>CM033644.1:120030018-120205018 GCA_019512145.1 Engystomops pustulosus | reverse complement strand
ATTTGGTGTGTTTATTGTCTTTGTGCAGTTATTTGAATGTGCAATTCTTACATTATTAAATACCCCCGATGAGCCAGAAAGTTAAAGGTGAAATACATTGGGTATGAAAGGGCCAAGATGGTCCATCCAGTTTACTCACCATTAGACAGATTTTTTTGTCTGTAGACTAATTTTCTCATTTTTACATTTTAAACATTAGTTACATTTTAGGTTTTTCACTCTCCCCTACTGTGAAATTACAGTAAATCTACTAAGACCACAACAATATACTATTTAGCATCTTTAATTTCACATAACCTCAATGGAGGACAAATTACCTGCTATTTCACATTACATTAACCCCTTTACGCAGAAGCCACTTTTCACCTTCCTGACACGGCCCATTTTTTCAAATCTGACATATCACTATAAGTGGTTATAACTTCGGAACGCTTTAGCATATCCAAGTGATTTTGAAATAGTTTTCTCGTGATACTTTGTACTTATATTTGGTGAAAATTTGGAAAAACATTCGCCATATGTCTACTTTATGTGGACATGGTTTTTTATGAATACTCTCATTTTTGTAGGATGTTATGGTGCTTTGAACTTTAGGTGCTATTTTTCACATTTTCATAAAAAACGCAAAATCCTGCTTTTAAGGGACCTGCTCAGGTTTCAAGTACCTTTGAGAGGCGTAAATAAAAGTAAAACCCCATAAATTACCCCACAACGTGAGTAAAACAACTTTTATGAAGTTTGTTAACCCTTTAATTGTTTTAAAGGGATTAAAACAAAAATGGATGCAATTTTGAAATTCATTTTTTTTTTGGCTTAATGAATGTGTTTTTCATAAAATGTCCAAATTCTCAGTGGATAAAATGCCAAAACGCTCCACAAAGTTTGACATATCAGGGCTTATTTTCTGCAACATAAGATGCACTTTATAAATACTTAATTTTAGTAGGTTTGTAGCATATTGATGAGATTTTATTACTTGAATGTGTGGAGGAAAAGAAAATCATCAATTTTGGTTTCCTCTCTTTTTGTACTTTCTGGGGGTTGTACACTGTACACTAAAAATACTATATAATCTTTATTCTATATATCCCTACGATTACGTTGATACCTCATTTATATAGTTTTTTTAAATATATTTCTACAATTTTACTGAAGAAAAACTAATATAGAGAAAATTTCATTTGTTTCCGTATTGTCATCTTTTCAGAAACTTAACTCATTTTTTGTGTTTGAAAAACACTGGTTTAGGGCTTATTTTTTTATACGTGTTGAGTTGTCCTTTTCAGTGGTACTAATTTGGCGCACATAACTTTTTGAATGTATGGAGGAAAAGAAAATCATCAATTTTGGTTTCCTCTCTTTTTGTACTTTCTGGGGGTTGTACACCGTACACTAAAAATACTATATAATCTTTATTCTATATATCCCTACGATTACGTTGATACCTCATTTATATATATTTTTTTAATATATTTCTACAATTTTACTGAAGAAAAACTAATATATAGAAAATTTCATTTGTTTCCGTATTGTCATTTTTTCAGAAACTTAACTCATTTTTTTTGTTTGAAAAAGCTGGTTTAGGGCTTATTTTTTATACGTGTTGAGTTGTCCTTTTCAGTGGTACTATTTTGGCGCACATAACTTTTTTTGATCACTTTTTGGAACATTGAATCGTTTTTGTGAAGGTAATTTACATTTATGCCAAGTTTTTCTGTTTTTATTAAGTGTTTTAAACTTTTTTTTACTTTTATAGGTTGGCTTGAACAAGCAATGCTCTCATTCACATAACACAGTGTAATACCGATGTTGCGCATGCTCAGTGTGTTACAGCTAGAAGGCAGGACCCAGTCCCGGAAGAGGATTGCGCACCTTCTGATGCCGGCTCTGTTCAGGAGCCGGTGCCAGAAGCTTGACGTAATAATACTGCAAAAGGTGGGAATGCACCTCCCACAATGCAGTATTATTACCTCAATTGTCGGGGAGGGGTTAAAGAGAGAATTCCACTGGCAAAGAGCACCATAAAAAAAAACAAATGTGGAAAACAAATTTCCAGTTCATGTTTCTTTCATGACACCTGAAAAATTAACTTTCGCTTGGGATGTCAATTTTTGTACTAAGTCAAGGAGGCTGAGAGTTCAGCACTAAAATTAAGCTCCTTACATCTGAATGCCCCTTTCACTGTAATTGAGGGTCCTGTATCCAGAGTCATCCCTAACCGACTCTCCACAAGTGTGGTCACAGCAGAGGGAGTTTTCTGAGGGTGGGAGAGCTTGACTTTAGTACTAAACTCTCCACCTCCTTAACTTCATACAACCAGTTTACATCTCATGTTAAAAAGTTGATTTTGTGGGTGATGCCAATACACTGGGCCATGAAAGAAACATAATCTAGAAGGTTTTAATCTGCTTCACAACATACTAATAGCAGTTTATTGGGTCAATTACCGCTGACAGGTTCCCTTTAATACATTTAATGCATTAAAATTATATAAGTACAGAATAAATAAAGACACCCAGTTGGTCTCAGTTCAATCTGTTTTCCACAAGTGCCGTTATAATGGAAATGGATGTCAAAGAGGAATGGAAGGTGAAGAGAGTTTCCACTCAGCTGCCATTCTTTGTTCTTTGAAACCCCCTACACTGTTGTGTAGCCTTACTTGGTATACCCCTAGGGGGTAAAAATTCATTATATATTTTATATTATATTCAATATAGCACTGTACAATGGTGCATAGTCACACACTACTCCATAGTAAGGAGCTGTATACTGTATGTCCATGCATGCAACCTCACAGTGCTTGAATCCTTTACTTTATATGATATAAATATAATGAATAAGCCTAATAATAGTTATCTAAAGTATTCATATAATGCTAAGAACATTTGGTGTAAAATATTCATTTTGAGTAATTTGATTTAAAGACATATTAGCAGATAAATTAATCATGTATGTGTAACATACAGTACAATGGGTGAAACCTAATGCAGAATGACCAAGTGCCTTTAGCACTATCTTTCCATGCAGTAACAGATAATTTATTTTTATTTGATTAATCAATTAATTGGTTCATTTTATGCAAATTAACCTCTTTCTTGTTTTGAACAGACATTGGAATACTATATTACCACAGATAAATGAAGAAGTGATTCATGGTGGGATCATGCAGGTTGACATTTAAGACCTCTTTCACTGAGAACTGTCATACCATTCATAACTATGTTTAATCAATGTTAGTAATTAGTTGTCAAATGACCTTGCAAATTTTGTCCTGAACATTCCACCTTACGTATTTCATTTATTGTATCTTCAATGAAAAAAATATTGATTATAAGTTTAATAAAATAGATTAATGTTCCATTAAAATTAATAAATAAAAATAAACATAACAGGAGAATTATTAAATGAGTTGTCTGAGAATGGGTGAGTATAAGTGGTGTATTCTGCTTACATTTATTTTAGTATGAGGGTATAAAATCCTTCCTAGTATTTCCTTTTATGTAAAATCTATTACTTGTGCCATGGATTGTATGGATTATGGTGCAGGCTATAGTAAATATGCCAGAACAAGGCATCCCCGCCATTCTCTCCCCTACTCCATGCCCACATTTCAAAAAAGTGTTGTGCAGATTACTATGCTTCATACTTAAAGCAAACCTGTCACCAGGAATGTCATTTATAGCCAATGACAGGTTCCAATAACCTACTTTATGCTGATTTTAAAAATGCCTTTGTCAGCATTCTGAATCATTTCAGTAGTTTATGTAGGTTTAATATAAACTCAGCTTATGGGGAGTCCCCGGAAAGGGGAGCTGCTGCAGCCTGTGTGTGCCTGTGTCTCCTCATGCATACTTCTTCTCCTCCACACCCCCCCCCCCCACCCAAGCCTGCTTAATTCATGTGACTGGAAGTGGGGAAGGAAGGAGGGAGCTCCATGAGTGTGCCGGAGACTGACACAGGCACAAACAGACTGCAGCTGCCCCCTCCCAGGGACTCACAAGATGCTACTGGCAGGGAGCCAGGTAATGTGAAATAAACTTATATAAACTACTGAAATGATTCCACAGTTTCAGGAAAGGAAACTTTATCTATTAGTAGTATTAGTAGCATGCTACTAATGGATAAAGTTTCTTTTCCTTGAACAGCCTGTGAATGGTCTCCACAAGCCACGGAACAGGGAAGTCTTCATCGGGAATTGTGATTGCAGAACCCACGCTAAAGATAAGGACACTTTGAAGCTTACTAAGAGGTATACCCTCCAAATGAATTTCTAAAAAAAAAAAAAATGTTCACCTCTTGTATTTTCTATTGCTTGACCTGCTATTTTTTAAATACAATTTTGGGATATTTTATTTCTGTGCACATTAAAAGCTCCTTTGCATTGCTATTTTGATGTTTAGAAGTTGCTTTGGGGAACTATGACCAGATCTGTACTATAGACATGTACTGTCCTAGACTATAATTGCTGCTCCCTAAACCTTGCCACACAGTGAGAAGATGGTAGGCGAAATGGATCAGATGTTTCTTTCGCAATATTTCTCATAGTTCCATTTTTTTTGCTGAGCTTGAGTTAGCTATTTTAATAGGTTGCTTTAAAGTCAATATTTAATGCTGCTACTGTACCATTAATTTATCTTTATTTCTTCATAATCCCTTTATCTATAGGATGCGTATAACGATGAGTGGACCCGAATAGGTTTGGGTTTGGCTCACCCCAACCATTTAACACTGATTGTGGCTGTTAATCTTTTTAATGCCTCCAGCAAAGGTGCCAGGAGCCTTTTAAAGTAGATGGCGCATTTTCCCTTGTGTTTTTGCTCTTCAATGACTCATGAGGATTGACAATTCCCAATAAAATGACGGTACGAATGTGAATGCTTTTGGAAAAGCTCTCAGCATTTAAAGAGTTAACACCTGCATTTGGTGGCAGCACCGATCACATGTGTTAATTAGCGGGAGTTCGGTTTCGGTCCTCGAACCTTACACCCAACATGATTTTGAGGTTTGGGTTCACTCATCGTTTGCTGCATCTCTACAATCAGGTTTCATGCTGCAGTTTCTGTTGTCCAAATCAGCAGTGGAGGGGAGGGGCATCTCTCAAGTATATGTTTTCACATATTGGGGCATATTTACTAAGGACTTTTTTTCCAGTTTTCTGATGCATGTTCTTTTAGGCGTAAACTGCTTGCACAGGTATTTAAGAAGTGTTTGCACCAAAAATGTGTCGCGCACAACTGTTTTGTGGCCCAGCTGCACTAGGCACCCAGCAACAATAATTAGGGGTCAATCAGGCTCTCAATCCAACCGTGCACCTGATTTAACATGCAAAGTCTGTTGCATGCCCTATGTCAAAGTGCACCACAATGTTGGTGAACTCTGCCGGGCCAGTGCAGGGAAGGACCAGATTCAGGATTGGTGGTGACATTCTTGATGAATTTGTCTCACCGAGCATTATACACAAGCGAGCACTTTTAGTGCAGTTTCCCCATTCTTAGTAAATGGGCCCCATCATGATACGGAGCTGCTTTTGGCTTCAAAATCTGCATCAGTAAACTTGGACATCGGAATACAGCCAAAAAGCAGCCTCATGGTAATACACAAACCATCTGTGTTCCCTGTGTTCTAAATTTAATTTAAAAAAAATATGTGGTGAAATTGTTGTGAAATTAAAGGGTGCACTCATTTCAGTTTTTATGTGTCTTGTACCACAGCAAGACTGTATTTTCAAATATTTCAAACCAAAAGAGTCAGCTGTGTCCTCAACGCAGTATCTTTACGTAACAAATTTGTTCTAATCCAAACATTTTCAATACTACAATTACCCATTTCTGAACATTATAGTCTGCAAATCTGAAATTTAAAGGCAAATCTAACCATTGTTTAAAGAATGACTGTTAAACCATTATACCATTTTTTGAGTTTTATACTCACTTTAGGCATAATTTCCATTTACTCTACTTATTGCCTTTTACATTTGATAGACTATGCCTATAAAATTTGTTGGTAATTGTTTCATTTCCTGCTGTGGCACGTGTAGTTAACCTTACTAGATTGATTGGAAATTGACTGCAGTGAACCCAACCTTTGCCAGTATAACAAAGGTCACAGAACTACTCTCAATTAATCCATGTCTCCAAATGAAAATGCTTTGTACTCATTGAAGAAACCATATCCTAACTATTTCTCAAATTTTATTTGTGCAAGTGCAGAAGGTTTAATTATTTGTTTTATATTACTGACTTCATGTGATATAAATGTAAGTTGAAAACAATTGAGATTTGACAAATAATGATTTTTGAATTTAACTTGGCACTTTATAAGAACACAAAAGTTATTCTAATTCTTCTAAATAATATTTGGCACCAAGTGGTTGTTTGCATGATAAAAAGGTATAAAGTATATAAAGTAAGTTTCCATCATGCTTTCCGTATGAGTTCCTCTTGTCTTCTATATCTCTGCTACTTCCAGTGGACAATAACAGCTATTGTAATGTGATGGGCATGCAGGTTCATGGGCTACATAAGCTTCTTGTTATTGTGCCATGCCCTAAAATGGTTTTCATCCACTGGAAATAAGCAGAGAATGACAGCAAGCAGAGATCTAGAAAACCATATTGAAACAGAACGTGTAAAAGCCAATTTGTATTTTGAATGACTTTTATACTTTGAAACTTAGTGATGAGTCAGTTAAGTCATGTGATGCAGGTCGTCAGTGGGAAGAGTATGCTGACATGGAAACTATGGGCCACATTTCTTTAAGTCACACAAAAAATTGTAAAGAAAGTGTCTCCAGAAAAAAAATCTGGAACTCCTGCTTGTAGGTAGAAGCTTGATCTTTGTATATTTTTTGCACATTTATTTAAGTGTGTGCTCCAGTTTTTGGTCACGGCTGCACTATGCCTGATGTGCCACAAAATTCTACACCTAAAGGGTCATTCCGGTGCAAATGCAGACTGCGCACCACATTTATTACTGCAACTCGACAGTATTGTGTAGCACACACGATGTTAAAGGTGCACCAAAAAAGTTGCTGCACATTTCCTGAGCAGTGCAGGGGGTGCCATATTAATGAAGATGGTGCGACACTTTTGATGAATCTGGCACACACTTGCTGCAGTTTGCACTACTTTTGATAAATGTGGCCCTATGAAAGTGAGTGAGTACTCCAATATTGTAATGTAAGTGTATACATACAAGATTTGTACCTAAACTGTGTAACTGAAACGTGTGATTGGCATGCTTTACATTTTAGTTTGTATGTAATTTAAGCATATGATTAAGTCATCCTAGTTGGACTGTTACAATACTTTTTATTTTGGAACTTGACAGCACCTATTATTGGAGATCTTGTACTTTTTTTCTTCTGTGTATTAACCCCTTTGCGCACCAGAACGTACTATAATGTCCTGGTGCCATGGGGGGTTTATGGAGAGAGCTCACAGGCTGAGCTTTCTCCATACACAGCGGGTGTCTGCTGTATAATACAGCCGACAGCCATCTGATACTGCCACAGTCGGTGCTGGCACAGATAGTGGCCGTTAACCTTTTAAGTGCCGTAATCGAACCCAACCATGACACCTAACTTACCATTCCATGGGCACCGCCATCTTGTTGGATGCCATGCCAAACGATCACCTCCCTCCAATTACATCACAGGGGGCATCTATCGGTTGGCAATAATGTCTAAAATCTCATGCAGGCTTGCCTGCAGATGGCAGGCTATTAGACATCATCAGTAAATCTGTGTAAAATCCATATAGTTTCTGGAGCGATTTCTGCTACAATCCCAGGGTGTCCATTTTGGGGATCTGTAAACCCCTAATAGCAGTTCTTTTTTGTTGCTGAAGTGAATAGGAAGAAATCTGTGTAAAATCCACATATTTTCTGTAGTGATTTCTACTCCTATACCTGGGTGTCCTTTTTGGGGGATCTTTATACCCCAAATAGCAGTTTTTTTTTGTTCTTGAAGTGAATAGGAAGAAATCTGTGTAAAATTCACATATTTTCTGTAGCAATTTCCTATACAAGGGTGTTATTTCTTGTGGTTCTTTTTACTCTAAATTTCAAGTTTTTTTGGTAGATAAAGTAGATCAAATCTACATAGTTGATTAATCAACAGACAGAGAGGTGGCAGGTGGAGCACAGTAAGGGGACATCACGGCAGGGTTGACTCTGTGGGTTTGTGGGTTCGTCAGACGCAACCCTTAGTTGGCATGGGCCATAAACAGGTCAGCAGCCCTCACCTGTGCTCAACCAGCCTCTGTCCTGTTCATTTCCTTCAGCCAGAGATCTACTAGGTGGCCTGGGCTCAGCGCCATTATACAGCGAGGATGAATTCTTTGAGGACAGTCAGCAACTGCTTTGCAGGTTATGGAGGTTATGTTGTACTTGCAATTAGTCGGGCTGTGCATACTGAGACCTTTGAGGAGAATAGCAGTGACAGGGAAACACAAATCAATGATTATGTAGCCGATTGCATTTGGGAGCTGGGTGAAGCAAGGATTCATCATCATTGTCGGGAGAAGAGGGTGTCAGCTTGCGCGTCAGGCAGCGAAGCAGGCAGCAAGTCGCTTCTGTGGATGTGAGTCAGCAGGGTGGCAGCAGTGCGAGTACGGGTATCAAACGGGCGTGGGGTAAAACACCGCTTCGCAGGTCCAAGAAAGCAGTGGCACAGGGGCTCAGCGAGGCAGCAGCATTATAATTCACTCAGTGTAGAGTGTTGGCAGTAAAGTCAGCACCTCGGCGGTGTGGCAGTTTTTTGTTAAGACACCAGAAAATATGTAGAATCTGCAGGCTTAAAATGAAGCCTGGCCAGGGAGTCACCATGGCCCTGCGTCAACACATGCAGCATCACCATCCAATGGCCTGGGAGAAATGTGGCTCAGATGTGGAGGTCCATCCTGCTGCCGCAGCAGCATCTGCACACATGCCATTTCAGCCAGTCAGTGCTCCAGCACCTCTGCCGAAGGGAGCTGTTTGTTTTTGACATCATCTCCCGGTCCAGATGCTCCTGCTCCTCGCTACGCATGGTGGCAGCAGTCGTTGAAAGAGGCAATTACATAGAGACAACTGTATGCGTCCAGCCATCCTAAGGTGCAGAAGCTGACCTTGCTCCTGTCCAAGTTGTTGGTACTGCAGTCCCTTCCTTTCCAAGTCGTGGACTCTACACCATTCAGAGAACTAATGGCTTGTGCCGAACCGAGGTGGAGAGCTCCAAGCCAAATTTTTTTTCCTGAAAAGGTATTGCCAGCCCTTCGCAAATATTTAGAACAGAAGGTGGGCCGTGAGCTTATCAGTTTCTTCCGAGGTGCACAACAGCGCAGACGTGTGGAGCTGTAACTACGGTCAGGGCCAGTACATGTCCTTTAAGGCCCACTGGGTGAATGTGCTTGACTTGAACAGGAGAAGCCGCTTTCTACTCCACGTTGACAAACTGCTGCTCCTGCGCCAGTGTCCTCCTCCACCTCCTCCTCCTTCTCCACTACCACCTCCAAATGTCTCCATCTACACCTGCTGCTCCATCATACCACATGTGCAGGGCACAGCGGTGTCACACAGTTCTACACCTGGTTTGCCTGGGCAAACGAAGTCACACAGGGGAGAAACTGCTCTGCATCATGCAAGAAGAAATCAATATGTGTCTTTCTCCGTGACAACTGAAAATCGGAACCATGGTGACAGACAATGGGAGGAGCATGGTGTCTGAGCAGCGCCGAGGAGGGATGGTACATGTGCCCTGCATGGTGCACGTGTTCAATCTAGTTGTCAACTGGTTACTCAAGTCTTTCACCCATCTGCAAGTAATTCTAAATATGGCCAGGAAACTGTGCATGCACTTCAGCCATTCTTATAAAGCCAAGCACACCCTCCTCAAGTTGCAGCGGCAGAATGGCCTTCCCCAACATAGTCTGATATGCCATGTTTCCACCCATGGAATTCCAGCCTCCATATGCCCTTTGAAGAGGCCATGTTACTTGTCAGTTGCCAGGACTGCGGAATGAATAGCTTCAATCCACTGCTTCATGTCCTGGAACTGATGCTGCAAAATCTGTCTGGTCAGGGCATTGGAGAAGTGGTGACTACATCTCATGGCCACATAAGTCCGGTGGGCACTGAACTGGAGGAGGAGGACATTAGAGCACAAGCACAGTCTGGAGAAATCAGTGGTTTTTCCACTCAGGTGACAAGAAAGGAGGAGCAGGAGCATCTGGAGGAGGTATAAGACAAAGCATATGACCCAGAAGCATCGAGCCAGTATACAGTGGAGATGGAGGCCAGGAGTCACTCAGAGTCACTTGCGCAGATGGCCCGCAGCATGCTGCTTTACCTAGCTAGTGACAGCCAAATAGTGAAAATCCAGCAAAGGGATGAATTTTGGCTCTCCACCCTCTTGGACCCTCGCTTCTGGTCATAAATGGGTGACTTTTTTCCTTGTTGCCTCCACCTCCACAATGTCATTGTGCCATTCTGTGGCCTCCTGCTGCTGCTGCCACCTCCACACTGGCATACAATAGAAAAATACTGAAAAGACAGTTGGCTGCTGCCTATGTCTCCCCTTGATAAAGCGCCTATAGTGAAACAAGTGTCGGGGCATCTCTCTGTGTGTGGCTTGTTTTGCTATGGTATTCATTGTTCTTTTCAGTCATTTTTCCTATAGGGTTTTTGTTGTATGCCTTTTTTAGCCCTATAATTTAATGAATTCAGGCTTTGGGCAACGCTATATGACTGTGTGCCTAGAGTTCGTCCATTGTTTGTCTTTATTGCCAACTTTATGTATATCATTAATAAAGATTGTACTTTATATACATTTATAAGTTGTAAGTGTTATATCACTGTTGTTCCAATTGTTGGTTTTGCTTCAAACCCGATTAGGGCTGCTCTTTTTGCCCATAACTATTGGGTTAATCATTTTTGGTGTTCTATGTGCGCCATTGTCAATCCTCTGTCACATCTGACTGGGGAATACCTGGCAGTCATTGCTCACGTACTACTGCCACGGCTGCTATGGGAAGATGGGGGGGGGGGGTAGGAGCAGTAGCAGCTCCATTAGCAGCAGCTTAAGTCTGGATTGCTTTAATGAGCAACCAGGTTGCCTGCATGGACTGCACTTTACCACCTCAGGTAGAGGATTGCCTGGACTACTGGGCAGCCAAACTTGATGTGTGGCCGCAACTTACAATCTTTGCAGTAGAGAAGCTGTCCTGCCCAGCCAGTAGTGTGGCAGCAGAATGGGTTTCCAGTGAGGTGGGGGCCGTCGTTACCCCAAGGAGAACCCGCTTGTCCAACCGTAATGTGAAGAGACTGACCTTTGTCAATATGAATCAGGCTTGGATTGGCTAGGATTTCAACACACCAATGCCTTAGGCATTAGATTAGATCAGCCATGACTCTCCCCCTTCTAACGTTGAGAAATGAGTATGGATTCTAACTACCTGCCTCAGCCACTATTCTGATGCTATCAACCTCCTGAAGCCACACATCTGCTGTCATTTGCTCCTTCTGCCTCCTAGCATATTTACCAGGGACTGGAATTGTCACCCACCTCCACACTCTGGCAGTGTGCCACTCATTCGCCACCCATTTTGCTGCCAGCTAAAGAATTTGTCATTGTGCCACTCTCTGACCTCTTGCTGCTGTTGCCGCCACCTCCACACTCTATCATAGTGCCACTCTGTGCCCTACCAGGTTGCTGCTACCTCCACACTCTGTCACTGTGCTACTCTGTGGCCTACCAGGTTGCTGCCATCTCCACAGTTTTCATTGTGCCACTCTGTGGCCTCCTGCTGCTGCTGCCACCACCTCCACACTCTGTCATTGTACTACTCTGTCGCCTACCAGGTTTCTGCCACCTCCATACTCTTTCATTGTGCCACTCTGTGGCCTCCTTCTGCTGCTGCCGCCACCTCCACACTCTGTCATTCTGCCACCCTGTGGCCTAACATGTTGCCTCCACCTCCACACTCTGTCATTATGCCATTCTGTGGCCTCCTGCTGCTGTTGCCACCTACACACTCTGTCATTGTGCCACTCTGTGGCCTACCAGGTTGCTACTGCCACCACCTCCACAATCTGGCCTACCAGGTTGCTTACACTTCCACACTCTGTTATTGTGCCACTTTGTGGCTTCCTGCCATTGCTGCTGCCGCCACCTACACACTCTGTGGCCTACCAGGTTGCTGCCACCTCCACACACTGTCACTGTGCCACTATATGGCATACCAGTTTGCTGCCACCTCCACACTCTGTCATTGTGCCACTCTGTGGCTTCTTGCTGTTGCTGCTGCCGCCACATACACACTCTGTCATTGTACCACTCTGTGGCCTGTGGCCACCTCAACTCTCTGTTATTGTGCCCTATGTGGCCTCCTGCTGCTGCTGCCGCCACCTCCACGCTCTGTCATTGTGCCCCTCTGTGGCTTTCCATGTTGCTGCCACCTAAAGAATTTGTCATCATGCCACTCTCTGACCTCATGCTGCTGCTGCCATCTCCGCACTTTGTCATTGTGCCACTCTGTGGCCTCTGGATTCTGCCACCACCTACACACTCTCTCATTGTGCCACTTTGTGGCCTACCATGTTTCCGCCACCTCCATAATTTGTCATTGTGCCACTCTGCGGCTTACTCATGCTGCTGTCAACATTGAACACCCTGTGATTTCCATAATGCTGTTTTCACCCTCCACCACTCTATGACGTTGCCACTATGTTTAGTTTTCCCCTTAAATTTATCTGTCATAAGGAATGAAAGGACACAGGATTTATAGCCAAAAGCTGTAGTGGATACAGAACACAGAGGACATGCAAATATCCCATTTACTGACCATCTCTGTTTTGGATCCACTCCTGTTTGTTTTTGGTTTTAGCAATACTGATGGATTATTGACTGATTGAAAGCGGACACTGACGGATGAAATGAAGGGCAAAATGATTAGTGACATCAATTCAAAATTACTGCCAACACCCTCTCCACTCTTTTTGGGGGTTTCTTCATGTATTCGCATTTAACAGACATTTCGTAAAATATGGAATCATCTGATGTCAGTGTAAAAAGAGAGTACTCTTCAATGTTATAGTGGGATCAGTCCAATCAAGCTGACACAGACGTTACCTTGTCAGGCTGCGTTGCATTTCACTTATTTGGTGAAGTTGGCCTCTGTAAGTGCCCATGGAATTGAAGATTGAAGAGATTCTAAGAGCGGCGGCTGTCATGTGCGTGTCATACTAAAACACAGCATTGTTTGAAGATCAAGCTACGCTCCCTATGCATATTTGAGCATGGCACAACGTTCTACAACACCCTACAGGCTCTCTGCAGCCAGGAAATACCTGTTTTTTTACGTTAATTCATTTAAAAAAAAAATTTAGGGAATCGGGTCGAACCGAATTTCAACAAATTCGCCCATCTCTAACCGTAAAGGAAAATAGAGCCCACATGTCCAAATCACCACTTTTTCTCTATTTTACCATCCATGAATATCTGAATAAAAAATTATCAAATACCATAAAAAATGACACTTTACATCCGTATACTAAAGCGTGAAAAAGTTTTTCCATTTGGCAAAATGGAAAATATTTTTTATATACAAAAGATTTACATTTTTTAAAATCTGTTAAAACCTGATAAAACCTATATTAATTTGGTATCCCTGTGTTCATAGCATCCCAAATAATAAAGAGAACGTGTAAGTTGAAGCGCAGTATGAAACCCTTAAAAACAGAGCCACAAGAAAATGCCACAAATGTGTATTTTTGTCAATTTCATTGCATTTGGAATTTTTTTCCAGCTTTCCATTACATTGCATGGAATATTAAAGGGCACCACTAAAAATTACAATTTGTCCAGCCGATTACAAACCCTCACACATCTCTGTAAAAGTAAAAATAAAAAAGTTATTGCTATAGGAATGAGGCGAGTAAAAAACAGAAACACAAAATCGAAAAAGGTCTGAGTCCTGTAAGGGTTAAATTCAGTAAGGGTGTAATATGAAAACACTATATTATCAACTATGGATTATCCTGTTCCTGAATAAAATCATACAAAGGTAATTGACAAGGTCCAAATAATAATCTAATGACCACTACACATACAGTATATATCACTATACTGTAACTGAATATAAACATGTTACAAAGATCAATATTACCTACAATACCGGTATTCAAGGCAAAATGTTGCTATACCATGACAAATACAACTAGCGGGACAATTTGACTCAATTTTCCCAACAGTGGGAACATCTATACATCCCTAAGTAATCAGAAGGCAGATTTGGCTCAGTGACACTTTTTGCATGAAATACACATGCTAAAAGTTTTGTTCCCATGGACTCCACCACCAGCTGCTTTAATCTCTTCTGGTGCGCTGCAAACATACATGTACATACTTACATGTACATATGTTAGGTAGCTCAGAAGTGCCAGTCTGAGCTGATCACAAGTACTATTTGAAAAGTTTCTGTGCAACTGTGCAACAACTCTTAACCCCTTAAAAAACATCCAACACCAGAATCAAGGATTTTAAACCAAGCACACTGACATACTGGTGTGTGCCCCCTCTGTTCGGATCTGCTCTCCTTTAAGCATTTTATGCCCTTGCTGTTAAGAAAAAAAGCTAAAAGAAGAGCAGTCAGAGGGGGCACACACTAGTATGTCAAAGTGCTTGGTCCAAAATCCAAAATGCGATGAAAAAACACATTTTTCTTTAGATTAGCAAAGATATCTAAAGGATGGGGTGCGGAGTGTACATTTATGAGCAAAAAAATAACTTTTTTGATCTTACCAAATGGCTGCATTGAAACAAGGAGTGAACAATTTAAAGGCGTCTGAATACTTTTCGTACCCACTGTAAAATATATGTGTGTAGATTCTGTATGTCCAGGGTCAGATTAAGGTTAGAGGAGGCCCCTGGGTGCAAAATCTGGTGGGGGCCCCCACTGATTGTACTCAGACAGTGGGGCAAATTCTAATTTATGATTAATATTCTATGATTTCTCCTGGTTAGCAACTGCTTACTTAGCTGGCACAGTTGCAAAAGTGCTGACTCCTAATCCTAGTTGCCATGTCAGTTCCATCCAACACTGCTTCCCTGAGAGTTCTCTCCTCTCCTTTCACAGAGTGATCTATGAGGAAGTAAACCTAACACTGATTTACTAGAACTTGGCTGGTAACCAGTTCAACCTTAGGTACTAAGGGGTGGGAGTTAGGTTTACTCTGCATGAAGTGCAGCTCCTGAAAAAGTATGCTGCATACAGGATGCAGAATGCAATTAAGTACAGCTGGATGGGCATGCTCTCACTGACAGCTGTGTGCTGACTGTCAGACATTGATGTGGGGGTCCCCTTAGGAGTAAAGTGCCCTAGAGCCTTCCCTTTAATCCAACCCTGTGTATGTCTGTATATGGTACTGTATGTATGTGTTTATTTGCTGTAAGTGTGTGCATGTGTGATTTGTATTTGCTCTATATATATGTATGCTGTATGGGTGTATATGGGACTGTACGTATGTGTATTTATGCTGTATATGTGCGTATATGGTGTATATATTCTTTATACATGTTTATTCTGTATGGGTGTATTTGTTGTATATGGTACTGTATGTATGTGTGTATATACTGTATTTTGTATATACTGTATTAATGTTTAAGCTGTATGTATGTTTATGGTCTATATTGTGTATATACTATATGTGTGTATATGCTGTATGTCAGTATATGGTACTGTCTGTATGTGTGTATATAAGGTATGTTTATACTGCATGTATGCATGCATGTATACATAGTATGTATGTACTGTGTGATAATGTGTTGTATGTCAGCTGAAAGGTAAAAATTTACTTAACCCCTTAATGACCTGGCCCTTTTTTGTTTTTGAATTTCCAGTTTTCACTTACCACCTTTAAAAATCCATAACTTTTTTTTATTTTTTCCATGTAAAGAGCTCTGTGATGGCTTGTTTTCTGTGTAACAAATTAAATTTAGTGATGGTATTTAATATTACATGCAGTGAAATTGGTGAAAAAACGCATTCACACCATTTTCTTGTGGGCTTGTATTTTACAGCTTTCACTGTGTGCCCCAAATGACATGTCTAAATTTGTATAGGTTTTATAATGTTTTTATTCATTTACAAGAATGAAAACCTATTGTATGAATTACATTACGGGTTTAAAAAAATGTTATTATATTTTGAAAGAACAGGCATTTTTGGACATGTTTATGATTTTTACTGTTTATTTATATTTATATGTGATCTAGGGAAAGAAATTTTTAGGCTTTTTTTAATATAATTTTTTAAAACTTTTTTAAATTTATTTTTGAATATTTTTTTTGACCCAGTAGGGTACTTAACCCTAGGTTGTCTGATTGATCCTACCTGCAGTCCTAGGCTATTAGATGTATGTGCGACTAACAGCAGGATTTCTTAAATAGAAAATAATGCAGACTGGTTAACAGTGGCGTTGCGGATGGTTCTTTCTGTTGGTCCTGGCACTTTAAATGAGTAAATTTTAGCACATATACGCCTTCCTCATAATATCTTCCTTTTTTACCTGTTTAAGTGTTTATAGCACAACATTTCAAGATCCATAGAACTGAGAACTGAGGGTCACCGATGGAGCTTGTTTTTTTTGTATTATTATTGTCACTATTTGGTGGTTAATCTTTTTTTTTGTTTGTTTGTTTTGCTGTGTTTAAAGAATAATTATTGATTTTTGATTTTTACAACTTTTTCAGTAGATACGTAATAGTTTGGTGTACTATTTGCTATAGATGAGGTCATAATGGACATGTTTTAAATTTTTTTGTTGTTGTTTGTCTGGTTGTATGTTTGTTTCCATTTATTTTCTGTGTGTTCGACTTGGCTTGCATGAATTTGCTTGACAGGACTTCCATTTACTGACCCTTGATCTGTTAGTAAAACACTAACACCATTATGCACTAACTCCTTATTTCTGGCCTTAATGGCCAATATACCTTTTGTAATTTTCCCTTGTTGCTTAACAAAAGAGTATTTTTATAGGATCAGAAAGGTAGCCAATAACTTAAAAAGCACTGAGTAATAAATATTCTGGTTGCACTGCTTATGGAGAGTTGAGTGCTCTGTAAAGCAATCATACTCAGCAAGTACATGTAATAGGAAGCCAGGCACACAAGGGATTTATTAGGGGGTTGCATGTAGCATTTTGACTGTATATCGGTCTTTCTCAAACACTGATGATGAGAGAGGAAAGCAGATAGTTGGAGCTTGTGGTAGCTGGCATGTTGATGCCTGAGTATTAACCTCAGGCACGGAAGTGCAAGCTACCACATAGGCTTCCTATCTGCTTTTTACTCTCTTCTAGCTGTGAATGACGGTATACAGTAACAAGAAACCCAAACAACTGCTCAATCCAGCAAAGGAGATGTTTTTTTCAAACATATTTTTGATTTGGTTGTAACAATAAGTGTTACAGGTGCTCCTGTGACCTATCTCCTGGGTAGCAGGCACACCTATGCCCCTCTCCACTGCTGCCCCGGTCCCCCGGGGAGTCACTTACCTTGCCGCGTTCCCACACCAACTTCAGCAGTGCAGCGTGCGCATCCCCGTCTCCTGTGTCACCAGAGTTCCTCCGTGCTCCTGTGTTACCAGAGTCCCTCCGTGTACCTGTGTTACCAGTGTTCCTCCGTATTGCTGTGCTCCTGCGTTGCTGTGTCCCGTGTACCTGAGTACCTATTCAGATCTGCCTGGACCTTCTGTTGCTGACCCCGGATTGGACTTGACCCTGCATCTCTGCCACCTGCCCTGACGCTGTGCCTGGACCCGATCACGAGACTGTCTTCCGTTAAGGTATCTCTACCTAGCCTGCTACCACCACAGGCTAGTCACACCTTTGGAACAACTTGGTGGTACCCTGCCACAGAAAGTCCATCCCGCTTTGCGGTGGGCTCTGGTGAAGACCAGGTGCCACTTACACTCCGGTCCCAGGTGTCAGCTAGTACCACCTCCCACAGTGGTCCAGTAGATCAACTCATCCCAAATCCTGACAATAAGTAAGAGGCAGATATACAAAGAGAAAAAAGAAATGGAGTATATACGTAGTATTGTATACTATTTTCAACTATGCAGAGGTGTATCAGTAGCATGTGTCATACACAAATATACTTTACAAAAATTGGTGATATAGCATATTTGTATTCTGAGGGGTCAACAGAGTCAGCCCATAGTATAATTTCTCAAGTAATATAGCAAGAAACAAAGTAACTAGAACAACGTTAATTACATTATTAATTAATTAACAACATAATAACATTATTCCTCAATAATTACCTCAATAAATAACAACATTTATAATTGTAGTTATGCAGGAGTTATGATATTCCTTTAAGTTTGTCATGGAAGTTTTAAGTCATGTCTGGATGATGCCCATTGGAACCAAAGGTCAGGGGGTTTCTAGGATTTAAGAAAGCTGTGAGAGAGGCCCATTTCCTTCATCTATAAATTTGGATATGGTAGGGATTGTAGGCGATTTCCAAGATCTGGCTAGAAGAAGTTTAGCTATTGTCAAAAGTTTACATTGTAACATCTTCTTTCTATGTGGGATGGAGGAAAGATCAAAGAGTATCAAAGTTTTTTGGCAGATTTATTTATGGTAATGTGAGTAATTTCTAAGATTAGGTTGAAAATGTTGGACTAACAATGTTTCAACGGTTAGGGGTGTAGTACCATTGCAAAGACAGCTTGAAAGTTAATTCAACTTGTGAACAACCTTTTAGGGATTTACGAGCAAGTGCAAAGGAATGAGTCTATTTCTTTTGGGATATGGAACAACCAATTTCTTCTTCTCAGTTCCTAAGTGGGTATATTTTTTTGAAGTTTAGGCATTCAGTGATTGCACAGTAAAATTCTTTAAAGGATTTAGAACATCGAGTAGTTAGGTTAAATATCTTTACGTTACATTTAGGTCTGGCTGAAATAAAGGGTTGGAAGAACTGAATTAGTTCATTGAATGTAGATTGCCCATTGAATGATGATGATAGCATGGGAGATTTAAGAAATACTTAACCACCATTGAAACACAGCAGCCTTACGTAAAGCGCCTAAGTGTTCACCCCAAAAACATGCATTGAGGTTAAAAAGAATCCCAAATTTAAATATAGGAATTAATAGAGAGTGATTTGATCTGATAAACTGGTTGCATACAACTATTAGTTACAATAAACTGGACAAGACAAGGTATCAATACTTATCCTTAACTGATCGTTACTTGTACCAAATTTATTTAAAATTAAAGTGACTAGTACAAAGCAATAGACTAGTTTATCAATGTCTTATTTATGACTGATATTTTGATTTAAACATTTTTGGATTTCAGCAGTGCAACCATTGTTTATTGACTTGAATGGAGCTTATTTCTAGCAATGGGGCTAATAAATCAGTTATTCAGCCTTTCCTATTTCACAAGCTATTGAAAAGTCAACTTTCTCGTTATATGTATTGTATTAAAACTTGACATGAGTTCTCCTTTTTCACATATAGCGATTATATAAATGCTATTATCTATCTAAATATATCACTGACAAATATGCCTCTGCAGTTCATTTATTTACAATATGCATTTGCTTATAAACATAATGGAATAGATTATGTAAAATTTATACTGCATGTTATCTTATAAAAACAAAGATACTTTCTGGAAATATTATAAATTAGACTTCCTTACGAAATCAGAAGTGTACCACCCTGAAGCAATGAAATGATCGTCAGCATTCAGCAATTCCCAAGTTAACTTTCATAAAGTATGAGATGTCATTATTTGCCAAAGGGAGAAATGTTGCAGAAATAAACATAATGCATAACCTGATGGGAGCAGTTAATATTCTAGTAAAAATGACGCATAAATTATTAATTTATAGATCTTAAAAAGTTTATTTCAAGTAAAATATTCTTTAGAAGTAGGATACTCCAACGATTGGCAAGAGATAAATATCATTTTACTCAAACCTTACAGGAAACCTATCCGTCTTTGCTGGCTTTTTGTAGTCAATTGTTTCGTGGCATAACCCCTTTAATGCCTTCCAGATCATGTTTCTTTCATAGACAATTGTGACATTATCCAGAAAATCTTTTTTTAAATCAGATGTAAAATGGTGGAATGCTAAACCATTTAGCAGTGTAATTGAAGCCCCTGCATCCAGCGATAACGCTAAAAACCCTTCTTCAAGTGTGAAAAATGGATGCATTTTGAAACAGGGAGAGCTTGACTTCAGTGCTGGGTTCTCTTTGTCCATAATAACATGCTGGTTGCCATTCATTTATTCATTAAGTACTGTAAATTAACAGTACTTAATGAAAATCTATGTATTCATTAAGTACTGTTGCCATACAGTAAGTACAGAAAGTAATTAGACCCCTTTAAATTTTACATTTCTCCCATGATTGTTTAGTTCAGTTGGACGGCCCAAACTTCTTCCATTTAACAAATATGGAGGCCACTGTGCTCCTAGGGACTTTCAGTGCTGCAGAAATACTTTTGTAACCTTGGCCAGATGTGTGCTTTACCAGAATTCTGTCTCTGAGCTCCTTGGGCAGTTCCTTAGACCTTATGATTCTCATGTGTTCTGACATGTACTGTGAGCTTTGAGGTCTAATGTAGACAGGTGTATGCCTTTCCTAATCAAGTCCAATCAGTTTAATTATTGGAAAAAATACACGTCACTCAATGTTTCGGAGTATAAGGGTGCACAAGTAGGTTACTACACCATATATATAGAGAAAAGATAACTTGGTATAAGTAGAAATGGAGATGAGATGCTCATTTCTCCAGTGGGAGTACCCGCTTTTCCTCCTTTCCACCTGCGCTCCAGCGGTCATTGCACCGCATCTCATTTCCATTGCTACTTATACCTTGAAATCCGTGCCTGACAAAGGTTTGGTTTTACAAGACTGAAACGTTGCAAAATAATATTTTTGTTGGATTGCTATACTGTTTATTCTGGACCAAATAAATTCTCAATTTTTCACCAGTAAGGAGTGCCAAGTTATCTTTTCTCAATCAGTTTAATTAAACATAGCTGGACTCCAATGAAGATAGTATGAGTGTCACAGCAAAGGGTCTGAATACTTACAACCCCGTGATATTTCCCTTTTCCTTGTGTTTTTTCTGTCAGGATGGGTTGCAGAGTGTACATTAATGAGCAAAAATAAGAACTTTTTTGATCTTACTAATTGGTTGCAAAGAAACAGAGTAGAGATGAGCGAGCATACTCGTCCGAGCTTGATGCTCATTCAAGTATTAGCGTACTCAAAGCGGCTCGTTGCTCGGATGAGTATTTCACCTGCTTGAGAACGAGCTTTCACTTAAGGATCATTTAAGTGAAGAACACAGTAAAGAACACAGTGAACACAGTGAACACAGTATAATTAAGGATCATTTAAGTGAAGAACACAGTGAAGAACACAGTGAACACAGTGAAGAACACGGTGAAAAACACATTGCAGATGTTTCCATACATCTGCTAACTTATCAGAAGACATTAGTGCAGAAAGGTGTTCTTTACAATAGTATGTGAAGAACAATGTGTGAAGAATCTTCAGTGAAGAACACATTGCAGATGTTTCCATACATCTGCTAACTTATCAGAAGACATTAATGCAGAAAGGTGTTCTTCACAATAGTTTGTGAAGAACAATATGCGTGAAGAACACATTGCAGATGTTTAACACGAGTCATTCTCCTTTTTGAAGTTCCACGAATATTCCATTGAATTAAAAAAATGAAGAAACAGGACTGACTTCCTTATTTCTCAATATAATGACACATTTTATTGATCCCCTTGGTCCCCTTGAAAAATGCTCGAGTCTCCCATTGACTTCAATCGGACTTCATCGGAAAAAGTTTAACTCGAGTAACGAGCACTCGAGCATTTTAGTGCTCATCTCTAAAACAGAGTTAAAATTTTAAAGGGGTCTGAGTACTCTGTATACCCACTGTATATATATGGTATCGCCATAATCAGAGTGACCCATACAATAAAGATAACATTATATAAAGATACATTATTTTTATAGTACAGTGAACAACCAAAAAAAGGTTATTATCAAAAATAAGAATTGATGGGGTTTTTTCTCTCCTCCCAGATAAAGCTAATAAGATATCATCAATAAGCTATAAGACATAATAAGACATCTCAAAAATTTAACATTTTACAATGATTAATGTATGAATTAATTAGTTAAAGGCTGGGATTGAACTTTTATGAGCTGCTCCAACAGGTAGTGGTGACAGAAATTGTTACAGAGACCTGAGGTGTTCTTTAAAAGTTACTTGAAATCTGAGCTGTTCCCTCAAAATCTAAGTTTTAGTGATCTTCATGAAGATATGATAAATTGCTCTTAAAGTTATAATTGAGTTTCTGCGGGCTGGGTCCATGTTGCACTTTGGCGGTGCAGGTCTGAGTTTTGGTTCCGACTCAACACAAGGTTGGTAATGCCTGTGATCATGCTGGCACCCACTGCCAGCGTTAACTGATTATATGCTGGTGGCATTTGAATTGAACTGGTGTGTTTGCTGAGGCACTTACATGCTGGTGACACTGCATGCTGGTATTTGGGGAAAGATTGATGCTCCATAATGATATGTGGATCACTGATCCTCCCCAAAATAGTAGTGTGCAGCACTAATCTGCCAACACACATGCGCTGCAGAGATTTGAAAGCATGATGGGAAAACTCTTTAAGAAGTAGGATAAAAGTATAACTGTGATTTTTCCAATCCCTTCCCACTGTGGACATGAAGAAATAACATTGGAGATTCAGTAGACTTTTGTGATAGAGACACCTATGGGTGTAATTGCAAGAATGTGTGCCGCCATTTAGACAGTCATCTTATTCTTACCTGTGACGTCACAGGGAACAATGATCCTTGGGAAATATATGCTGGGGTTGGCACTCTCTCCATTGGCACTGATTGTGGGTGTTACCTGTGGACAGAACCTGACTTCTGACTAAAGTCTGGGTTCAAGTTCTGCGGACCCAAACCTGCAAAACTCTTATCATAGAAAGTATTCAGATCTGTGGTTTATATCTATGCACCTGTACAACATCACATCTAAACAAAAATATAAGGGATTGGTAGAGAGCATGTTATACAAATAATGTTTATTTACTGAAACTGGTCACCCCCATTCAGTAGTGGGTCCATCAATGGCTTACATGGAACAGATATTGCTCCATAGCATAGATGAAAGAATATGAGACCAATTAAGTTTATACCCCTCTTAATAAAAAAACAACAAAATAATTGCTTGATTTGCTTCTATAATGTACATGACAATAGGAAGGGGAACTTTCAAACAAAACATCACTGATTTGCTCTATATGTATGTTTTGTTTAAATGGACATAATTGCCCACACACTAAGGAATATATGATTTCCAATATTAATGTCATACAACAATAGTCACTTTCAAAATGCAACTTTTGTCTTATGGATAAAGAATATTATGACAGTTTGGTTTGACATATATCCAGTGATGACTCAGAAGTAAAGGAAGCGACTATTCCTATTATGCTCTGAGATGGAAGCTGCAGACATGTTGGAACTTGTACTGTCAGAAAATAGTTCTCAGGGTAAAAAATATTGGCTAATAGAATCCAGTGCTAGAATTCGGCAACCTGTCTATTTTTATCCACATATTGTGTGTCTTATATTTTTGGAATAGTTAATAGCACAAAAGTTAGAATACAGCAAGTGGCATATAAGGTTATACAAAGATATAAGTCATATTAATTTCATCCTTATGAATAAGAATATTAAATTATTGTTTACTGTTGATTATCTATTTTATTAGTGGGTTCTGTTAACATTACAGGGCACTGATGTGTTATGTAAATGTGTAAACTGATCACATGAGGGAAATGTGTTGTATTCCAACTAATATTATATTGGCCTCAGTTCAAATGATATATTTTCAGTATTCAAATAACTGCTTAACATGGTCTTACCTATACCATTTCTTTTGGGGTTTTTTAGTTACCAATGGGTCCAGCACATGTAGCCCAGGCATTTAAAAAACATATCTGCCACAACTATAGAAGCAATACAAAATATACTTATTCACAACATAGTGGTGGAGCACGCCTTCCCCCGTGACATCACTGGCCAAACGCCCCTCACTTCCCTTACTCATGCTACTTCCATGTTATTTAGAGCTACACAAGCCAGGGGGCACACAGGTATGATTGCTCAAAACAAGTCACCTTTTCATGTGCATTTTGCCATCTAGATGGATTGCTTTTTATAACATGTTTTTTTAACATCTTTCAATAAACAAGATGGATTTTAGATGAAATTGTAGCCTCACATTCCCCAAGCCAGTGCCGGAGCCCCTCCTGTTTTTCTGTCTGCAAACTATCATCTCTGGAGCTGGACCAGCTGAGCTACACAAGCACGGCCAATTCAATTAATGAACACAGAGCAACATAGAAGGTAAACTGGATTACAAGCTTCAATCAAGCCTTCCAATACCTAAATGTCCACAACTGTACCTTTTTTGATGCACAAACCCAGCATTTGGGTCCCAGTCTTCACTAAAGATGATAGGGTTTCAGTCCATCGCCTACTCACTATTCTGACAGGACCTTCTGGAACCTGGTTTTCCTTGTACACCCCCTTGCATAAGTATTACTCCTAACACTTTGGGGCTCATTTACTAATGGTTGTGCTGCTCATTTTCGCTGGACTGTGCGTCTTTTTCAGGGATTACACAGCTTACACAGGCTGTTTAACAAGTGTCTGTGCTGGGATTTTGCCGCATGTGATCTTGTTTTGGCGCTGCCTTCAATGGAACAATATTTAGGGGACATGCCGCTGGACAATCCGACTAATTCGGAATGAGGTGGGAATTTAACATTCAAATTGTGTTGCAAGCCCAAGCACTGACATGCACCACTAAAAAGATAGTGAACTCTGCCAGACCTGAGAGGGGAAGCGACACATGCAGGATATCGGGGGCGTGATCTTAGTGAATTTTGGTGAACTCCAGTGTCCGGGTATGTAAATGAGCCCCTTTGTGTCAGAACAAAACATTCTCTCAGTCGAATAATTTTCCTCAATTGTCAAAATAACTAAGTGTGTCAAAGAATGTGCCTCTCTCAGCAACACCCAGGGTGTCGTTAGATTATACCTATAATTATTTATGTAAATGTCCAGCAAAATTTTCATTAAATTGACAATTCTATCCATCTGTATTTTAAAGCCAAATAAGAGCAGGTATTGTTTACACTTCAGCTTTCCTTTTAAATGTACACCTGGAAAGCTTCCCAAAGTAAAACTACAACGGAGTTCCTGCAATATATTCTACTTTATATGATTGTAATAGCATTCCTGTTTGAATACACATTTTCTTCAATAGATTGCCATTCTATATAATTCCAAGTATTTTTTTTTATTGATTTCTCTTCCAATATGCCTAGGTGCATATTGGAAAGGCTGTTTTGGGTAAATAAAACTGATAGATATGCTTAGCATGTACACTTTGAGTGTTTCCCAGGGCACATGGTAAGAATGCATATATGATTTGAGCTTCTGTCAAGTCAATTTATTTTTTACGTTAAAGGTACTAAATAAGTAAAGTTTTAACTTGGAAGTTTTTAGGGAGACTGATTTCCATGTACGAGTGGCAGTCAAATATGTCTTTTGTCACCTAATTTACCTCTAAGAGACTTCTTTTTATCTTGAGCAGTCCCATAGAGACTAATAGAGTGGCAGCACTCATGCTTGGGCATTGGTCCATTAGTAAAGAGGACAAAGACCTCTCATTCATGAAATTAATGTGAGGCCAGAGATGAGACACCCACATATACCATACTAAATATTAACGGTCTTTTAAACATGTATTGTAAATGTATAGTTCTTACTATACTATTACAATTCTTAGCTTCTAGTACAGTGATGGCAAACTTTTTGAGATCGAGTGCCAAAACTACAACTAAAGCCACTTATTTAAATAGAAAGTGCCAACATGGCAATTTAGGCGGTAACATGTTACTACCTGTTTTGTCACAGTTTTTCATTGTAATGGCATCCTGAGGACACCAATACAGTTGAAAGAAAGAGGAGAGATTCAGATTATCATAGCGGCTTCCTTCCGGGTATGCTGAGGAGGAAGAATTGTGGGGACCAGAGCAGGAGCTCCAATAATAACACAGACTTGTCTGCACTTCCTTGCTCATCCTGTAGTCCCAGGCAGTTAAAGATGTGTAGCTTTGATCACAGCACATCCTGGGTGGCCAGAGACTGCAGGAGGAAGTTTTGAGTCCTGTCTGGAAATTGTGCTGGGGTGATGGCCTGGGTGCCCACAGAGAGTACTCAGAGTGCAAATTCTGACAACCGTGCCATATGTTCGCCACCACTGTTCTAGTATGTATCGTATTAGAGAAAAATGCCTCCATCTCCTTTTAACGGCCCTGTTGCTTCTTGTTCTGCCATTTGGTCAACTGCTTAGATCTATCTTCCATATGGAGAAGGGGTGTGAGGACCATACATACACAGAGATCTTGTAGCAGATAAAAGTAGAATATCTTTCTCACCAGAACTTTATTCATATACCACTCAGTATAAAATCTGTTAAAATCTGTTTGTTCCTATGTGTCTCCTACTTAACTCATCAGGACCATCAGAAGAGACTTTTGATAATCATGTTACACAACTGTCAACAGCTGTGGCTTTCTGTGATGTGCAGACTAAGGAGGGCCATGGTGAGAGTTCGGTGATAAAAGAAGTGAGAGTTGATCATGAGATCCTAGACCCAACATGGTTGTAAGGCAGTAATAGTTTGGAAGAAGAGGTGGTTGTCAGGAAGCCATGATCAGGTGGCAGAACAAGAAAAAGGGGGCCAACGCACAGCAGCCAGCCCATAGCCACATCTTTCCCTGCTACTGCCCACACCCGGGAACCCAAGAAACAAAGGCCTTTCCACAGGGGGAGTAAACATGAGACACCAAAAAGCCTGGAGACATCTTGGGATCCCTATGCTGCTTCAGTTGGACCAGCCTATACCACCGCCTGCCAAATAACAAGTCCACCTGCCTCACCAAAAAGGGAGAATGTGAACAAACCACCACTAACACCATCAGCAGCACTAGTGTAAAATCACCAAACCTGTCACCATCCGTTCTGCTCACCTCCAAATAATGCAGAGAAAATGGATGTTTGGATCATCATATTCTCAAGCTCTGGTCTTGAATAGAAGCATTAGCTGGCCTTTAAAAGGCCCCATTCAGGCTAGTTGAGACAGGCAACCTTAATGATCTGATGGTGGTGGCTGTCTCATAGTAATAAGTTCCCAGTACTTTTCTTGAAAATTTGACCTTCCGCTTTCCCAAAACTTCAACTCAATTCCATATTCCCAGAAGTTGAACTTGAAATTTTGACAACGGTTTTTGGAAATAAAGCTTCACCCATCACCATGTTAAAAGTAGTTTCACACTTTATTCTTCATATTAAAAAAGTAATTTCCATATATGATAAACACATTTTAGCTGGGCCTTTAGTGGTCCTTAGTCATAGGCATTCTATCAAGGGTGCTCCCACGATCCATGTCGCGGATTGCAGGTACAACCGTGATCTGCTGTATGCCTGTCCCCGTCCCCCTGGTTGGACTAACCTCTGCTGGCTCCTGGCTGTGTTTCGGATCCCAGCATTCCAGGCCCCTCTGTGTCTCCTATCTCCAGTGTTCCCATACGCTCCTGGTGTGTCCTGTCTTCTAGCGTTTCCAGACGCCTCTGTGTCTTCTGTCTCCAGCATTCTCAGATGCTCCTGGTGTGTCCTGTCTTCCAGCATTTCCAGACGCCTCCATGACTCCTGTCTCCAGTGTTCCCGTACACCTCCTGCTGTTCCTTCCAGGGTTCAAACCAGAGGTGTCTTCAGTCTGTGGCAGTGTTACCAGTGTTCCTCCGTGTTCCTGCTGTCATTCCAGGATTGGACTGTTTCCTGCATACCCTGTACCTTGGCTGCCACCGCGGCCCTCATACCATCTCCCGCGGTGGTCCAGAGGGTCCACTGGTCCACAGACTCTTCCCTCCGAACTCGTCCCATAAACACTTTCCGTTCTGTTGTCTGTGTAACGGTAACAGCAAGATCTGGCCATGGACTCCGCCAGGATCAGGGACTTGGCCAAGGATTCTAATCAGATGCTGATGGATCTTTCTGGATTAGTTGCCCAGCAATTCCGGCAGCTCTTTTTGGGGAAAAACAATTAAGCAGAGTTGCTTCCATGCTTCATCAACTGCTTGACTCCCAGCAACTACGAGGTCGACTTCCATGTCTGCCTTGCATGGCTCCGGCTTTCCAGAAGCCGCTTCAGTCTCCGGCTATCCCAGAAGCCTCTCCAGAGTCTCCGGCTTTCTGAGAAACCTCTCCAGGGTCTCCGGCTTTCCCAGAAGCCTCTCCATAGTCTCCACCTCTCCTAGAAGCCTCTCCAGAGTCTCCGTCTTTCCCAGAAGCCACTCTAGCCTCCGGCTTTCCAGAGATGCTTCAGCCTCCGGCTTTTCCAGAAGCCTCTCCAGAGTCTCTGGCTTTCCCAGAACCCTCTCCAGAGGCTCCGGCTTTCCCAGAAGCCTCTCCACAGTCTTCGGCTTTCCCAGAAGCCACTCCAACCTCCGGTTTTCCAGAGCCGCACAAGCTTCTGGCTTTCTCAGAAGCCACTGCAGAGTCTCCGGCTTTCCCAGAAGCCTCTCCAGAGTCTCTGTCTTTCCCAGAAGCCTCTCCAGAGTTTTTGGCTTTCCCAGAAGCCTCTCCAGAGTCTCCGGCTTTTCCAGAAGCCACTTCAGAGTCTCCAGCTTTCTAAGAGCCGCTCCAGCCTCTGCAGCTTCCCAAAGCTGTTCCAGCCTTCCAAGAGCCACTCCAGCCTCCGCAGCTTTCCAAAGCTGTTCCAGCTTCCCAGTGCTGCTCTGGCTTTCTAAGAGCCCCTTCAGCCTCCGGTCGTACTGCTTGCTGAGGAGTCTATGCAATTTAGCAGAGCATGTCTCTCGGCCAAATGACTCTCCAGAGGTCTCGAGGATATCATCGGCTTGTTCGCTGCCAGGTCCAAGCTCCTCATTGGGGTTTGTCCTGTTTCTGCTTTCCTCCTCAGGTGTCCCGTCACCAAGATGAATTGGAGAAGGCGGAAGAAAAGGCTGAAGAAGAAAAGAAGAGGTGCCCTAAAGGGGGGGTTACTGTCACGGGTGCCAGTGCTCCGCTGTTTGCCAGTCCCCCTGCCCGGACTTACCTCTCCTGGCTCCTGGCTGTGCTTTGGTTCCCATGGTGTAGGCCACATGCCTCCTGCCTTCCAGGCCGCGCGCCCCCGTTACTAGGGTGCGGCGCGCCGACTTCTTATGATTTAAAGAGCCAGCGTCATCCTGATTGGTTCTGGCTAATCCGGCTTAGCCTTTATAATCCGGCAACTCCCTTCCTTCCTGGCCGGAATTTCCAAGGTGTCCACACCTCGCTTCCCACAGTGGTTCCTGCTGAAGAAGAAAGCCCATCAGGGTTTCCAGATGCTCCGATTCCTCCAGCGTTTCCAGACACCTCTGTGTTCCTCCAGCGTTTCCATACGCCTCTGTGTTCTTCCAGCATTTCCAGACACCTCCAAGCCACCAAATCTCCCCCAAGGACCGCCTGGGTCCTTTGCCAGCTACCGCCTGCTTGCCTGCCGTGAGTTCCAGCTCATCGTTCAAGCCACACTCCTGCTGTCATCCCAGGCTCGGACTGTGTCCTAAATCCCTGTCTTCCCTGGCTGCCACGGTGGGTTTAGTCGCACCCTTGGAACGACCTGGTGGCACCTTGCTGCAGCAAGACCATCCCGCTATGCAGCAGGCTCTGGTGAAGACCAAGGTGCCACTAAGACTCCGGTTCCGGGTTGCGGCTAGTACTCTCTCCATCTTCCGCAGTGGTCTAGAGGGTCCAATTGTCCACAGACTCCTCCCTCCGGACTCTTCTCATAACTTTCTTCCCGGATACTTCCAAGTACCTTCCAGTTGTTTGTGTGACCGTTACACATTTCCAGAACTTTAACTTGAAATTTCGACTTTCCACATTGCAGCAACCTTATATGGAAATGTTGACAACTTCTATAAATGGAGCTTGAAAATTTTACTTTCTGCATTCCTGAAACTTAAAATTTCCAGAATCTGTTTTTCCAGAATTTTAAAGCTACTGAGATGCAGTGCAGTCCAACAATTTTTCTGTTGCTGTATCTGCCCACAGGTTGGTTCTGCATTTATTTCCTTTCCTATTGTGTGACACCCTCTTTAGCGCAGGCGCACTAATCTTTCTCATTGGGGCTTTTGGATTCTATCAAGTCATATGCTGAGGCAGTTCCGGCTGTGTGCAGACGGTGCCGGTCCACGCTACACTAATGGCGACCACCTTCTTTACGTAGGTAATTAATTAATTTCCATTCTTTGATTTGTTCATGTGTGTGGGGGGCTCTATTTATATACGGGGCGTTTCTCCATCCACGTCACCTACCCCTGACAAGGTAGAGCAGGAGGTAGAGGGCCTTACATTGGCCCTAAGTAGCCTATATGCACTTGTATTGTGCATTTTTTAAGTGGTTTTATCCTTGTCCCGTTTATTATTTGTGTTTTTTACCTCTTGTAACTCTGGTTAGATCTGACTTAAATGACTTGCATTAAGCTGAAACACGTAGGTGTTGTACTTGCACCGTCGATGCACATGATTTGTGTATTATTTTAAATGGATATTGTGCTCCGCTTCATTTCCATTTTTCTTCAAGTTTAAATGTTGTGGGTTTGGCTGTAAAGGAGATCAGATAAAATACTGCTTTATACACATGATATATTGTTGTTTTTAGGAGATTCAGCCAAATTCATCCCAAGAGCCATGCATGTAGTTCTGGAATATGGGTCCAAATCTGGACTAGAAATTCACAGGCAGAAAACAGTGTTGCTCCCATTGTATGAGCCAACTAGTGACAGTTATTATGGTCTTAAGGTATTAGAACCACATCAATCTATGGGATATCTGGGAGTACAGATCTAAGGCAATGTTAAAAAAATAACATAATAATAATAATTAATGGGTGGGTGGGTTTAGTCACACCCATGGAACGACCTGGTGGCACCTTGGCACAGCAAGACAATCCCGCTTTGCGGCAGGCTCTGGTGAAGACCAGGGTGCCACTAAGACTCCGGTCCCGGGTTGTGGCTAGTACTCTCTCCATCTTCCGCAGTGGTCCAGAGGGTCCACTGGTCCACAAACTCCTCCCTCCGGACTCTTCTCATAGAGACTTCTTCCCAGGTACTCCCAAGTACCTTCCAGTTGTTTGTGTGACCGTAACACATTTCCAGAACTTTAACTTGAAATTTCGACTTTCCACATTGCATCTTGGGGTACCAATGGCCCCCACCGCACTGAACACGCGCTCTGATGTCACACTACTCGCCTGGCAGGACAGCAACTCTACTGCAAACTCTGCAAGTTGTGGCCACTAATCGAGTTTGGCTGCCCAGTACTCCATGGGATCCTCTATCTGAGGTGGTAAAGTGCTGTCCAAGTAGGCCACCACCTGCTGGTGCAGGGTCTGCTTCATGTCCTGCTGCTGGTGGCAGCTACTGAGCTCACTAGTTTGTTGAAGGAAGCTGCTCATTAAGTGCCATGGTGCTTCTGGGTCATCTGCCTTGTCTTCTACCTCCTCAGGGTGCTCCTGCTCTCCTGTCACCTGAGTAGAAAAACCACTAATTTCACCAGACTCTGCTTGTGCGCCTACCTCCTCCTCCTCCTCCACTTCAGCCCTCACCAGACTCATGTGGCCATGAGAGTCACCATGGAGTGGATTTGACAAAGAGATCTTCCTATTAACTTCAGCAACAAAAAAGAACTGCAATTTGGGGTATATAGATCCCCGAAATGGACAACCTGGGATTGGAGCAGAAATGACTACAGCACAGTATAGTACAAGCAGCTGGACACTAGAGACAACACATGCAGCGTGAAATGACGAGATTAGAAATGGTCGTCTGTTTTTATAGGGCTGTAATACTTCACATTAGCCTGCCGGTCGCTGATTAGCTTACAGTTCTGCACATGTCATTGAGGGTGTTCCTTTCTTCTTCCCAGAGTTCTCTGCCCCATGTAACACGTTGCGCTTGCACCTATTCTACTACTAAAGGGGAAAAAAATCTTTGTTCCCACGAATCACCATAAAATTCGGATTAATGACAAATCAGTTTTCATGAAATTTGGTATGAATTCCACTTCGTTCGAATTGATTCACCCATCTCTAGCCCCAACTAAAAAGCAAGAAAATTCGCCAAAAGACTCAGATTTGAAGCCATTTCTGAACAGGAAATATGTTAGATATCACTGCATGCCAAAATGTCCGATCTATGAAAGTATAGCATCGTTTTTTTCCTGACGTTTATATCCATAACGGAAAATAGCACCCAAAGTCGACAACGCCACTTTTGTGCAATGTTGAAAAATATAAATTAATTCAATAAAGAGTAAAGGCCATACATTGAAGATGTCAAAATTAAGATTTTTTTTTGTACAGGAGGTTTTAATTTTTGTAAATGTATGAAAACATTAGAAAACCTATACAAATGTGGTGTCCATGTGATCATACAGTCCCAAAAAATAAAGTAGACTTGTCATCTGGGGTGCACAGTGAAAGTCGTAAAATTCTACCACTGCATTTGGTTCTAAGCCATTTAAGAACCTAGGATTTAGGCCCAGGAGAAATTTTTTAAATTTGCCCTGTGTCATTATAGGAGGTTGTACTTCAAAGCAATAGAAAAATTTTGATGATATCTTTTGTGTTCATTTGTTTAGTTTAATTGAAAATTAGCAAAAATTTCTAAAAATTTTTCATTTTCAAAGTTCTACATTTTATGTGACTGCCAGGAATCCCCCGGTCAGACCTGACAGAGGATGGACAATGGCGCACATAGACAGCGGCCAACTGTGTGATCAGCATTTCTCTATAGTATGCCAGTTGTTCCTTCATCTCAGCAGCAGGAAAAAAGTCACCCATTTTGGACCGGTAGCGAGGGTCCAAGAGGGTGGAGAGCCAAAAGTCATCCCTATGCCGGATGTTGACTATTCGGCTGTCACTAGTTAGGCAAAGCAGCATGCTGCGGGCCATCTGCACAAGTGACTCTGAGGGACTCCCGGTCTCCATATCCACAGTATACTGCCACGGGGCTTCTGGGTCATCTGCCTCGCCTTCTACCTCCTCCGGATGCTCCTGCTCCTCCTCTTCTGTCACCTGAGTAGAAAAACCACAAATTTGTAAGAATGGCTGAAGTGCGTGCACAGTGTCCTGCCCATTTTTAGAATGTCTTGCAGATGGGTGTAAGACTTCAGGAACTTGTTGACTACCAGATTGAACATTTGCGCCATGCAGGGCGCATGGACCATCCCTCCTCTGTCCAGCACGGACACCATGTTCCTCCCATTGTCTGTAACCATGGTTCCGATTTTTAGTTGTTGTGGAGAAAGCCACACATTGGGGGTCATTTACTAAGGGCCCGATTCGCGTTTTCCCGACGTGTTACCCAAATATTTCCGATTTGCGCCGATTGTACCTGAATTGCCCCGGGATTTTGGCGCACGCGATCGGATTGTGGCGCATCGGCGCCAGCATGCGCGCGACGGAAAACGGGGGGCGTGGCCGAACGGAAACCCGACGTATTCGGAAAAACCGCCGCATTTAAGAACCAAAAATGTGTCGCTCGGGACCCGCTTACCTTCACTCAGACAGCCACGGTGAATTCCAGCGCGTTAAAATGCTTTTCAGCGCAGCAGCGCCACCTACTGGACGGCGGAGGAACTACCTTATTAAATCCCGGCCGGACCCGAATCCAGTGCAGAGAACGCACCGCTGGATCGCGAATGGACCGGGTAAGTAAATCTGCCCCATTGATTTTTTTCTTGCATGATGCGGAGCAGTTCCTCCCCTGTGGGACTTTGTTCGCCCAGGCAAACCAGGTGTAGAACTGCGTGACACCGCTGTGCCCTACACATGTGGTATGATGGAGCAGCACTTGTGGAGGTTGAGGAGGTGGTGGAGAAGGAGGAGGCGGACACTGGCGCAGGAGCAGGAGTTTGACAACGTGGAGGAGAAAGCGCCGTCTCTTGTGGAAGTTGTTGGTGTGGCTGGGCGGGAAGAACATTCACCCAGTGGGCCATAAAGGACATATACTGGCCCTGACCATAATTACAGCTCCACACGTCCGCGCTGCCATGTACCTTGGAAGAAACTGATAAGCTCAAGGACTGGCCAACCTTCTGTTGTACATATTGGTGAAGGGCTGGCACAGCCTTTTTGGAAAAAAATTGGAGGTGGTAATTTCACCGCCAACACTCTGCACTGAGCGACTACTACCGCCACTGCCTTGCTGAGCCCCTGTGCCACTGCTTATTTGGGCCTGCGAATCGGGATTTGTACACCGCGGACGTTTGGTTCCTGTCCTCGCACTGCTGCCACCCTGCTGACTCACAGCCACAGTAGCGACTTGCTGCCTGCTCCGCAAGCTGACGCCACGGTGCTTCTGGGTCATCTGCCTCGTCTTCTACCTCCTCCGGACGCTCCTGCTCCTTCTCTCCTGTCACCTGAGTAGAAAAACCACAAATAGCACCAGACTCTGCTTGTTCTCCAATGTCCTCCTCCTCCTCCTCCTCCAGTTCAGCCCCCACCGGACTCATGTGGCCATGAGATGTAGTCTCCACTTCTCCAGTGCCCTAACCAGACAGATTTTGCAGCATGAGTTCCAGGACATGAAGCAGTGGAATGACGTTATTCATCCCGCAGTCCTGGCGACTGACAAATAACGTGGCCTCTTCAAAAGGCCTGAGCAAACGGCAGGTGTCAAGCATGAGCTGCCAGTGGCTGACATCAAAGTTACACAGGGGAGTACTACGGTCTGCTTGCATCATCAAAAAATCATTTATGGCTTTTCTCTGTTCATACAAGCGGTCTAACATATGGAGGCTGGAATTCCAACGGGTGGAAACATTGCATATCAGACTATGTTGGGGTAGGCCGTTCTGGTGCTGTAACTCGAGGAGGGTGTGCTTGGCTTTGTAAGAATGGCTGAAGTGCGTGCACAGTGTCCTGGCCATTTTTAGAATGTCTTGCAGATGGGTGTAAGACTTCAGGAACTTGTTGACTACCAGATTGAACACATGCGCCATGCAGGGCGCATGGACCATCCCTCCTCGGTGCAGCGCGGACACCATGTTCCTCCCATTGTCTGTCACCATGGTTCCGATTTTTAGATGTTGCGGAGAAAGCCACACATTGATTTCTTCTTGCATGACGCGGAGCAGTTCCTTCCCTGTATGACTTCGTTCGCCCAGGCAAACCAGGTGTAGAACTGCATGACACCGCTGTGCCCTGCACATGTGGTATGATGGAGCAGCACTTAGACTTGTGGAGGCTGAGGTGAGGGTGGCGAAGGAGGAGGCGGACATTGGCACAGGAGCAGCAGTTTGACAACGTGGAGGAGAAAGCGCCGTCTCTTGTTGAAGTTGCTCCTGGGCCATACCAACTAATTGTTGTATCAGAGGAACCTACGGACTCTTGGCTGGGGTTGTCAGATGTTATATTTGAGGAATTGGATGACCTAGTCAACCATTCAACAACCTTTGGGTTGTTGATCAACACACTGCCACTAGATGACAGAGTCACCCCTGCTGCGACATCCCCTTACTGTGCTGCCACATGTGGGGTTGTTGATCAACACACTGCCACTAGATGACAGAGTCACCCCTGCTGCGACATCCCCTTACTGTGCTGCCACCTCTGCCTGCTCCACCTGCCACCTTTCTGTCTGACATAGTGGTTTATAAACTACGTGGATTTGACACGTAAATCTGGCTGTAAACTAGAGCCCCCAAAAAGGTATTGCAATGTGCGTTATACAGATGCCCCACAACTGACAGTGTAATTTCAGTGAAAATCACTGTATAAACTATGTGTATTTCACACGTAAATCTGGCTGTAAACTAGAGCCCCCAAAAGGTTTTGCAATGTGCGTTATACAGATACCCCACAACTGACAGCTAACTACTGCAGATGCATGAATGTCAAACAGATTTCTTCCTATTCGATTTTGTCACTAAATAGAACTGCTATTTGGGGTATACAGATCCCCCTTAAAGAACAACTAGGGATTGGTCCACCAATCGCTACTGCAGATGCATGAAAGTCAAACAGATTTCTTCCTATTCGATTTTGTCACTAAATAGAACTTCTATTTGGGGGTATACAGATCCCCCTTAGAGAACAGCGAGGGATTGCAGCAAGAATCGCACAGCACAATAGCAGCAGCTGGACGCTACAACATGAAGTGTGAAGTGCTGAGATAGAAAATGGCTGGTTTTATAGGGCTGTGTGACATCACCGTGGATTGAAACGTTAAATATGGCTGTAAAACTAGAGCCCCCCCAAAAGGTAATGCAATGTGCGTTATCAGAAGATACCCCACAACCCGAAGTGGTAATTTCAAGCGAAACTCACTATAAAACTACGTGACATTGACACGTGAATTGCTGGCTGTAAACTAGAGCCCCCAAATCCAAAGGTATTGCAATGTGCGCTTATACAGATACCCCACAACTGACAGTAATTTCAGCGAAAATCACTGTATAAACTAGTGGATTTCATGTAAAATCTGGCTGTAACTAGCGCCACCAAAAGGTATGGCAATGTGAGTTATACAGACTAACCCACAAACTGACAGCTCACTACTACAGATGCATGAATGAATGTCAAAAATATTCTTCCTATTCGATTGTGTCACTAAATTAGAACTGCTATGGGGTATACAGATCCCCCTAAGAACAACAGGGATTGGTCCACCAATCGCTAACTGCAGTAGTGAATAAGTCAAAAGCATTTCTTCCTATTCGATTTGTCACTACACTATGAAACTTGCTATTGGGTTATGCAGTCCCACCTTAAGAACAAACGGGATTGGTGCCACCAATCGGCTACTGCAGGGATGCATGAAAGTCCAAACCAGATTTTCCTCATCGTAATTTTGTCACTAAATAGAACTTCATATTGGGGTATACAATCCCCCTTAACTAAGCAACCCGGGATAGTTACACATTTCCAGAACTTTAACTTGAAATTTCGACTTTCCACATTGCAGCAACCTTATATGGAAATGTTGACAACTTCTATAAATGGAGCTTGAAAATTTTACTTTCTGCATTCCTGAAACTTAAAATTTCCAGAATCTGTTTTTCCAGAATTTTAAAGCTACTGAGATGCAGTGCAGTCCAACAATTTTTCTGTTGCTGTATCTGCCCACAGGTTGGTTCTGCATTTATTTCCTTTCCTATTGTGTGACACCCTCTTTAGCGCAGGCGCACTAATCTTTCTCATTGGGGCTTTTGGATTCTATCAAGTCATATGCTGAGGCAGTTCCGGCTGTGTGCAGACGGTGCCGGTCCACGCTACACTAATGGCGACCACCTTCTTTACGTAGGTAATTAATTAATTTCCATTCTTTGATTTGTTCATGTGTGTGGGGGGCTCTATTTATATACGGGGCGTTTCTCCATCCACGTCACCTACCCCTGACAAGGTAGAGCAGGAGGTAGAGGGCCTTACATTGGCCCTAAGTAGCCTATATGCACTTGTATTGTGCATTTTTTAAGTGGTTTTATCCTTGTCCCGTTTATTATTTGTGTTTTTTACCTCTTGTAACTCTGGTTAGATCTGACTTAAATGACTTGCATTAAGCTGAAACACGTAGGTGTTGTACTTGCACCGTCGATGCACATGATTTGTGTATTATTTTAAATGGATATTGTGCTCCGCTTCATTTCCATTTTTCTTCAAGTTTAAATGTTGTGGGTTTGGCTGTAAAGGAGATCAGATAAAATACTGCTTTATACACATGATATATTGTTGTTTTTAGGAGATTCAGCCAAATTCATCCCAAGAGCCATGCATGTAGTTCTGGAATATGGGTCCAAATCTGGACTAGAAATTCACAGGCAGAAAACAGTGTTGCTCCCATTGTATGAGCCAACTAGTGACAGTTATTATGGTCTTAAGGTATTAGAACCACATCAATCTATGGGATATCTGGGAGTACAGATCTAAGGCAATGTTAAAAAAATAACATAATAATAATAATTAATGGGTGGGTGGGTTTAGTCACACCCATGGAACGACCTGGTGGCACCTTGGCACAGCAAGACAATCCCGCTTTGCGGCAGGCTCTGGTGAAGACCAGGGTGCCACTAAGACTCCGGTCCCGGGTTGTGGCTAGTACTCTCTCCATCTTCCGCAGTGGTCCAGAGGGTCCACTGGTCCACAAACTCCTCCCTCCGGACTCTTCTCATAGAGACTTCTTCCCAGGTACTCCCAAGTACCTTCCAGTTGTTTGTGTGACCGTAACACATTTCCAGAACTTTAACTTGAAATTTCGACTTTCCACATTGCAGGATTGGTCCACCAATCGCTACTGCAGATGCATGAAAGTCAAACAGATTTCTTCCTATTCGATTTTGTCACTAAATAGAACTGCTGTTTGGGGTATACAGATCCCCCTTAACTAACAACCCGTGATTGGTCCACCAATCGTTACTGCAGATGCATTAAAAAGTCAAACAGATTTCTTCCAATTTGATTTTGTCACTAAATAGAACTGCTATTTGGGGTATACAGATCCCAATTAGAGAACAGCGAGGGATTGCAGCAAGAATCGCACAGTACAATCGCAGCAGCTGGACGCTACAACATGAAGTGTGAAGTGCTGAGATAGAAAATGACTGGTTTTATACGACTGTGTGACATCACATAAGCCTGCCGGTCGCTGATTGGCTTACAGGTCTGCAGATGTCATCGGGGGTGTTCTTTTCTCCTTCCCAGAGTTCTCTGCCACATGTAACACGTTGTTCTCGCGCCCATTTAGGAGAAACATGAGGGGAAAAAAATCCAACTTCGTTCCCGCAAATCAGCATAAACTTCGGCTTCGTGGCGACTCATATTTTTCCTGAAATTCTAACCGAAGTTAGAATCATTAGAATCGATTCGCCCATCTCTATTGGGAGGCCATTTCCAATAACCCATAATAGATGCCAAAAATCTGCTCCTTCTTGAGAGCATTTGTTGCATCATGTATTACAATCTATAAATAATATTCAAGGGGATAATCTTATGCTGCATTCATAATGACATTAACTTTATATGTATATTTTCCTATCAAATCTATACCTATTTATATTCAATTGAGTGAGACAGCCTTCTACATATATACTGATAGCAACTTTATAAATTCCCCTTCCTATGTGTCATATATACATATATATAAATATATATATGTATATATACACTCACCGGCCACTTTATTAGGTACACCATGCTAGTAACGGGTTGGACCCCCTTTTGCCTTCAGAACTGCTTCAATTCTTCGTGGCATTGATTCAACAAAGTGCTGGAAGCATTCCTCAGAGATTTTGGTCCATATTGACCTGATGGCAGCACACAGTTGCCGCAGATTTGTCGGCTGCACATCCATGATGTGAATGGGGGTGAAGTGTTGGGTAGAGCATCAATCGTCATGAAAATTGATTTTCGTCAGCAATGCTAATTTTTGAACAAGACAGCTCGGGGCGTGAAGGAAGGAGGAAAAAGGTGGAGTGGGGGAGCGGTTCCCCACGTACCAAGTATATCTGAGAGCTGAAAGGGAGGAAAGGAAGAAGGGAAGGTCCTAATGTTGGCAAATTTAGTACAGTTCGGGCTCATTCCTAAGGGACGCTGTGGCGTAAGAGCAATTGGACACAATTAGTACAGTCCCAAACTAATTGACCACTAAAAACATTATAGCGCATGGACTGTTTGCCAAAGGAAGGAAAAGGGGACAGGGGGGGAAGAAAAAAAGGAAATCCAGTCATCGATTACAAAAATGGGGGCATTGGTAGGACCAAAAAAAGAAGGAAAAAATGCCTATCAACCGGTGCAGGGTGCAGGCTATTAATGAACAAGGTTGTTAGCATTTCTCAAAGTTAAAGTCCTGTTTGCCCTCTACTAAACCGTCATGTTCCATTCAGGAGTATTCCATCGGGGAAAAGGGGAGGAGAGAAAAGAAGGAGAAAGGGGGAAATGAAAGGGTGGGGTTCTTTCATGCCGTCAGAACTACATTTTCGAAAGTAATAGCTTTTCCCGGGTAAGGATCTCTGCAAAACAGAAACGCCCGAAATGATGAAAATTGAGGGGAGCCTGCACCTATGGGTGTCCGGAGGAAATAGCCTGCTCAGAGATGGAATCGTTTTCACAGGGACAGTCCCCCGCCACCGATTAACCAGAGTGACCTCAATTCTAATCCACAGGACGACAGAAAGGAAAAAGCATGATTAACCTCAACATCAACCGATAATCACAGCGAAGCAGAGCATAGAGGGCTTGAAGGGTTTTTTAAGCTAGGTCGTATACATCAATCCTTAACCTGCTATGCTCCTACCAACCGGATCCCGGATTTTGTGGCTGGGGGGGACCATAAGCATGGACACTGGGGGAGAGGGGAGGATAAGGTAATTTAGGCAAAACGGGGGGGGGGTAAAAGGGGGACCCTGTGATTCTTTGCAGTAAGAAAACCCTACCTAGTCCATCTTGGAAACTGACTTGTCAGTGTGCACTGTATAATTCATAAAGATAATTATGTTGTTGAGTCAGAGAAGGTCAGCCGCTGTCACCCATTTCGGCGATGGGAGTCAGGCACACAAGGCGGGGCACGTTTGACCGTATTGGTAACGGATTGCAATGATTCTTGAGCTGTCTACAGGGACAACTGTGTTTATTATGGTTAGTCGCCTATTATCCCTTAAGATATCATGTGTTTGCACAACAATAGCAATAATGGAACCTGTAGTAGTTCGCTATTAGAAGACCTTATTTTCATGTCTGTGTTTCTTTGTACGGCTGCTGGATGGAGGGTAATGGGTTACATAGTGTTTGATGAAGGTAATGTTTGTAGTTTGAGGCAACAACTTCCGGCATAACTCACAGGTCAACAATCATCATTGGATATGGGCTGATTTACGTATTATGCTCGTTTAATTCTATTCTAGTAGTAAGAAACAAGGAACCTAGATGAAATTGTCAGTTTTAGTGGAGTTTACATCTAAGGACAAAATAATCGATAAACATGTGAACATCGTAAATACAACAAACAGGAACCGGGATAAAGGAGCATAAAAAGGGCACTGGTGAGTAAATGGATGCATAATAAGCTTCACTTACCCATTAGTATTAAAGTGTCTGGGACCTTTACGTATTAACCCTTATAAGGATGGGGTACTTCCTGCTGATATTTTCTGTAGTCGAAATACATAATATTGGTGGAGAACTAAAAGAGAGTATTCTTTACACTGAGAAAAAAAAGTGGTGCAGTTATTTAAGAAATAGCTCCTTTATTGTGCAATGATTCCTGTAGGTAGGGGATATCTAGATTAGAGTTCTAAAAACATAGCTTTTAGTTCAATCATATAAAAATATTCAGAAGACAGAGATTGTGATTAGGCAGACATACAAACATAAAGTGATATGCTCTCACGTGTGATTGTCTTGGAGTGGGTAGTAAGACAGGGGCTGTGGTTTCTTCTGTCGTGTATCCACGATGGTAATTGTTGCAATCAAGAGAGAATTGGTTGTCTGCCAAGTGCCTAAAGACCTAAATGAGAGTATTGGTACAAATTCTGTTCCAAGATAGGATGGTGGCATATTTTATTTTTGAGCAGAGCCACTTCACAGCAATTTGGCCAAGTGTGCTATGGACTAATAGTCGATTCGTTTCAGTACTAGCATCTTAGTATTTTGTATGTGTGCATAAACTTAGATCTCCCAAAAATTCTTAATATTTAATTTGGGGATCGGCAAGTTGTTTATTGTTTCATATGTTTTGGTTCCCAAAACAAAAAACAAGGAGTGGCGACAATGTCTACTTTGTTGCAGTCTATGTAGATCAGTTATTGTGTTAAACTACTAGCCACTACAAGTCTGTCTGTCTTATGTGTGTCTGCAACAAAGTTGCTAGGTGACACTATTTGCTATTGTAGACCATTGTAGATATGCTTAGTTACCTCCTTGCTCTCTTCATTTTAAGACTGCAATGAACTCTTCATCATCCATTCATCTTTTATTTTAGTTCCTGTACTCCACTTTACTCTTAGCTAGGACTGACTCGATGTATGGAAATCTGACTGTGTCTAAATCAATAGCTCCCTGCGCAAACCACACACAACAGTACCCTCTGACCCCTACGAGGTCTTTTCCTGTTTTGCCATTCAAGTCTCCGTCCGGGGTCTCTATAAAAGGGCATTAAGTATCTAGAGTTTTGTAATTGCCAGAGGTCTTGCCTGGCACTTCTATCCCATCCCTGCTACTTGATTTTTGGCATTCCCCCCTTTTTCGTTAAGACACGCGGGGGGCGCTGCCGAGGCCGCCAGTTTAACCAATCGCTAGCTCAACGTCAGAGGAGTGTTTCTCCCTGAGGGCCGCCAACTGACTATCACACATCGCTTCAAGGGAGGTGCCAGAGAAGGAGTAGATCCACCTCCCTTCTGTTAACTGATCTTTGATCGAGCATAAGATATGGTGTACAAAGGTTTTTTTTTTGTGCTTACTGTTTGTTTATTATCCCATGCCAGGCTGAATTTGACAAAGAAGTGAGAACAGGACATAGACCTGCCTGTGCTTACTTGGCCATATGCCCGTGTCCATAATCCGTCCAATCCCCCCCCGATTGGCATACTATCCTCGCATGTTTGGATTAGGTTAAAGGAGAATGTGCGCACAATTGCTTATTGTATCAGCATGAGAAGCCAACGGATTGGTATTGGCAACGTCGGGGTACTGGGGATCTGTACAGGTTTATAAATCATTGAACGGCACTGCTTCCAATGCTTTAATTGCAGCTCTTTCTGACAGTATTTGTGAAAATTCCACACATGGTTTTTACTTATAGGAATTTTCGGTGTGTCCAACAAAGGGGGCCAGTCCAGAGAGAAGTTAAGTGATGTTAGACGAAATGGCTCACAAACCGATTTCCTAGATGTACACAAGTCAGACAGTACAATAGCGGTAGGGTACTTGCTGCCAGGAGTTGGAGAAATTGGAATGTCCCCTCAAGCCTATCATTCAATAAACTTGCAATAGGGAATGTCATTTATTCCATGCGTTTTAATGTAGTTGATTTCTTAATGTCGTTCCTGAGGATCATTCAGTCCCAATCACCTCCTCTCAACTCTTGACGTTCCCACTTCCTCTATAACCTCTAAAAGATTGCTTTAACATTAAGTCACCCTGATGTATCGTCCACATGTGCTTGGCTATTGGGGTTCTTTATTGTCTTTAATATTACGCCGGTGCCCCTGGATCCTTTTCCTGAACTGTCGGATGTTTTCCCAACATAATCGCAGGACATTACAGGTGGCTTATAAACACCCACTTCTTCTGTATGGAACAGTTGATAAAGTCCCGTATCTCAAATTTGTCCTGTGTTGAATACACTTATTACATGTTTTACAACCGCGAAGTGTTTCCTTTGGTCTTCTTTCTCGAGGCCATGTCTCCCAATGTTTAGGTTGTGCAGATAGCTGTGGACCATAGATCTTTGTAGTTTCTCCCCCTCTCTAACTTTTATTGCCGGTCGGTGGGATCTTTGAGCTATGGTCCTTTTGTCATGCACCGGTATCCCAATGCCTTGCTGATTATACCCTCTGTTCTCCTTGAGTGTTTGGTCATCATCTGTGGCCAATGATTTGTGGTTATTTGTTCATACTTACTGTTTCTCTCTCTTGTTCAAAGTCATAGAACTCTACACGTCCTGTCTTGATGTAGGATTCAATTTAGAATCCATGATGGAAATCTCATCATTTAAAAAAACGGTCACTCAGGTCTTTGGACTTTCTTTTTAAATTCTTGAAGCCACTGCAGTTTTTTTTTTCTCATACAAGAAATTGTCGCCTTTGGGATCCCATTTCTCAAAGGATATGGATGGCATTGTAATAAGTTATTATTAGTCATTGGTCTTTCTGTATACTGTTTTGGTGCTATTTGCCCTTCTGGTCTGGCTGTTTTACTGATTTCCTAAGTCCAAAACGTATCTTTTGGCTCTGAAATTTTCGGACAGAAGCGGAGCCCAAATTAATGCTATTTCAATTTGGTCACAAAAGATTAAAAATTTTCTGGAGTAGATGTCCAGAAAAGGCCACAGTGACTCAAATCGCCACCGATAACAACCAAGGTGGCAGAAGAGCTCTCTCTGAACGGCACAGTGACGTCGAACTTTGAGGCGTGGGGCTAAAGCATATGCAGCAAGACTGGGGGTGGCCACTCCTTTCAGCTACGAACAGAAACTGATGCTACAATTTGCACAAGCTCTCGAAATTGGACAGTAGAGATTGGGAAAATTGTTGCCTGGTGTGATGAGTCTCGATTTTTCTGCTGCGACTTTCGGATTGGTAGGTGAAGAATTGTGGCGTCAACAACATGAAGCATTGTGATCCCGCCGTTGTAGCAAAACGGTTCAGCTGGTTGTGGTGGGTCTTGTGGAGGGATATTTTTCTTGCACTCTTGGCCCCTTGGTTCCAATTGAGCATCGTTGCAACGCCACAAGCTCTACTGAGATTGTTGCTGACCATCGTCCTTTTCCCTTTATGACCCACATTACCTCCAACATCTGATGCTACTTTCATCTTCAGCAGGATATTGGTGGCCATGTCCAAAAGCCCTGGAATCATCTCAGACTGGTTTCTTGAACATTGACATGATTCACCTGTACGTCAAATGCCTCCACATGTCTCCAGATCTCAATCCAATAGAAAATCTTTGGGATGTTGTTGAACGGGAGGATTGGCTGATTAGAAATTAAGTGTTAACGAGCAGTTGGACAGCTGTTTATATACATGAACCTTGAACAGAATTACAATTCATTCCTGAACACACTCATGCTGAAGCTGACTGTATTGTAAGAAATCCTATATAATCTTCCCTTATAATATAAACTACATGTTCTACATAAATCAAAGAGGCATAAGCATCTTGATGTATCTGTCAGGTACCGTGGCCCTGAAAGAAACTATGCCAGGTCCGACCTGGCCCAGTTTTGGGTAGAAACAGGGTTTTAATAAGTACACAGGTAAGGGGCAAGAATGCCCCATGCCCACTCACTCATTTGCATGTCATGGAGGGGGTGTAGTTGCACAATAATTGCCAGAAAACTGGCGTGGAAGCATTGATAAATCCCCCCCTATGTATCTGGCTGTAAAGATGGCTTGGCATTATAGGGAATGTAACCAAGAATCCTCTCTTCTGTCTCTTCTGTCTTCATCATCTGCTCCTTCCACTTCTTCTGTCGTGGAAAAAATAAAAACATACGCAAATAGAAGTACATGAACCAATTTAGAGTGAACATTTTAACATATTTTCACATATACAGCTAGTGGCAGGCTCCCATAGAGCCCTATTAACTAACTAACACCCTTCTTTTCTACAAATATTGTTTATTTTAGATCCCCATAAATAATCTTTATAAATTTGCCTTGCATACAGCCAAATCTAGAGGGTGTCTAGGGAGTGTGGCCTTCTCACGCTAAATCCAGCTGCTTCTTCTCAGCATGCAGCAATAATTTCATGTGACCAGGCTGACATCATCTCAAGTCCTTTAGCCTCTTAACATTAGCAAAATGTACACTATACATCTATGTGATCACGTGAACATGTGGTCACAGCAGTCTCCATGGACTTCTACTCCTCTCCATGCCTTCTTACAGGCTGATGTGATTTCATATGATCAGATATATGAATGGGGTAAAGTTTGCTAATATTAGGAGGCCACGCCGCCTTGACACCCACAATATTCAGCTGTATGCTATGCAGGTTTATAAAGATGAGTTATGGTAATCTGTTAGTTTGTGCTCCGTTCTGACCACATAACCAGAGTATTAAACGTTATCTTGCTTCCTCCTGTGGTTTAGCGCAGGGCCTGGTAATTAGGCAGGGGCAGCTACTGGTTCAGGGCCTGCACCTCTTTCTCTTCCCTGAGTGTGCCCCATTTCTGTAGAGTTCAATTCCAATGGTAGCATCTGTCTTCAATAATAATTCATTATTAATTCATTATTATAATTCATTTGTCATCATTTTTACAGACATGGAGCAAAGGCAGATGAAGTGTTTAAGTTGCGTGGTATTTTTATACAGACATTTCCTCAGACATTACACCTCATCAAGTTACAGCAACATTTTATTAAATTTATTACATATTATACAAATTAGCAAAGAAAAAAACAGACTTATAGTGGGGAATTTAACAATGGGGCACATTTACTTACCTGTTACTTGGAGTTCCCAGAAAGTGCATTGTCCGACGATAATGTACTGTGCTGCAATCACTAAGATTGTGCGGCCGATAGCGTGCATGTGTGGCTTCCGCGCTCAGGCGCACCGGAGTTCACCATCTTTTTAGTGGTGCATGTAAGTGCATTGTCTTGCGACACAATTTGAAAGTTAAATCCCGCACTCAGTCCGAATTAGTTAGATCGTCCAACGGCACGCCCCCTAATTTCTGTTGCATTAAAGCCAGTGGAGCTGTGCCAGAATCCGATCGCGTGTGACACAATACCAGCTCAGACACCTGTTAAACACCTGTCAAAGCTGTGCAAATACCGAAAACGGCAAACAGTCTGACGAAAGTGTGATCCATGACCCTTAATAAATAAGCTTAAATGTGTCTCAGGATCCGGCAGTTTCTAGCTGGAAAACACCTGTCTTTCCCTACGCCAGATTTATCACTGTGATGATGCATAAGACTGTTGGTTCCTACTTTAGACCTACTTTTAGTTGGTCTAATCTGTGCACCAGAATTTTGGGCACATGGACCATTTCCTGCAAGCCACGCCCCTTTCTCGGCAGGCTTATTAATCTGACAAGTAGGTAAACTGTCAACAAACACTCTTAAAGCCTTGATAACTGTGGTGCAAGGCATTTTAGACAGTGTTTTTGGCACAAAACCACCAGAATTGTGGCGCAAGTGCGTTATTAAATCCCCCTGTAGTGTTAATAGGAAAAAGTGAGTTTCAACAGTACCAGCAATGTAATACTATGATGGATAATACATAGGCCCATATTTACTAAAAACAGTGCAAATTGTACTATGTGCAGGTTGTCTGTGAATAGTGCAGAGTGCGCTAGATTCAGGATTTGCATGTGCCCACTCAGTATATAGATAGGCCCTGCACATGCCAACTCAGTATATAGATAGCCCCTGCACATGCCCACTCAGTACATAGATAGCCCCTGCAAGTGCCCACTTAGTATATAAATATTGCCCCCAGCACAGTCCATAGACAGCTCCCCTAGTCCAAAGACACCCCCTCAGTCCACAGTCAGCCCCCCAGTCCAGACACCTTTTAATGAAATGTCCACAGAAAATGCCCCCTTTTAATGAAATGTCCACCGCAGATGCCCCCCTTTAATGAAATGTCCTCCCCAGATGTCCTTATACATAAATCCCTCCCATTAATGTGTTGTCTACAAAAGGCTCATCTAGAAAAAAAAATCTATACAAACCTTTGGCTACTTTTCCCTGACCCTGTAGCTCTGCCTTCTCCACTTCCATACACCATGATGTGGTGTTGTCGCGAGCACGTGATGTCAAATTGGAATGGCCTGCGTGGTACATACACTCTGACAGCAAGCAGCTGCAACACCACCTCGTCATAATGTACGCCTCCAGGCTTGAAGAGAAGCATACAGAGCCGCTGGTCTGGGGTGAAGAAGGCGATACCTACTGCCTGTAAGAACATCCGCCATTGGTAGAGGTGCAGAACAGTGCTGGGGGAGTTTGTGGGTACTATGAGCCCCTCAGGCTCCACTTTTGATTGGAAAATGGCCGGGCCCTTGGAACACAATCCCAAAAGACCCCCCCCCCCATGATGGCAGCCCTGCATGTGCAACCAGTTTGCAGCTTCTTTATACTGCAAAGTCAGACAGAAAACTGGTGCAAACAAATAGGGTCCTATATTTGCAGTTGGCACTATTGGAAAACATTGGGTTGACAGATGGAGACCGCTTCCCATAGTCTATCTCTAGATGCCATTGTCACTATGCATTCTGTTATCTAAGGAATTTAAAGGGGAACTGACATTTAGGAAAACTTTTGATATATTGTAATTCTTGTAAGAATTTAAAGCCATTTTGCTATTTTATTATTTACCTGAATCATGCCGCTTATACTTTTATACACCAGACATGCCCTTGCTATCAGCCTCTGTTAATGATCACTTAGATGATTATAGAGGGTCACACGTTAGTTACATTCCCCCTGAGTTCACTGAAAGTGCATTGTCAACCAAATGAACTGTGCCACGATTCAATCGATTAGTGGTGCATGTAAGTGCATTTCTGAAACACAATTTGAAGTTAAATCCCAAAAACGGGAACAGTCTGACAAAGTGGACGACAAAATTGCGCGTAAGGAAGCCAGCTCAGATGCGCCCAAAAAGGTGTATGCACCAAAATCCCAGTGCAGACCTTTTAAATACGTGCAAGCTGTGTAATCCCAGAACAAGGCATGCAATCGGAAGTGTGCGCCGCACTAGGAGGTAGTTCCTTCTTATTTTAAATGGACTAGTTGTAGAGAAAGCATTGCCCGGGAGAGTAAATAACTGCTCTTAGCTATAAGAAAGTAGAATCGGTTAACAAAAGTATTTTATATCTATTGTGTATCTATGTCCTGCCTGGCTCTACTCACATCCGTGGCGTTAACAATCACTCTCCCTGCATCCTCACCACTCTTCAGTTGTTCTCACTCTATCCCTGCCTTTCTCTCTGTCACTCACTCTCCATAGTCTGTCTCTGTCACTCATCACTCTTCTGCCTTTCTCTCACTCTTATGTGCTCTACTTACCTGCCAGTCTCTACTCATCCGTGGCTGTCTCTCTGTCTCTATCATATCCATCTACCTCACACCTAAGCTGTCTTATGCTCATTAACTATTGTAACCAATCAAAGCTCAGAGCTCATATTAATGACCTGTGGAAAAATGTTAACCAATACAAGCTCAGCTTCTAACTGCCACAGTAGAAATAGTGTGTATATGGTGGTTTACTAAGTGTATTTTGAAAAGTGTGGGGTACAATGTGGCATCAAAATCCGTATTTTATAAAATTTCACAGTGAGCAAATATGCAAAATTGATTTGCTTGACAGACATACATACCCACTCCAGCTTTATATATGAGATTGGGTGTCACGACATTGCATAGGCCTTACCATTAAAATTGTCTGCAACAGGAATATATAGTTTAGGAAGGTGTATTTGTTCGTGTATTGTTTTGGTTGACTGCTCTTCTGGTTTCTTAATTTCCATATGTAAACATCACAACTAAAAAAATTTTGGGAACATTCGCCAGAAAACACCCTCTTAAAGGGAAAAATTTTGTCATTTTTGGAAGAAATCCTTTATAGGTGCTTGAAAATAAGTTTTTTCTTTGTAAGGGAAACACCTCAGTGGAAACATAAGATTTAAGTGTCTCACTGGATCATACATTACGTGTAGAATGGAATATCCTGTACTATCCCTTCGTCCCTATGTGAGGGATACTATGGGAAGTAGCAAGAAATCGAGGATCAGGGTGATGCAAGTCAGTCTAGCCAGCCTAGATGTCGAGATGACGTTTTCTTCGAAGGCAAGGGGGAGCAGAGAAGTAATAGCAACCTCAATGGGGCACATTTAGACACGGCTAGCGGGCAGCGGCGTCTTCTCAGAACAGCGTTGGTTTACCGGATCATGAGGTATGCGCAGATTGTCACCAGGTGTAGTGCTGAGGAAAGGTCCGCCTGAGTTGGTGGAGTGCAATGATATCTTCTTGGTGCTGAAGCAGGGCCGTTGAGAACCAATTTTGGGGATAATGTGTTCGCTTGTAATGCCGACCGTTTTTCGACGCCGAGGGGGTGGTTTCGTGCGGCCAAGGACCAAATTCGGGTGCTTCCAGCGCGGGCCCGTCACAATTTGATCGCGTTGCCCAAAAAACTCGGGGCAATTCTGGAAAATGGCGCATTCGGAATATCGGGGTCAACGTCGGGAAAACGGAATGGGCCCTCTTCGGACGTGAGTCCGGGTATCATACATATGTACTCAGCATAATTATTAATGTTGGAGACACCTATTCAACACGCAGAGGTACCGTAGGGGAACCTTGGCTCCAACCTAGTGCATTTTCTTGAAACACAATTTGAAAGTTAAATCCCAAAAACGGCGAACAGTCTGACAAAGTGTACGACAAAATTGCGCGTAAGGAAGCCAGCTCAGATGCGCCCAAAAAGGGTTGTATGCACCAAAATCCCAGTGCAGACACTTTTTAAATACCTGTGCAAGCTGTGTAATCCCAGAACAAGGCATGCAATCCGACGAAAGTGTGCGCCGCACTAGGAAGGTAGTTCCTTTCTTATTTTATAATGGACTAGTGTAGAGCCAGCATGCCCGGGAGAGTAAATAACTGCTCTTAGCTATAAGAAAGTAGAAATGGTTAACAAAAAGTATTTTATATCTATTGTGTATCTATTGTCCTGCCTGTCTCTCACTCACTCTCCGTGCCTGTTACACAATCACTCTCCCTGCTTATCCTTCACTCACTCTTCCTGTCTGTCTCTCACTCTATCCCTGCCTTTCTCTCTGTCACTCACTCTCCCTGTCTGTCTCTGTCACTCACTCACTCTTCCTGCCTTTCTCTCACTCTTACTGCCTGCCTCTCACTCTACCTGCCAGTCTCTCACTCTCCGTGGCTGTCTCTCTGTCTCTATCACTATCCATCTTACCTCACACCTAAGCTGTCTTATGCTCATTACCTATTGTAACCAATCAAAGCTCAGAGCTCATATTAATGACCTGTGGAAAAATGTTAACCAATCACAGCTCAGCTTCTAACTGCCACAGTAGCAATAGCTTGTGTATATGGTGGTTACTAAGTGTATTTTGAAAAGTGTGGGGTAAAAATTTTGAATCAAAATCTATTTTATAACATTTCACAGTGAGCAACTATGCAAAATTTGATGCTTGACAGACATACATACACACTCAGCTTTATATATTAGATTGGGTGTCATAGACATGCATAGGCCTTACCAATTAAAATTTTCTGCAACAGGAATATATATTTTAGGAATGTGTATTTGTCTTTGTATTTGTTTTGGTTGACCTTCTCTTCTGTTTTCTTAATTTCCTATATTGTAAACATCACAACTAACAAATTTTGGAACTTCTCCAGACTTAATGGGAAACATTTGTCCTTTTGTAAGACATCCTTTATAGGTGCTTAAATAATATTTTTCTTTAAGGGAAACACATCAGTGGAAGACATAAGATTTTCAGTGTCTCACTGGATCCATACATACAGTGTAAGAATGGAATATCCTGTACTATCCCTTCCGTCCTATGTGAGGGATACTATGGAAGTAATCAAGAAATACGAAGGACTCCAGGTTGATGCAAGTCAGTTTCTAGCCAGCCTAGATGTCGAAGATGACGTTTTCTTCTGCAGGCAAGGGGGACGCAGTACTATCAACACAATGGGGCACATTTACTTACCCGGTCCATTCGCGTTCCAGCGGCGTCTTCTCAGACGAGCGTTCGGGTCTTACCGCGATTCATGAAGGTCCTGCGCCCGATGTCCACCAGGTGTCGCTGCTGCGCCGAGGTCCGCCGAGTTGCGTCGGAGTTCACTGATCTCTTCCTGGTGCATGTAAGCATGGCCCGTGCGACCAATTTTTTGTTTTAAATGCGACGGTTTTTCCGAATCCGTCGGGTTTTCGTTCGGCCACGCCCCCCAATTTCAGTCGCGTGCATTCCAGCGCCGACCCGTCACAATCTGATCGCGTGCACCAAAAACCCGGGGCAATTCATGGAAAATCGGCGCATATCGGAAATATTCGGGTAACACGTCGGGAAAACGCGAATCGGGCCCTTAGTAAATGAGTTCCTCGTGGATCTCCTCACATATGTCCTCAGCCATAATTATTTCCTTTTCGGAGACACCTACTTCCATCAATGCCGAGGTACAGCTATGGGGACACCTTGCGCTCCAACCTACTCAAATCTGTACCTCGGCTGGTGAGAGGACAGGGTGGTCTTCGGAGAGGAGATGACTTATGGCCCCTTATGGCTGAGGCTCATAGATGACGTGTTGCTGATCTGGACATCTACTCCAGAAAATCTACTCCAAAATTTGTGACCAAATTGAATAGCAATAATTTGGGCTTCCGCTTCACGTCCGAAATTCAGAGCCAAAATATAGCGTTTTTGAATCAGTAAAACAGCAGAAGGGCAAATAGCCAAAACAGTATACAGAAAGACCACTGCTACTAATAACTTATTACAATGCCATCCATATCCTTTGAGAAATGGGATCCCAAAGGGACAATTTCTTTGTATGAGAAAAAACTGCAGTGGCTTCCAAGAATTTAAAAAGAAGTCCAAAGACCTGAGTGACCGTTTTAAATGATGAGGATTTCCATCATGGATTCTAAATGAATCCTACCATCAAGCCAGTACAGTGGATAGAGTTTCTCTGCTTTGACCAAGAGAGAAACAGTAGTACTGAACAAATAACACAAATCATTGGCACATATGATGACAACAATAAGGAGAACAGAGGTATAATCAGCAAGCATTGGGATATCCTGTTGCATGACAAAGACATAGCTCAAATGATTCCCACCGAACCGGCAATAAGTTATAGAAGGGGGAGAAACTTAAAAGATCTACTGGTCCACAGCTATCTGCCACCACCTAAACCTTGGGAGACATGGCTAGAAAGAAGACCACAAGGAACACTTCGCTGTGGACATTGTTCTGCATGTCAATGGATAACACCCTGTAAACATGTAATAAGTGTATCAACACAGGACAAATTTGAGATACGGGACTTTATCAACTGTTCCACTACAGAAGTGGTGTTTATAGCCACCTGTACTTGTCCTGCTGATTATGTTGGGAAAACATTCCGACAGTTCAGGAAAAGGATCCAGGGGCACAGGCTTAATATTAAAGACAATAAAGATACCCCAATAGCCAAGCACATGTGGAGATACCATCAGGGTGACCTTAAAGCAATATCTTTTAGAGGTATCGAGGAAGTGAGACCGTCAGTGAGAGGAGGTGATTGGGACTGAATGATCCTCAGGAACGACATTAAGAATCAACTACATTAAACCGCATGGAATAAATGACTTTATCTCCTATGCAAGTTTTATTGAATGATAGGCTTGAGGGACATTCCAATTCTCCAACTCCTGGCAGCACAGTACCTACCTCTATTGTACTTTCTTACTTGTGTACATCTAGGAAATCGGATTTGTTGAGCCATATTCGTCTAACATAACTTAACTTCTCTCTGGACTGGCCCCCTTGTTTTTTGGACACACCGAAAATTCCTATAAAGTCAAAAGCCATTGTGAATTTTCACAAAATACTGTCAGAAAGACTGCAATAAAGGCATTGGAAGCAGTGCCGTTCCAATGATATAACCTGTACAGATCCCCAGTTTACCCTACGTTGCCAATACCAATCCGTTGGCATCTCATGCTGGATACAATAAGCAATTGTGCGCACATTCTTCCTTTAACATAATCCAAACATGCTAGGATAGTATGACCAATCGGGATGACGATATGACACGCCATGGCCAAGTAAGCACAGGCAGGTCTATGTCCTGTTCTCACTTCTTTGTCAAATTCAGCCTGGCATGGGATATAAACAAATGCAGTAAGCACAAAAACCTGTACACCATATCTTCTGCTCGCATCACAGATCAGGTTACACAGTAAGGGAGGTGGATCTACTCCTTCTCTGGCACCTCCCTTGAAGCGATGATAGGTCAGTTCGGTCGGCCCTCAGGGAGAAACACCTCCCTCTGACGTGGAGCTAGCTGATTGGTTAAACTGGCAGCCTCGTCAGCGGTAACGAGCCAGGGGTCTGCAATAAGAGCAGGGCTGTGATAGCGTGCAGCACAGACCTCTGCAATACAAACTCTAGATAATAATGCCTTTTATAGAGACCCCTGATGAATGAACACATTTCCAGAACTTTAACTTGAAATTTCGACTTTCCACATTGCAGCAACCTTATATAGAAATGTTGACAACTTCTATAAATGGAGCTTGAAAATTTGACTTTCTGCATTCCTGAAACTTGAAAGTTCCAGAATCTGTTTTTCCAGAATTTTAAAGACACTGAGATGCAGTGCAGTGCAACACTTTTTCTGTTGCCGTATCTGCCCACAGGTTGGTTTTGCATTTATTTGATTTCCTATTGTGCAACACTTTCTTTAGCACATGCGCGCTAATCTTTCTCATTGGGGCTTCTGGTTTCTATCAAGTGACATGCTCACGTGATCCAGGCAGTTCTGGCTGTGTGTAGACGGTGCTGGTCCACACTAAACTAATGGTGATCACCTTCTTTGGTGGACCAAAGAACCATTTGGATTTTATTTGGATGTGCTCCTTTCCACTTTCCTTCAAGTTTAAATGTTGTTGGGTTTGGCTGTAAAGGAGATCAGATAAAATACTGCTTTGTGCTCATGATATATTGTTGTTTTTAGGAGATTAAGCCAAATTCATCCCAAGAGCCATGCATGTAGTTCTGGAATATGGGTCCAAATCTGGACTAGAAATTCACTGGCAGAAAACAGTGTTGCTCCCATTGTATAAGCTAACTATTGACAGTTATTATGGTCTTAAGGTTTTAGAACCACATCAATCTATGGAATATCTGGGAGTACAGATCAAAGGCAATGTTAAAAAATAACATAATAATAATAATAATAATAATAATTAATGGGTTGGTTTAGTCGCACCAATGGAACAACCTGGTGGCACCTTGCCGCAGCAAGACCATCCCGCTTTGCGGCAAGCAATATTAAAAAATAACATAATAATAATAATTAATCTTAAATGATTCATATCAAGGCAATACACCTTTGTTCACTATACTACAAAAGACTATCATCTGCAGGTTGTCATAAATAGCCATCATATTGATAGCGACTGGATGACTTTATAGCATAAAATAAAAATGTTCACAAAGACATATTGGGGCACATTTACTTACCCGTCCTGCGCAATCCCAGAAAGTGCATTGTCTGACTGGAATGCACATCATCCCGATGACCTGCATCTGTCGCTTCTCCCCTCAGCTCCGCCGGAGTTCACCTTCTTCTTCCTGGTGAATGTAAGTGCATTGTCTTGCGACTCAAATTGAATGTTAAATCCTGCGCCAGTCCGAATCAGTCTAATCGTCCGACGGCGTGCCACCACCCACCCGATTTCTGTCGCATGAAAGCCAAAATCCCCTTGCATGTGACACAATCCCCTGCAGTGCAAATCACGAAAATGTCCGGAAGTCCAGGAGCAATGCTATCCGTGGACCCTTAGTAAATAAGCCCCATTATGATAAAAGAAATAAGTTAAAAGATTGGGAGGATATCTGGATAAAGTAAATTAGAGTTTTCTCCTTCTTTTTTCTTTCTCTCTCCCCAGGCAGATGGGTTTGGGTGCGGGGGTTTGTGAGATTGATAAATTGTTCAAATCTTGTTTGAGTGATGGATGGACGAACCAATTAAGAGTCGGAGAAGTATCCAGGAATTCCGTATATACACACTCCTCACTCCAGTCTGTGCTGCATATACCGATCTACAGGCAGTCCCCGGGTTACGTACAAGGTTCTGTAGGTTTATTCTTAAGTTGAATTTGTATGTAAGTCAGAACTGTATATTTTATAATTGTAACCCCAGCCAAATTCCTTTTGGTCTCTGTGACAATTCAATTTTAAAAATGTTGGTTTGTCAAAAGAAACAGGATTAACCATAAAGCTTAATTGCAGACACCTTTGATAACTGTCACAGCTGATCATTGTAGCCTAAGGCTAAAGTAGAGTAAATTACCAACATCTAGAGGTCCGTTTGTAACTAGGGGTTGTCTGTAAGTCAGGTGTTCTTAATTTGGGGACTCTCTGTATTGTGCTTATTGCTGTGTACTCTGACCCTTGCTTTTTTATTTGAATATTATTTGCCCTGTGATTCTGTTCCACACCGCCATCTGGTTTTGACCTGGTTGGCCTGACTACACTGTCTGTCTCACTGTTTGTCACCTATAATGAACACATACCCAGAGTATGAACTGTTGTTCATTTGCCATCTGTTGTTCATTTGCTGGGCAGGAACACAGGTTCTGGGTAAGCACAGGGCCTTCACCTCTTCCTTGTTTTGACAATATGGTGGAGGACAAAGTCAAAATTGGCACATACCTGAGCAAAAGTTGGCATACTACATGTAAATTCATCAATTACGTTCTCTTCTTTGAAAGTCCTGTCTAGCCGAATAATGGCAAATTAAGGGTGGTCTACCTACCTGAAAGGCAGTATTTGCACAAAACGGAGCATAAAGGGACGCATGGAGGGGCATTATTTCTGATAAGATGTATTAAAAAGTTTAATATTGACCACAACTATTAGTTTACAAAGTTTTGAAACAATAGTTACTCTTTAAGGAGAATTGCATTAAGAGTTTATCTCATAATTAACTCATAAGTATCCACCCAATAGCTGCCAAGTACGTTTGGGGAAAAAAGACAAGATATATTTTGGACAGAGTAATCATATAAGAACTGCATAGCAAGATATCTTGATAAAACATCCTCCCCTGGCAAAATTTGTCATATTCAGGAACCAGCTAATACAAAAGCTCATCTCTTTGATATAGGTCCTAAGATTTCTTCCTTTTACATATTTCTGCAGGTGATACTAGAACATCTTATTTTAGACAATATTGCCAAAAAATGAGAACCTTCAAAGAGGCATTAAAATGTATCTTCTCAATATATTATCAGACAATAGGCATTGCATGTGACCTAGGAAGATTTAGTTAACATTCCGCAGAACTGCCTGTAAAATGGTCAATTTATGCAAAAATAAGAAGTCAGAAAAGCTGGTTACTTTTAGAAATTATGTTTTATTTAATGAAATTAAATGATATGCTTTATAAAGGTGACTATGGGCAGTGTGGCCATAATGCTCATTCTATTGAAATACTCTTTAGTAAATGTGAATATAAACATCTTTGACTACTTTAAGTCCTTAAGTCCTCTTAGACAAGATATAAAAATGTATATTTTAGTTTTAAAGTCTGAAGCTACGCAAGTAAGATTCCAGAGGCTCGATGGACAGTGTTTGTTGAAGAAATTATTGTCAGGCAACACTGTAGTCATTAGCAATCCAAGAAGCACCACAGCTGAATGGGAGCACTGGTGTAGGTGAGCAGACCCAAACTGCAAAGATCGGATTCATCCCCGAACCCAACCTGGAATTTCATTAAAAGTTCATTGGAAGTGCAGGTCATGGTTCACCTGCGGCATCTGCGCAGCAGGCACACCTCCTATATCACCTATAGCCTTCGGTACGGTCAATAAAACAGACTTTACCAATACTATTGTCCGACTGGTAACCCATGGAATGGATGAGGAAGTTGAAATAAGCTCAACTTGGCATATCTTGAGGCAGACTTACTTAGTGTTACTGTTAACATGTTGAGGGACTAAGAGAACTCCCATTTAGACAGTGCATCAATCCTGTTTAGTGTAAAATAAGGATGACAATAATAGATATTTATCTACCTAGCACACTGAGAAAGGTGCTCTGGTGTCTCATCACAACTCACTATCACCCCTTGGGGTAAAGGGCGAGTAGGGAGAGAACTTGTAATTGTACTGTAGCTAGTTTCATACATTAGTCAGTCTGTCTTTTTAATGCAATTGGCACAAATTTTACATTTTAACTACTTTTATAATATCTAAAGGGTAAATATAAAAAGGATAAATATACCCTATTATAACACCATTATAAATAAGTTGGGCCAAGACATGTTTCCCCCTCTTCTTTGGCTATTAAATTCATAAGAAGCTTGGTTCATCCCCTCGTCATTAACACCTGTGATTGCTGGCAAACAAATAACAATAATTGCAACATATAAGGCACCAATGGGGTCCGCAGACAGGAAATAAATCTGTACCATAACAAGAGAGCAGTATAATGTGGTGGTCCATTCTTTTGCTCCAGATTGGACGGTAGAGATGGGCGAATTTGTTAAAATTTGTTTCGTCCCGATGCGCCGAGTTTTTCGAAAAAATTTGATGCGACCCGAATCGAATTAAAACGAATCACGTTAAAAAACAGGCATTTCCTGGCTGCAGAGAGCCTGTAGGGTGTTGTAGAACATTGTGCCATGCTTAAATATGCATAGGGAGCGTGGTTTGGTCTTCAAACAATGCTGTGTTTTAGTATGACACGCACATGACAGCCGCGGCTTCTCCACTGCAAACTCCGAAAGTTGCGGCCACGCATCAAGTTTGGCTGCCCAGTATTCCATGGGATCCTCTACCTCAGGTGGTAAAGTGCTGTCCAAGTAGGCCACCACCTGCTGGTGCAGGGTCTGCTTCATGTCCTGCTGCTGGTGGTTGCTACCCTCCTCACTAGGCGGGTGAAGGAAATTGCTCATTAAGGAATCCAGACTTAAGCGACTGTTCCCCCCAGCTCCCCACAGCAGCCGTGGTAGTAGTACGTGAGCAATGACTGCCAGGAATCCCCCGGTCAGACCTGACAGAGGATGGACAATGACGCACATAGGCAGCGGTCTATAGTATGCCAGTTGTTCCTTCATCTCAGCAGCAGGAAAAAAGTCACCCATTTTGTACCGGTAGCGAGGGTCCAAGAGGGTGGAGAGCCAAAAGTCATCCCTATACCGGATGTTGACTATTCAGCTGTCACTAGTTAGGCAAAGCAGCATGCTGCGGGCCATCTGCACAAGTGACTCTGAGGGACTCCCGGTCTCCATATCCACAGTATACTGCCACGGGGCTTCTGGGTCATCTGCCTTTGTAAGAATGGCTGAAGTGCGTGCACAGTGTCCTGGCCATTTTTAGAATGTCTTGCAGATGAGTGTAAGACTATAGGAACTTGTTGACTACCAGATTGAACATGTGCGCCATGCAGGGCGCATGGACCATCCCTCCTCTGTCCAGCACGGACACCATGTTCCTCCCATTGTCTGTCACCATGGTTCCGATTTTTAGTTGTTGTGGAGAAAGCCACACATTGATTTCTTCTTGCATGATGCAGAGCAGTTCCTCCCCTGTGTGACTTTGTTCGCCCAGGAAAACCAGGTGTAGAACTGCGTGACACCGCTGTGCCCTACACATGTGGTATGATGGAGCAGCACTTGTTGAGGCTGAGGAGGTGGTGGAGAAGGAGGAGGCGAACACTGCCGCAGGAGCAGCAGTTTGACAACGTGGAGGAGAAAGCGCCGTCTCTTGTGGAAGTTGTTGGTGTGGCTTGGCGGGAAGAACATTCACCCAGTGGGCCGTAAAGGACATATACTGTCTCTGACCATAATTACAGCTCCACACGTCCGCGCTGCCATGTACCTTGGAAGAAACTGATAAGCTCAAGGACTGGCGCACCTTCTATTGTACATATTGGTGAAGGGCTGGCACAACCTTTTTGGAAAAAAAATTGCGACTTGGAACTCTCCACCTCGGTTCGGCACAAGCCATTAGTTCTCTGAAGGGTGCAGAGTCCACGACTTGGAAAGGGAGAGACTGCAGTACCAACAACTTCGATAAGAGCATGGTCAGCTTCTGCACCTTAGGATGGCTGGACGCATAGAGTTGTCTTTTTGTAATCGCCTCGCTCAACGACTGCTGGCGCCATGCGTAGCGAGGAGCAGGAGCATCTGGACCGGGAGATGATGTCAAAGACAAACAGCTCCCTTCGGCAGAGGTGCTGGAGCCTTGACTTGCTGAAACAGCATGTGGCTGTTGCTGTGCCTGCAGAATGGACCGCATCTGACACCCATTTCTCCCAGGCCATTGGATGGTGACGCGGCATGTGTTGGCGCATGGCCGTGGTGCCAAGGTTAGCTCCCTGGCCACGCTTCAATTTCTGCCCACAGATACGACATATACCCATGCTCGGCTCCTCTGGTGTCTTTACAAAAAACTGCCACACCGCTGAGATGGTAATTTTATCGCCAACACTCGGCACTGAGCAACTACTACTGCCTCTGCCTCCCTGAGCCCCTGTGCCACTGCTTATTTGGGCCTGCGAATCTGGATTTGTACCCCGCAGATGTTTGCCTCCTGTCCTCGCACTGCTGCCACCCTGCTGACTCACAGCCACAGTAGCGACTTGCTGCCTGTTCCGCAAGCTGACACTCTCTTCACCCGACGATGATAAATCCCCTGCTACACCCGGCTCCCAAGTGCGGTCGGCTACATCATCGCCAATTTGCGTTTCCCGGTCACTGCTACTCTCCTCCCTGGTGTCAGTATGCACAGCCTGCCTACTGCAGGAAGCAGCGGAAGTCTGCCCCACCTCTTCACTGCAAAGCAGCTGCTGACTGTACTCAAACACTTTGTCCTTGCTGAATAGTGGCGCTAAGCCCAGACCACCTAGTAGCTCTAAGGCTGCGGGAAAGGAACAAGAGAGACTGGTTGAGAACAGGTGAGGGCCGCTGACCTGCTCCTGGGCCATGCCAACTAATTGTTGTATCAGAGGAACCTACAGACTCTTGGCTGGGGTTGTCAGATGTTATATTTGAGGAATTGGATGACCTAGTCAACCATTCAACAACTTTTGGGTTGTTGATCAACACACTGCCACTAGATGACAACGGCAGTTCTGGCCTCACAGAGTCACCCCTGCTGCGACATCCCCTTACTGTGCTGCCACCTCTGCCTGCTCCACCTGCCACCTTTCTGTCTGACATAGTGGTTTATAAACTACGTGGATTTGACACGTAAATCTGGCTGTAAACTAGAGCCCCTTTTTTCACGAAGGACAGGTTTCCCCCAGAGTATAATTGGTGCCTGTATGTGGGCTTCCTCCCTGGTTGATGATTATGAAATACTTCTATATCTCTAATAGTACCTGTCCGCTTGTTACTTCCCTCGCTTATCGTGATTGCCACCCCCACTGCACTGAACCCCCCCCTCGACAAGCCGCCCGCAGGCGGCGAACCTCCGGGACCGCACGTCGTGACACTTCCGCTTTGAACCCATAGTTGTGAGACTTTGGGACTTTAGCATGGTCAGGTGCAGCACGTCCTCTCCCCCCATCTTTCTGTAAAGTCGCCCTTACGCTGCCCGAACTGGGGACGGGTCAGTGTCGTGCTGGGGTGACATAAAGCTGGCCAACGCCTTGTCAGCGTACCCTTGGCCATGCTGGACCGCTGGCCTGCCCTCGCCTACTCTCCCTCGCCTACCTTTTTTTTTTTTTCCCCGACACTCGACCAAACTCACGACCGCTAGCGCCTTTGTCCAAGGGGTTACTGTTTCAGCTTGTTTCCCAGGGCCTGCTGGTATTCATGCATTCTCACACTCCTTCCTCTCCAGGTAGAGTGGAAGATTTTGCTTGTACCGTGGGCCAGGATATGACCAACCCAGTATCGGTGCTGATAAATTCTTTGAACGCGATGTCTGTATAGTGAAACCTGCATGAAATCGCCGATATGCCAGAAACCACGCTTAGAATCACTCCCCCTTCACTTTGGCCTTACTGTCCCCCTTATTCCTCCTCCTCCCACTCCATCTCTCCTCTTCTTCTTTCTGCCCATACACGCGAACATGAGACTCAGCAATGGTCCACTCTTGGTCTTCTCCCACTTCTCCTGCCTCTTCCTCCTCGTCCTCCTCTCCCTCCACCTCCTCCGATATCCTGATAACCAGACCTAAGGTTCTTTGGCTATCACAGGATCTTCTTCCCCCCCGTCTCTTGTGGACGAGCGCAAAGGAGTTACGACTTCATGCTGATCATGAGTTTTTTCAACAGGCCAAGCACGGGATGGTGAGGCTGATGATGGCGGCATCGCCACTGACCATCTTGTTACCCCTCAAAGTTACTCATCACCTGACAGATATCAGACATTCCCGTCCACTCCTCATTTTATAGACTTGAGGAAGCTGACTGACTGACTACCAGTTCTGTGGAGAGTTGACAGCTGGCAGTCTCAATCGCTCGCGCTGCGGGTCAACCTCTGGAATAACATGTCGTGTTGAATTCCAATCCACCCTCCGTGGGCACGTCGCCAACAGTCCGGTGAGCGGGCAGTTGGAGGCGGCGCTGCGCCTGCGCGCTGAGGTGGCAGCATTGGTGCTGGCTTCCTGAAATGCGCACAGATGCGTCGCACCTTTCGTGAGCAAATCTGACAGGATTTGTGGGGATGTCTTGAGAAACCTACCTATCATATTTAACACAGGGGCAGCATGGCCATGTGGTCAGTCTGCCCGAGTTCAGAGCCGCCAACCCATGTTACGGCCGTTGTCACACACAACCATGGGCCTGTCTAAAATCAGGTTCACAGCGGTGCCAGCCACAGATCAGTCTGTCTCCGTCATGCCCTGTAATAGCTCTTGGGCGGTGTGCCTTTTATCGCCTAGGCTCAACAGTTTGGCTCCGCCTGCTGTCCTTAGCGACGGCACTGTGGCTGCTGTGCCTAAGAGCTACCAAACCCGACTGATTGCGCCATGCCACGGATGGTAGTTCGGAGGATGATGTGGAGGAGGGTGGGAGTAGTTATTATCAGTACTAGTTGAAGATTCCTGAAGACACCTGGACTCATGGTAGGCCCCTGCAAAATCCTCTCCCCTCGTCGTTCCGTCCTTATATTTACCAGCCGCCTTTTCATATCAACTCGTTCCCACTCCGTCCGACCACGTTTTCACGCAATGTGCCTCAGCGAATATAGTGGCCCCCTTCCCGGCCGCACTCGTCCACCTTTTGTCCGTGGTCAGCGTGGACCGGTTGTCAGAAACGTCGTTTTTTCATTGTTCAAAAAACGGATGTTTTGTCGACACGTGGCTGGTGCAGGGCTTGTTGTGACGTGCAGCTCGGGAAAGTAATGGTGGCGGCTGGAACCGATACCGAGGGGCGGGGGCCGCCCCGCCATGATGTTTGCGAAAAGGCATCGGTCTCTACTTAGCCTATAGGCCACATCTCCAGCTAACCTCTGGAAGTTTTGGACATTAAGGCTTGGGCGTTGCGGGTGGGTTTCACTTATTTTGCGTTTCCGCTCCAGCGTCTTGGGTATTGAGAGCTTGACGCTGGTGGATGCTGTGGAGGTCGTTGAGGCGATGATGGGGTTTTTGGGCAAGGATCCTGGCAGGGGGCTTACTACAGCTGACACATGGAGGGTCCATTGTGGGTTGCACGGCCGGAGGTTTAACGGGCTTGTTGCCAACTGAGTGGGTGTTTGCATTCATTGATGGTGCCCTTGCGGATACTGGTGTGTAGTTAAGGCTAGTAGTGGTGGAACCCCTGCTGATTGAATCCCTGGTTTGGCCCAATGTTCAATACACCACAGTCCGTCGTCATCCGGATGTTTCCTTAAAGCAAACCTCCGAGCTCTGTAAAATCTATCCCTCGCCGCGAGCCCTCATCGCCACAGGAGCTTTTTCACTAGTTGCACATTTGGCGGCTGATGCCAGCTCTGGCCACTGCCTCTCCGTCTGGCCCCACCAACTGCCTGCTATCAACCTGTTCTGGTCGAGGATCACTACTCCTCGTCTCAGAGCACTGTTTCACCCGGCTATTAACCCAGCTTGGTCTTCACCCCTCATCAATCTCTCCGATCCCTTCGTCTGCTCCCCCTCGGACTCCTGCCCTTACAACACTTCCCCACTGTCTTACAACCTGTCTCCTCATCGTGGACAATACCTCTTTCACCACTTCTTCCACTACGTCAAGAATGTTCATCTCACCCACAGACTGTGAACTGGTGGAAAACCTGGGCATCGGGAAATGGCTCAGCAGCAACCGAACAAGTGGTTTGTGATTGGGGAAGGGTCCAGAAAACGTTCCTCAGAGTAATGGGCCGGTTTTCAAATGCTAATTTCCTGTGAGGGGCAGACTGGGGGGGAGAGGCTTGGTGCCAGAGCCTGGAGGAGTGGCGTTTTCCGGTGACAATGGGTGGACTGCGTGTATACTGACTGGTGGACAAATTGCTCGAAGCTTGTCGGCACTCCCGACATCACCTGTTCGCACTGTTCTGGTTTCTTGCCTCAACAGTGCTCTCCACGAGTCCCAGTACACTTCAGACATGAAACCTAGGAGTGTAGCTCTGCGGCGTTCCCTGCTCCCTCATAAGCAGGTGGTGTCGCACCCCGGCCAGGACCACGGCCATCTACCCCAGCCTCGGGTGTAACATTTTTTAACCTGAGAGTTATACTTTCAATTTTTTTTTAACTTTTTTTGTGTTTTTTGTTTTTTTTGTGTTTTTGAGTTTTAAAACCAACGATGCTATCACTATTGCTAGCTATTTTCTCATCCAAGTATGAGCACACTACTATGCCAGAGCAATTGAAATTGAAATCCAACCTCTAATAATTTTCCCACTTTCGTTCTTTGCGATGGCTATGATGTGCGTCACTAGCGCAAAACACAGTGGTCGTCCAAGTCCTCACTACAATTGCTCAAATTGCTAGTAGATGCCCTGCAGCACGTAAGCCACCAGCAGATCAACCAAAATCAAATATATATACGCTACTGTAGCGTAGTAAGTGCCGTTGGATTCTCCTATGGCTATTTTCTAGCAAGTAAATGACAGGGCGATTTATTAAACAAAAATAAACTTAAATAAAAGAGGAAATGGCAGACTGGCCTATTGAAATCCAACCCCCGTATAACTTTTTCCCCTTCGGTCTTTGCAATGGATTTGCGTCACTAAAGCGCAAAACACAGCTTGTCGCAAGTCTCCTACAAATTCTCACATTTGCTCAGTAGATGCCCTGCAGCAAGTAACAGCCACCAGCAGATCAACCAGAAATGTCATATCTATAACCTAACTAGTAGGCTTAAGTAAGCCGTTTTGGATTCTCCTATGGCTATTTTCTAGGCCAAGTAGACGCGGTTATTAAACAAAATAAACGTAAAATAAAAAAACAAAAAGGAAATGGCAGCTGTGCCAATTGGAAGATCCACCCCTAATAAATTTGCCCACTTCGGTCCTTTGCAACTGTGATATGTGCGTCACTAAGCGCAACACAGCGGTCTCGCAAGTCTCACTACAAATTGCTCACAATTTGCTAGTATATGCACTGCAGCAAGTACAAGCCCACCAGCAGTATCAACCAGAACTCAAATATTATAACGCTACTGTTAGCGATAAGTAGGAAGCCTTTGGTTCTCCTATGCTATTTTCTCGCCAAGTATGAAAGCACACTTCTATGCAGATGATATGACCTGATTTTAACCAAAATAAACGGTAAAATAAAAAAGGAAATGGCAGACTGTGCCTAATTTCAATCCAACCCCTATAAATTTTTCCCACTTCGGTCTTTGCGGGATATGTGCGTCACTAAGCGAAAACACTCGGAATCGCAAGTCCCCCTTGCAATCCTCACACATGGTACTAAGCTGCAATAAAAAAAAACCGTAGAACGTTATTGTCCCCTCAGAGGCTGTTTGGGTTTCTTGATAATCACTCTGACCTACCAGTAAGCTAATAGAACACCCTAACCTTTCCTACCACAGCATCTTCTCCCTAGCGGCATCCAGAACAGAATGATCCGAGGCAGCGCGGCAGCGGCTAGTCCTATCCCAGGGTCAACCTGATTCTGGGCCAGCCAACCACTGCTATCGACGTGTAAGGTACCACTCATGCTGGGTGGAGTGGCGATCTCATGCTGGTGATTGGCTCTGTTTCTGGCCGCCACAGCAAAACGCGGGAGCTGCCATTTTCTCGAGCGGGGCGAAGTATTCCCGTCCGAGCAACTATCAGTTTTCGGTACCTAATGCCTCGAAACCGGGCATCAAGCTCGGACGAGCATGTTCGCTCATCTCACTATTACAGTCTTTTCAATGTAATATGTTTCAGTATTACTTTACCAATATACATGGACCCATGGGTAGATTTACCATGCTTCTGCACCCGTTTTTAGGGGACAAGGCAATGGAAAAGTTACAGTTTCTCACAAACTCCCGTCTGGAAGTCTGTTTCTTTCTCTGTTTACTGAATTCTCTCACTTGAGACAACCTCCCATGCACTAGGTCATCAATTTGCAGGTAGTTAAAGGGGTCTTCTCGTCTGGGCATTCCATTCAGTTTTTCATTAATCGGCTATAAGAAAAAAAAAAAAAAAATAAACATTTTCTTCAATTGCTGTCATTAAAAAAAATGTTCCTGTGTGAATATAATTTCCATAAATATAGTTTATTTTGTCCCTTAGAAACCAGATAGCTTCCTCCTTCCTCGGTTACGACCACGTCACACGTCTGGCAGCGGGGCCAGACTTTGCGCTATAGAGTCCTGCCTGACCACCTGGATTCACATCATTGCCACAGAGATGGCTGCGGGACTTTAACTCCTGGGGGACATTCCATATACAAAACTCCTTTTGTGTCTTTGCATCCTCCAGCAGAGGTGGCCGTATCCGTGGAACTGATCTTGTTTCTAGTGGACACAATGACTACCTTATGAGAAATTATCTTCACACGAACATTTTTTTTTAATAACATCTAATTGAAGAAATGTTTATAAATGGGGCAGCTTAATGAAACTGAATGTGAATGCCCAGATGAGAATACCCCTTTAATTATCCTTTGTTTGATCTTGTTCACATGATAACCATAAGCAGTGTTGGGTTCAGGGCTTTGGGACTGGTGTTAACATAGTGGGGGTCATTTCCTAAGGTCCCAATCGATTTTACCGGAGGGTTACCCGAATGTTCCGCTTTGTGCCCATTTTCCATGATTGCCCTCAGTTTTTTGGGCACACATGATCGTATTTTTGGCGTATTGCACGCGACGACAAATCGGGGGCGTGGTCGTTAACAAACCGACAGATTCGGAAAAACCCGCCAGCATTTAAAAAAAAGGCCCCTTTACCGCGGCTTACCTGCACCCTGCCTGGCATTGTGACTTTAGTTCAGTCTGATGGATTCAGCGCAGCAGCGCACTAGTGGACATCGGGGGAACTACTTAGTGAATCAAACGCGCCGCTGATCGCAAATGTACCGGGTCGTAAATCTGCCCCATTGTTTGTTCCTAGTGGCACTATTACGCATAATGATACTATATTATAATCCATGCCATGTACAAGGCGTGTAATCTATCAGGATAAAAATTCGAATGTGTGGAATTGGAAAAAAAAATTGCCATTCTTAAGGCTATCCACAGTGGCTATAGAGGGATAGTGATTTATTGGGTATGTTTTTTTATCTGGCAGTGTATACAAATTGCAGATATAAATAAAATCTCTATGGTTATTCGCAACCTTTAAAGTTTCAAACTATAAAATCAATGTCACCTTAATTATGTTTATATTCTGACACTTATTACTTGTTTAAACTTTTCAATTTAGAGGGATTTGTAAGGGTTCTTTTGTGGGATGGATTGTAACTTTTTGGGGAACGTGTGGATATACCATGTTTAATAATCTATACTAGTAATCATGTCAATATCATGTTTCACTCCTGAGCTAATGTGATTGCAGTTCTCTATTATCTACAGCACTTGCATCACTTAACTGGAAAGTATCAGCAGAAGACATCTAAGAACGCGCCATTATCCACTGGAGAGTGATCTATTTTTATGCTTTATGCGTAATACCCCCCCGCTTTGACGGGGCCATTACGAACTTGACTCGGCTTCCATTGGCACCCTGTTCATTAAGACGAGTGTGCACAGCTCTGTACATAATCAGGATATTCTATAAATTGTCATTTCACTAATCCCTAATCTTTGCTACCAGCTGTGACTACTTGTGATGTTTATACTGAGATGGGATCTGCCTGTTAATGAAGGGTTAACTTTTTATGTAATTTTTTCTGCACTTGGTCCGCCATTGGTTGATTAGCAACAGCTTACCTTGCAATGACTCCGCTAATGTTTATATAAGAGATTCCTGCAAGTCCCTGGTCTTGTCTTTCCTACTACCAGTCTAAATGAGCAAGTCTTCAGAGACACTCTTAAAAGGGGTTTCCCTCTACCACCAATGTCTCTTTGGGGCATCCCTTCACAACACCTGCCTAAGCAGCCTAAGTTGCTCTCCAGCCCCAAGCTACAAGGACCGGCTGTGACGGATACCCCAGACGAAAAACCAACCAACATCCTACCTCATACACCTCTGCAGGAATGAAACTTGTACCTCTTAACTCTGTTATCCATTGCTGCATTTGAAGTCTATCCACGTGCAATCCCTAGTTGCCACTACCATCACAGGCCTCCCCTTCACCATCTGTCTGGGGATCCCTTCACTGGGGATCCCTTCAATACCCCCTTCATTGTGGTAGTGCCCCAGGTGATCGAACAGTTTATTATAATTGGCAGCCAAATCATCTTCTTCATGCATCACCTTGCTGGCCTGACCAGCATAGATGGGCCTGTTTCCCTGGCCCAATCCACTGTGACACAACTCTGAACTCGGCACAGGCCATGGCATCAGGTTGCCAGTGGAAATCCTCTGCCCCCAACAGCCCAGTAAATGGACAATTGCACATGTATACTGCAATGTGCTCTAACAAAAAAAAGTAATCATCCTTGAAAATCAAAGTTGCTTGGAAAAAGTAAAACAAAAAAAATACACTGTCAATTTGTGGTTCCATGGTCCGTTGCCACTCCTACACTTTTGATCGGATCAAAACAACACTTACGGTACCAATTGGGATGTTATGGGAGTTGACACCTCTTCCAGATTACAGAAGCTATATTCCCTAATAAATGTCTATCTCTGATGATTTTGATCATTGGTGTTCCTAGATCTAAAAATAAAAGTAGAATCAATGTATTTGTAAAGAGTTTTTCATGGTATTGATATTTTTTTCTTTGATTAAGGGGTTAAACTGCCCTGCCATATGTGTGAGATCTCCTGCAGGGTAGACGCGCCAGTCTCTATGGGGTAAAAGGTGTGCTGGCACACTGGCAGTGCCACTGAGAAATGTTGGTTGAGTATCCTGCCCTAATTCGGGAGTCAACGCTGAACAGCACAACATATGTCCTCAAGCTGTTAAGGGGATTAATAAAGCTGAATTGACAGCACTTTGTATTTCATAATGCTGTTTTTATGAATCTAATATATTGTGGATCAACAGACTAACTATCCATGAATCCTATTCTTTAAATAGGTTTAGGCTTATTTGAACAATTATGTACTTCATCATATGGGGAACAGAGATAAAAGATTCACTTGGAGTAGATTAAAAATATTATTATTTTTAGATCATATCTTTATTTTAAAAAAAAACTAATCCACATATTAAATGGACAATAGAAAATATTGTCTATGTTAATGGAACATTGATTTAGGTTTAGCAGTAAAAATATCATAATGTCCTGTATTGTGCAATTAAATTGTCTTTTAACTGTTCAAATGAACCCATCGGTGTACTGTACTTATTGTAGACATTCAATAAATTGATGCATGACTATAAGATAAAAGGTTATTTTTCTTTTGCACAATGATCCTTAATACGAAATAGGTTTTGATGACTTCTAAATGAATTACAATATAATTTCTTTGAAATGTCTCTCGCAGAATATAACACTTTAAAACATAAAAAATTACAGCATTTACAACAATCATTTTGATCTGTTCAATCATTGTATATTTTCGATCCTCCTCAATGTGAGACAGCATGGGATAGTCAATATATCAAACAACTCACTTTTGGGGTTTGTGATCACATCATATATAAATACGACTATTACGCACAACTTGAAGACCATTACCAAATATAAATCTTCTAAACCATTGTTAATTCCATTGTGTCAATGGTAAAACCATGTAATATCGGCCCCCCCTTTTTTTTTATTACAAACTTCAAAAACGTCCCTTGGTATGCCATTGTCCTGTAATACCACTCTTGTCTATGGAGTGTTATTCACACTGGAGAATCTAGCAGAAAAAGGAAATGTTTATAACTTTTAAAACTATTTTAATAAATCTAATCCCAAAAACAGGCCTTGAATTGCATTGGCTTCTAAAATGGTATTAAAATTTACTTTACTGATATGATGGCGATGAGCTTTGTCCTCACCTTGATTCTGTTTTATGGTATATGGCAACAACACTTTATGAAAGTACAGCCTTGAGATGTACCTGGACTTTGCTTTGATTCTTTCTCCCTGATTGTGGGCTATTTGTGATATCACTGATGCTTTACTTTTGCATGTCTTGTCCCCATAGGGTCAGCTTCCACAATGCAATGACTCACTCTCCTTGTGATCTGTTGTGCAAAGCGCACACAGGCTGAAATCCAACCAAGACTTTTATAAAACCCTTGGACTGGCCTCACCTTAACACCAATCTTGTGACCCTGCTTTGATCTAAAGATGTAAGTCTACGCCTGACCAGGAATGTAACAGACACTTGTTCAGTGCTTTCATCACCCTTCCTGAGGCAAATCCATTCCATCTTGTTGTTTCATTCTCGGAAACTATCCCCTCCCCAAGTTCCCTGCTTGTCCTGAATTAATCAGCTGTCTGGTATCGCCGCTTTCAATGTCCCTTGGTTCCTGGCAATTCAGCCCTTCTTGCAGCTCACTTCCATCATCACCATGTTGGGCCTTTTGCACCCCATGCCGCTCAAGACCTCCCTGTTTGCCCTCTGTCACCGTGCTTGTCAGTGTGGCACATCACTTGGACCTCTCTTTTGTTTTTCTTTTTATGCAAGGCTGCTGATGATAATATGGGTGGATAGGTCCTATGCTGTCTGCTATGCTCTCGCTGGGCCCATGCACAGCTGCTCATTGTTAACTGAAGGCAGTCCCCACTGAATTCACACATTAGGCTGGTGCCAACCCATTTCAGACCCCTTCAAGCCACATTATGACTACAAAATCACGAAACCTTAGCAAAAGGGGCTAAGGAGAAGAGGAGTCACAGGCTTTATGGGACTATTCCAATAGTAAGTTAGTCAAAGATGGATGCAAAATGGCTCCACTTCCACTGATAGGTGGACCCGCAATCCTTTAATTAGATCCCTGCAGGGAATTATGGGTTTTAAGCCCTGCAGATCTACTGCTTCCCCTGCAAAGCCTATCATATAACAATGATCTCTAGATCTCCCCCCAGTTCCTCTGATGTAGCTGAGGACCTCAATTTGTCAGCTGTTAGCAGGGTATTGTTACTCTAAAATGCTCCTTACAACTTAACTCCAGCTTGGCCTCACTAATGAGACGTTGCTTTAATATTTTTTAATACATTGGAAGACCTTTGTAACCTCTGGCTAGAGCCATGTCCAAAAACTTTTTCACTTCTGCCTTGCAGCACGGCGTCCTGGGTTCGAATCCCCCCAGGTCAACATCTGGCAAAGAGTTTGTATGTTCTCTTCTCTTTTCTCTCCATGTTTGTGTGGGTTTCTCCGGGTACTCCAAACTACTATTAGGTTGTTTAGATTGTGAGCCCCATTGGGGACAGGACACCAATTTGATGCTTTGTCAAGCGCTGCGTACTCTGTGTGGCGCTATATAAATAACAGTTATTATTATTAGATAATTATTTCAAGAATTATAGCACAGCATACCACTGAAAATGCTAAGGCCAACAACACACACCAAGTGTGGTTACCCTGAAAGATCTGACGTGGGTGTCCTGGAAAATCTGAAATGATCGAGTATTCTCGTCCGAGCTTGATTCTCGTTCGATTATTAGGTACTCGAAACGGCCGTTAACTCGGACGAGTATTTCCCCTGCTCGAATCGAGCATTTAATTTAAAAAACACATTGAAGAACAATGAGAATATAATAAAAACAGTGAACACGTGAACCAGGATCATTAAGTGAAAAACACAGTGAAAAACACAGTGAAATCATAGTACGATGTTCGCTACTTTCGGAAGATTGCGCGGAACGTGCGAACAAAATGTATGTGAGAACACCTTGAAGACACGGTGAGCAGACAGAACCCACGGAGGCAGCACAGAGACACCGGGAGCACACAGAGACCCCGGGGAGCCGCACAGCAGCGGCATGCACGGAGACATTGGTGCAGCAGCACAGAGACACGGGAAGGGCAGAAAGATCGGGAGATTTCATTGGAAGAAGAGGGCGGATCCCCGGGACAGGGAAACGCGTTCTCCTACCAGTAGCAGTGTGCCGAACATCTGCAATCTATCTATTTTTCACTGTGTTTTTCACACTGCGTTTTTCCTTAAATCATCTGTTTTCACTGTGTTCACTGTTTATTCTATTCTTCACTGTTTCTTCAACAAATCTGCTAACTTGTCGGGTATAATATATACACGCGGAACAGTTGAAGAATAGAACTTCAGATTTTGATACATCTGCTAACTTCTCAGAAGCTTCTTTTTTTTTTCAAATTAAATACACATTTTATATTCCCCTAACCCATGGTCCCTTTGAAAAATGCCTCGGGTCTCCCATTGACTTCAATGTGGCCGTTATTCGAGACGACACTCGAGCATCAGAGAAAAGTTTGTCTCCGAAATAACGAGCACCCGCGCATTTTAGTGCTCCTCATCTCTAACTGGTATAAAATTTTTGTCCTTTATGTGATTACCCATTGTTTACCATACAAAGAACCCATCGGGTACCCACAGGCACAACTCCCCACAGGCTCCACTATGTCTGTACTTATTAAACCTTTGGGAATTCAAGCTCCAATTTGAGTTGAACATCAGAATAAACGTTCAGGTTGAGGAAGGCTGGTGAGACCAAAACCTCATCGCTTTACTTCGGATTGCACTTTTTAATTGATAGTAGAATAAAAGGGATATTTTAATTCACTGGGTGCCCAACGGTTGCCGCCGGAAAAACCTGTTAGAAACTTGTGCATTCAAAACAGATAATTTGAGATTTTCAAAGCCAACGCCCACTGAGCTCTCCCGATTTATGTCAACCAACGACATAAGAAATAAAATATCCAACGACAACTATGTTTCCTAATGGGCAAAGCTCTGGACCAGATGCACTTTTGAGTTGATCCGGGGGATTTGTTATCCCCTGATAGAGATTAATGAGTCAAGCTTACATCAAGCACCTAGACATGAATCCTGAAGGGATAGTTTGGTGACCTTGAAGCTACTATTGTTTGTATTTCTAAACTTTGTATTGTGCTTCTCTTTACTAACTAATTTCTTGTCACTCTCATTTTTTACTTCACTATTAGGTGACCACAATTTTCTTTTTCTACATACTTACAGGCCTATGTTTCCGTGACCATTCCCTTACTGACCACTGACCCTAGTTGGCTGGATTTCTTCTTTCTTTTGCATGCATTCATTGAATTATTGCATGACGATTTTTTTGGCTGTGACTTATTTCTAAATATCCCCTCCCTCTAGCAAGGGTGCTGATAATGTACTTTTATGCTGTTTGTTCTTGTTTTGGTTTGGGGATTCTTTGGGAGTGAGGTGGGTCCTTGTAAAATGTTTTGTAGTTATCATTTAAAAGGTTGACAGATAGTGGTGTCCCGCTTCTTTATATTGCTGCTTCCATTTCGGTGGTAAGGTTCATGTGGTACTTTCATTACAATGTGACTGAGCATGTTGTCACAATATGTCACAATGACATATTGCCTATACTTCTGCTGTCCATTGGCGTTCCTTGCACTCCTGTTGGACCATTCCTCTCTGTTCTAGTTTGTTTGCTAGTCCGAGAGGCATCTTAAAGGAATCTACCACTTGGGTAAGACCCAATTTAAGTACAAACCTTTAGTACTTTATTTGTGCATGCCATACTGCTGCTATCACTGTCATGCCCCTGCCCGAAGACCCGAATCACCACCCCCCTGCTCTCGGTAGTCTTATCGCATGCCCATTCACAGCCTTTTAAGAAAGCCAGCTTGTCCTAACAAGACTTCCGATAGTGGGGGTGATGTCACTCGGACAGAAGGGGATGGGTGTGGGTAGATATGATAGCACCATTAGGAGTGCCAGGCAAAGCAGCACTAGGGCTGTCTTGTCTGATGTCTCCTCTAGGTCTGTGAAAATGTCTCCCTTATTCAAAAGATGGCTTGCCTTCAGGAACAACATCATGGTCCCTGCTGGAAGTTTATCTTGGGGGACCCTTCACCGGGAAGGGGTTGGGCGGAAGGCGGTTGTTTGGTGTATATTTTGCGTACATTCATTTAAATGGTTGATAAATTTGACTTAATTATAAAAGAAATATCTAAGACAAAGAAAAAAAAAAACCAATGCCAATTTGTTTGTGTTGAGGGGCACACTTAGATTGTTAAAAATATTTATTTTATTTATTAGCAATTTATTGTACAATACTAGGATCAAGTTAAAGCATAACCTCTATGGCACAGATGCAACTTGGAAAGAAAACTTTTTAGACTCAGTAAAAAGGTAAATTACAGCTTCCCAATGGTAGGAGACTGTGATGAATGAATTGTATAGTTCGGAAACATTAAGTATTATACCTCTGGAACCCTTTCGCTACTTAATAAACTTTCAGGTATTTCACCTCCACAGCAATTCTTTTGAGTATCTGTATATGAAATGTTTTACTTTGCTTACTGGTTATTTTTCTTGACAACTGAACCCGGAACATCACACCCATTGGCAACAAATATCTGTCTCGAGGAAAGAAAGATTTGTGTTATTTTTTTTCATTATAGAATTGCTTGGTAGTTGCAAAAATCATGTACTGGTCAGTTTTTCAGCAATCTCGCTGCTCACAGGGGAAGGATTATACCATCAGTGATTTCACAACCTGAACGGACATTCATGTTAAAGTAGCTAAAGACAAATCAAAGATTGTTTCTTTTTTCTTCTCTTTGCATGCATACTAACAATTTTAGTTAGACCTATATGGACTTTTTGCTTTATTTTCGTTCTTACGTGATACCGTCCCTGTAGAATGATAGGCCTTAACTTGAGACCTGTAAAAATCTCAACTCGTTGTTAAACTAAAAAGATAAACTGGCAAACTTGAAAGAAATATGACAACGGTGGAGCACTTTATATAGTATGATGTTACTGTATGTGTATAAGGGCGTTAAGAATGTAGAAGAGGACATCACAGGTTGAGCCATCTTTATACATGGTTAGTTTGCTGGATGGCAGGTAACTGTTTTAACCATTACATGAGGCATTCAAAGCCACCATTGCAGGTAAGGGCCACTACTTGGATAGTCGTCACTCACGTGAAGAACTTGGGGATAACGATTCATTCCCATGGCAGCCTCCAGGACCTGTCCTTGCTGAAGATCTGTAACAGTGGAACACTTTTACAGATCCATAGAACATATCCATATACTGCAATGCTGAGGAACTATCAGGCCCCCCAAGGGTTAAAATGCGCCTTGAGGGTCTAAAGAAAGTAGTTAAAAAGGAGACATTAGGTCCCCGTATCCTGACAATCAGATAAATGTATTCAAATGTTATTCCTGGTGGTGTACCCTGTAAGTAGGGGAAATACCCCCCAATGCCACTTTTTAACTAGTTGCAAGACATTTAAATGTAATCAAAAGTGTCATAGGTCCCCAAAATCTCAGCAACGTGAAACGCCATCATGTCCTGGAAACACACTTACTCACATCCGTAATGCTCTAGTGAAATAAGTTATTGGTTCAGGATAGGGCCCCCAAAAAAAAAATTTAAAATATTTACTAAAAAGGTTTTAATTTTAAAATATATCTGCCATATATACACATTTCTTCCTTAAAAAAAAATGTTCCTTTGGTGAGATAATTTCTCATAATGTAGTATATGGTCCCTAGAAATCAAGATGTGCCCCCTAGATCCGGCCACTTCTGCTGGAGATTGCACAAAGAAAACAAAAGTTTTTTTGTATATGAATGTCCGGGAGTTACTGCATGTCCACGGCCGTCCTGTGGTAATGATTCTGAAACCAGGAAGGCAGAGGGCCAGACTCAATAGCAATGTCTGTCTACTGCTGCGCAAAAATGTGAGGTGGTCGTCACCGAGGAGCTATCTGTTTTCTAGGGACCAACATGGCTAACTTTTTGAGAATTATCGTCACATAGGACTTTTTTTTTAGAACATCCACTTAAAGGAAATGTTTATATAATGGCAGATTAATGAAGTCTGAATAGTGAATGCCCAGACGAGAATACCCATTTATAAACCTATATACAGTGGGTGCATATAGTATTCATATCCTTCTCCCTAACTTCCACTATAGGGTCAGGTGGCCACATCTTGGTATTTCCTGTGTTGAGATTGTGGAAGCTGAGATTACTGTCTCTCTCTCATCTGCTGTGCCACGCCCCCTGCATGTAGTTCCTCACACTGCTGCACACTAAGACCTCTACTTATTGCCAGATCGTGAGCAGCAGAGTGTGGAAACTACAACAAACTACCCAGAGGAAAGTGATCCGGGGGGGAAGAAGGAGACAGGCCCATATCTTGAAATGTAGCAGAGCTTCACTGCCTAACCGTGTAAGTCTCAACCTCTGTCCCTCAGGTCCTCTGTGTAACTTATGCATCTTGATCCGTCTCATCTCTTTCTATGTGTAATATACTAGTAAAATGTTTAGAATGTCAGATGAAAGTGTATTACCACTGTACCCCCCTGATATCTGATTACCCTGTCAACCGACAGACTGAATGAATTATACAATGTGTTTTAGAGAGGGCCCCATCCCCAGCCTGGGATTTTACAATGAGATCAGCTTAGAAGGATAGGGCTAAAACAGCATACACTTACTAAATTGGAAAGTACGGGGTTACAACATGATCTTATTAATTGTTTAAACATCACTAGGGTATTGACATGTGAAAATTTCTTTCAAGGGAAAGCCCCTTTAAGGACCCAACACGAGCTATGTGAGGGCTTATTTTCTTCGTAAGCAACTTTTAATTACTATCTCAATTACAATTCCTATTCTATGCTGTGTACTGGGAAGCTTGAAAAAATCCAAATGTGGGGAAAATGGCAAAAAATTGAAGTCACTCTTTGTGGCTTAACGACTTTCCCTGTGCCATCCAAATGATACATCTACATCTACATCTCCAAATGATACATCTACTTTAGTCTTTGGTTTGGTAAATTCATGCGGATACCAAATTTATATAGGTTTTGTTATGTTGCCCACAACGTTGCTGTATTTTAATTAAACGCTTGAATCGACGGCTATTGGAGGGGTTATCCCCCACAATCAGAAGGATACGTATTAATTGGTGGGTGTTTATGGCAATATGTATCGTAGCCTCAGCAACCTCTGTACCATACATTAGAGGTTAAAAAACACGCTTGAGGTTTCATTTTTTGCAAAATGAGTTGACATTTTCTTGCTAAAGCTAACCATTTTTGTGGTGCGGTTATATTTAACATTTTTGTTGATTTTTTCTTGTTTATAGTTTACTCAGTTCTAGGAAGGTGGGTGATTTAAATTTTTAGTTATTTTTTCATTTTTAATAATTTTTTTACATTTTTTTTTCCAGTTTTTAGACCATCTAGGATACTGTTAAACCCTAGATTGTCTGATGTTTCATTAACCATAACTCCAATCTTACTGTATTGTAGTATAATCAATCTTTACAACAGTATTCATTAACTATGAGATGTATTACAGTAATTCTTGTAGCAATAACAGCAGATTCTATGCTGTGTCGGGTCTGTGAAGACCTGAGGCCTGTCATGATCCACTGATCGACAATGGTGCCCCATGCTGCTGGCGCTTGGAATGCTGCCGGATCCCTCCCCATCACATCCAAGAGTTAATGCCTTCCGATCAGTGGGTATTCGGTGGGGTGTTTGCTGAAATATGTGGAAAACGACCACTTTTGTATGCAGAGGGCTCACAACCTCCGCACCTCTGTGCCGTACTGTAATGTTTTAAAAAAAAAAACATGGTGATCAAAAAAATTTGGAAAGATCTTACCGACGACTGGATGTGTCGTCCGCAGGGCCAGGCGTGGATGGAATGTCGCTGGGAACTCATACTTTCCCCGTCCTTAAACGACTCCTCACATCCCATTATAGCTCCTGGCCCTTTAAAGTGGGCTACACTGGTGCATTATATGCCAATACCCAGATGCTGCTCCACCACTGTGAACGCGTCTTTTCCTTCTCCAACCCTCTGAATGGTGTTGTATAGAGGGGTTGCAAACCCTTAATACAAAAATTCCCGAGGGTCCACTATCATGACACAGGGTTTTGTGTATTAGGGCTAGTGAAGTTTGCTTTAACAGGCAGTACTGGGTTTGCCCCTTTGTAAAGGGCAGGAGCTATAATGCGAATGTGAGACTGGTGTGGTAAGATCGTTATACATTTTCTGTTGAAACCGGTGGTATCTGAACACGCCGTCTGTTACATATTATATTTATAATTTTTAGAGGGGTATTTATTAGATGTTTAATGTTTGTTTTCTTTTTAAGACAACAGAATACTAAATTTGGTTTGTGATGCGCTACTATTGCAATAGTTATGAAATGAATACACAACTATTTCTCTGTGAAGAGTCGCAATATCATACAATGCAACAAAATATCACATTATTTTATTGGTCTTCCAAATTGTATAAAACTGAGTAAATCCCACAGTAACTTTGAATACGGGATTATGACGCGTCTTATTGTGTATTGTTTTACTTCAGTAATTGTGGTAAAACAGCTTAACAGTGAGATAAAACCGAACACTGAACTAGGTGACCTTATTTAATATAGAGAGCAGTAAGGTCAAATTTATTGAGATTGTTTTAATTAACATTTTAGTATTGTTGAGAGAGCAAGCCAATGTCGCAATTGTCTATGAATTGGGAAGTTTGTGAAGACAAGAGCAACAATTCGTCAGGCAGTTTTTTGTTTGACTGTGCTTATAAATAGAGTAGTTTTTCCAATATTTCACATCTTATTTTCATCGCTACGCTATCAAAACGTGAGCAATTACAGTTAAATGACATTGAAAATTCTTCCTCTCTATAAGAAATGGGGTCTCAGAATTGAAAGCAAAAAAGAGGCATAAACAATACTTTTTCAGAAAGCCTAATGACAAAAGCCAAGTACAAGGTGATCCCCAACTAAGGACACCCGGTTTAAAGATGACCCCTATTACAGCAGAACCTCTGTGCCCACTGTGAGCCCTGGTAAAGCCCTCTGGAAGCTTCACTCCTATCTCCGGCTGCAATGATCAGCTGTAATGAAGCTTATTGATATTGCTGGGGTCCTCATTACAGCTAGAGAATGGGGATCATTCTACAATCAGAATCGTTTACATTTCAGGAAAACTCGATTTGTCACGAATCCGACTTGAACGTGGATTGTTGTGAACGAATTACATTTTCCCCTTTATTAGCAAAATGGCCACAAACAACAACATGTTACATGGAGCGGACATGGGGGAGAAAACATGGGTTTTACTGTTCCTCCTCTATGGGGGTAGTTTTCCTTCCTCACTGTTATGGAGATATTGTTCCTCACTGTAATGGAGAGAGTGGTTCCTCCGGTATGGTTGTAGTGTTCCCTCACTGTTTTGGGTCTGTTCCTCACTAATGGCTGTATTCCTCACTGTTGGCGGTAGTGTCCGCTCCCTGTATGGCTGCATCCTCCCTGTAATGGCCGTAGTGGTTCCTCACTGTTTGGGGGTAGTGTTCCTCACTGTATGGTTGTACAGTATTCCTCCTGTGTGGCCGTAGTGTCACTCACTGTATGGCCTAGTGTTTCCTACACTGTATGGCGGTAGTTGTGCCTCACTACGATATGGCGTTAGTATTCCTCAACTGTATGGTGGTAGTATTCCTCACGTATGGCGGTAGTGTTCCTCAACTGTATGGGCCATCGTGTTCCTCCTGTGTGGCATAGTGGTCCTCACTGTATGCCATAGTGTTCCTCCTCACTGTATGGCGGAGTGTCCCTCACTATATGGCGGTAGTATTCCTCACTGTTGGTGGTAGTATTCCCACTGTATGGCGGTAGTGTTCCTCACGGTATGGCCATAGTGTTCCCTTCACTGTATGGCGGGTAGTGTCCCTCACTATTGCGGTCGTATTCCTCACTCTATGGTGGTAGTATTCTCACTGTATGGCGGTAAGTGTTCCTCACTGTATGACGGAGTGTTCCTCACTGTATGGTGTAAGTGATCCTCACTGTATTTTTATTTTTGCCATCTTCCTGGCGCTCATACTTTTTTATACTTGGTGTACGGAGCTGTGGGTGGTGTCATTTTTGCTCTCTTTTATGATGATGGTTTTCATTGCTATCATTGACTGTACAACCTTTTATGTGAGTTCCGGAGTGATTTGAATTATTAAGGTTTTTTATTATATTTTTTTTAAATAAACTTTTTTTTTTATTTTAACTATTTTTCAGACTCCCTAGGGTACTTAATCCTAGGTTGTTGATCAATTCTATCTATACGGCCATACTAACAGTATGGCAGGAATATGGTGATTTTCCCTCGTTTATTACAATGTGCTGATCACACATTGTTACTGAAGGTTTACACTAAGCCCGCCTGCGAGTCTTTCGGTAGGATCCAAGGTGGTCATGGCAACAGATCACCCTCCAGATGACGCCACGGGGAGTGCCGATCCTCGGCAAGAGGGGCGGTGGCATGCGTTGCCGGGAAGCGATCTGCGGGTTAACTTCTCGCGGGTGTTACCAGTAACTTTGCTGCAATATGCAGCAAGACTTACTGGCTATGAGAGGGCTAAACCCGTGAGCCCTCTCCATGCTCTGCACCGGATGTGACATACTTCCACATGTCGCGATTCGTTATGATTTCGATTGGGTCAAATTGAATCAAGATAATAATACGCGGCAGCAACCGTGGGGTTGCCACAGATGTGGAAAAAATGGTGGTGGGGGCTTAGATCTCCAATATATTTTACCTTCAGCAAATGTGCCTAATACAGTGTAGTACTACCGTCGTACTACCTGTAGCATTACCTAAAGATGTCTTTGTTTAACACAGGCTGCAGCCTGGTATGGCAGCACTGAAGACTACTTGAGAATTCAAGACATGGATGGACTCAAAGCTGGAGTTTAAATACTGAAAATATGTTTTTCCTGCATTGTTTAAGGGTTAAAACCCTGTGGGTGCTACCGGTGGGTGTTTGTGTCTAAGGGGAAAAAGAGGCATAAGCTCTTAAAGGAACCTACCACTGCTTGCTGATAAATCAGGCGAGCAACCACCTGGTAGGCTATTTAATACTGATGCCGGCCCTACTTCGTTAGGCACGGCGATCGTTAGTGTTAGATAAAAAATGTTTTTACTTACAATGAAAAATTCCTCCATTGTACCCTACGAAGTCATCTTCGGAAGGAGAATGCCTTCCGATCTTAATTATTCACGCCTCCTTCATTGCGCCGTTTCCTGCGGGTGCCGAGAGCCGTGACGTCACCAAGCTCTCGGCACCCTATCGCGCATGTTCAGATACTAACTCTCACAACAGCCGGACATCGATAGGTGCTGAGAGACTTGGTGACGTCACGGCTCTCGGCACCGAAGGAAACGGCTACAATGAGGAGGCGTGAATAATTAAAGATCGGAAGGCATCCTCCCTTCCGAAGATGACGTAGGGGTAGCCACCGGAGGAAGATTCATATGTAAGTAACACATTTTTTTATCTAACTAACGATCGCTGTGCCTACTAAAGTATTGGCCCCGCATCAGTATTAAATAGCCTACCGGTGGTCTCTCGCATGATTTATCATTCGAGCATTGGTAGGTTCCTTTAATCTTTTTTTCTTCAACAGCCTTAAGGGCCATGTGATGTAGTAATAATTCAAATTTTGTTTCAACGTTTCATAGTTATTAAACGGTTGAAAAAGACACTATTGTCCATCAGTTCAACCAAGGAAGGGAAGGGATCTTGATTAGGCAGGGATGTAGGGGGAAACAATTCTATATAACCTAACCATCAATGTTATTTAGGTGTAAAAAGGCATCTAGACCCTTCTTAAAGCTCTCTGCTGTCCCTGCTGTGACCAGCGCCTGAGGACAGGCTATTCACAAGTTACGTTCTCGATGGTAAAAAAAGCCCTGTTCGCCTCCGGTGATTAAACGTGTTTTCCCTCCAGTCGGAGACAGTGCCCCCCACCTCGCTTTTGATTTGATCTATCTGAAACACTTACCCACCATATTTTTTGTATGGGCCATTCAATATTTTAAATAAATTAATCATGTCTCCCTCGTAGTCCGTCTCTTTTCCAACTAAATAAATCTAGTTGTTTAATCTTCTCATAATAGACCTCCATACCCCTTATCGCATTTTTGTGGCTCATTGAACCCTCTCCGACTCAGGGCACCTTTTTATGGACAACGGGTGCCCCCAGAAACTGGACGGCATATTCAGGTGAGGCCGAACCCAGTTGCCTTGTACAGTGGGAATATTACATCCCTATCACGAGAGTCCATACCACTTTTGATACACGACAAGATCCTACTACTTTTAGAGCGCTGAATTGAACATTGCTGCGGTTATTCAATTTATGAGCTACTAGTACCTACCGCCCAGTCCTTCCAACAGGACTCTCCAGATTTCCTCCCCCAAGGACATATTTGTCCTTTGGTTATTGGCCCCAGCAGGTCATACCTTACATTTATCCCTTAAACCTCATTATGCCAAGTGGATGACCACACATTCAGTTTTTGTCCCAAGTCACCCTGCAGCTCATGCACATCCTCCTTAGAACTGGTATGCACACTACACATCATCTGCAAAAATAGACCCACGAGGTGCTATTAAATTTCCTACCTCTATATATCATTAATAATGTATTAAATAGTAGTGGGCCAAGGCACAGAAACCCTGAGGGTACCCACCACTCCAACTGTGACGGCATTCCGAGTAGGATCTTGACCACAACTCTCTGGATCGATCCTTCAGCCGGTTTCATTCCAATTGCAAATATTTCTGCCAAACCAATAGCCCTAATTTAACCCATCAGGTAAGTGTTAAGGTGTTACAGAAAAAGTACAGCGGAAAGATTATTGTTTTTATCTTCAGTTTAGGATCCATTTCTGATTGTAGCTTTTTTAGATAATAATGCCACAGAATAATGCCTAAATGTCACTATGTTTGTTTTATTTCAAGTGTTTAAATGGACCAAATAAGATGGATTTTTCTATTTTAACAGAATGTATAATTACACTTTCTAGCTTTATATATAAAAGAATCTCTGTTTTACTTTAATGTGTTTAACAATATTAGTATTCTTAAGCTGTATTCCTAGTGTGATGTTAAAAGTCTTTTATTTATTTCTTAGTTACGTTTTTGTGTCCTTTGAGAATAGTGTTTGTTATCTTATCTTTGTTAATAATGTCCCAAACATCTAATGTAAATGTTTTCTAATGCTTTGACTGCTGGGAAGTCACTGTTTATCTGTGCAGATTAAAAAATGTATAAATTGTAATCTTTAATCATTATGTCTCAAAAATTTATCATTGATTTAGAAAAGATATACAAGGGCGGTTTCATTAAGTAAACGTGTTGAAATAAAGACTGTAATTACTGTATATACTCGAGTATGAGCCAACCCGAGTAAAGCTGAGACCCCTAATTTCAACAAAAAACTGGGTTAACCTATTGACTCGAGTATAAAGCCAGGGTGGGAAATGTATTGGTACAGCCTCCCCGTATATAGCCAGCAAGACCCCTGTAGGGTTTAGAGGCCACTGGCACTGGTTCGTTTTCGGTGGGTACTGATGAATCCAGTTTCAATCAACATTGTGACAAACTCGATGCAAACTCCTTTGGTCGTCGCAAAATTACTCAACACTGCTGTGATAGTTTTCTGCAGGAACACCATGCGAAAGATGGCAATTATCGCATTTTGTTGTCCACCCATCGTGGCACATTTTTTTTCATTGCCAACGTATCATGTAAAATAGTCATTGCCGTTTCGGTCACACACCTACGGCCTCTGCTTACTTCGCCAGCCCTTGGTGTCGTTCGTCGTGATGTATCATAGTTAAGCTCGTATACATCGAGTCTACAGATATTTTGATGATTTCCTTCCTCATTCACCCTTGGTCTGCCGAACGTTCTCTGGTGTCGCGTCCATTATCAAAAAAGGATTTTCGAAAAAAAACAAAAAATCATGTTTAAAAAACTATTCGGTGAACCAACATCTACCTATGGTCATAGATGGCGAGCGTCCCGCAAATAACCAAGCATCCACTTTGCTCTTATCCCCTCATAATTTGTTTCCCATCCAAACAAAAAGCGAATTAGCGAATGGTACTGCTCTTTTCCATCTTCGCGAAAATCACGAACAGTCTTCCTACTCACATGGTGCCAACCAAACTAGACCTATCCAATCAGCCGTCAGTTTGATGATGGCAGCACCGACAATAACAACCACTTCCCTCAGGAATTCCCTCTGTCATCAAACATGGGGGTACTTATTGAACCACCCTCGTATCATTCACGAGCAGACCATATAAATCAAGTGCTAGCACAATTAGAACCGGTCATGTTTTTTCACTTATTGGTTGAGAGCAACGCAATTTCGTGAACAATGTTCCTTCTCATGGTCTACAATAGGTCCATGCGAAGGGGGCTTGGCTCCAGCTCAGGTGTCATTTAGCATTACATGTTTCCTTCCTGACTAGGCGTGGATCAACTCTCTACCAGGGTTTTTTTTCCAAAACCAATCTCATTGCTTCCTATAATCCTCTCCAGGGTTGCAACAGCCTTCAATGATTATAGTGTTTGAATAGTGTTGTCTACTTCACAACCATACCAGGTAAATTGCTATTTTATTTTATAAACCTTTCAACCAATGATGTAGTTGAATTACAGAAAAGACTACTCGTGGTCATAGTGTATAAGGCCTTTTTTTCTTATATCTTACATTTTGTCTGAGTGTGGTATGGAGCAGGAGAAGCTGAGTAGATTTAGCTTCAGCTAAAACTATTATTTATTTAAAAGTCTGTACTTCCGAGTTCAGCAAGTTCTCGTAGTGACAACCTTTATGTATGACTTTTGGTTAATGAAGAGACAATGATGTCTGAATTGTTTATCTTTATTCCTATACTATATTTAATTTGTTTTGGGCTTTAATTACAAAGCTTTTTTTGCAATCTTCTCGTGTCACATCCAAAAAACATTATATAATTTTTAGAATTTAATCATCAATGTAGCCAGGTTAAAGCTGATTGCTAATGGACAATTATAGAATTTTCAAGGCATCATTGTGAGTTTTTTGAAACCTATAATTAACATTTCTGGGGATAAAAAGCAGCTCATCTATCCTGTTCTTCATGCTACAACATTTTTTTAGGTTCACCAAAATGCATACCTAACAGATATCTTAATTCTCTAGGTTAACATGATTATGCAATAAACCAAATATTAATTTTTCTTTTTTAGTTATTTCAAGTTTTGCATAACAGGACATATTTTATGGTTGCATCTCCTTCTCATACCTATAACATTTTTATGTTTCCTCTGAAGGCTATGTTATGCTTTTTTTTTGTTGCTGTGCACTGCAACAAGTTTTTCTTTATACTGTTTAAATTTCTTTCTACATATTATTTTTGATATTGCTTTTTTCAGTCATTTTTTTTGGAGCAACAGCCAAAAAAAAATGGCCAATTTTTAAAACTGTTCTTTCTGGGTTTTTTCGTTTTAAAGCCCTTCGAAGCACGTAGGGTTCAGGGGTTAAATGAGTCTGGATTAAAACTACTATGCAGTGTTTTTTATGGAGGGGGGGATAAATCTAAAAATCATTAATAACTTGCAACACAGCCAAAGGTGACTTTATTGTGTGATGTGTGATCTTAAAGTATTACCAAACATTAGAAATTATTAAGAAAATGCTTTTTTTTCAAATGTTCTTATTAATGTGTCCGATAAAACTCTCCTACCTCACGTACACAGGAGAGCAGACAGATAAGTAGTTCTTAAAGTTCTAATAAATATAAGCTTTCTTTTTATAGCAAGCACCAGCCATCATATTCTGTGTGACTGTACAATCATAGAGAATGAACTTACACTCCTTATAACCTGAATAGTATTAACTCATATATTTGTCTCCGTAAAGAGCTTCATTATCAAATAACCTATTAAAAGGGTTGTCCAACTTGAAATGACCGATGACCCTCATTATTGATGTTTGTGTAGAGGTCAACCGAACCTGTAATTGGCTGCAGCCTAAGTGTTAGAGCGCAGACAAATCACTGGAGTCACAATAACATTGACCGTGTGACTGGTACTTGTACTAAAAGGTGAATATGTTTTTTTATTTAAGGGAAGCAACTTTCAATATGTTTATGGGCCATTAAAAGCAATGGTATTTTATCATCTGCAACTCGAGATCTTGAGACCTAAAACTGTAAAAGATCTTATTTCAAGTTAGCTCTTTATGATAGTTACATGTTTTTGGAGGCTGTGCTTTGAGCCGATCAGATTATAAAGTGGCTTTGGCCCTGATAAATTTGCTAGTATGTCTTCTGCTGCTATGTGGTTTGTTTTTTTTCGGAAAGTTGCATAAAAGTCACAAAAAAATCAAAAGTCACAGGACACACAAGGGTAGGGCCGCATCAATTTTTCTAAAATTTTTTGCCTAAGGAAAGTTGGCAATTCATTAATTCACAATGGAAAGTCACAAAACAGCATTTGCACCACAACTGCAAACCACAACAACACACCCCCTGTGATATTTCTACTTGTTCAGCAAAAAACGAAAACAAGAAAATTTACATGATTAGGAAGGGCAAAACATAAATCTGGTCCTTGATTTCAAATTATCTTTTTTATATTATTGTGTCGTAAAATAATGTAAAAGTAAAAGCACTTTATTGAAACATTTGATTGTGCAACAGAGATAGGCCGTTTGAATTTAATATAAAACCTAACTTTGAATTCCATTTTTATATTGTAAAATATTTGAGATAGGTAAATTATTATAAGAAATAAAATAGGATATTCTATCGTTTACAATTTCAGGCATCTCTTCACTGTTGCCGTACTTATAAATTATGCAGTCAATGTAGGCCAACAAAAGAGAATCTTCAGATCTCAGTCAAAGGTACTTACTTAAGTAAGTCGGCTGAAATGTCCCTTTCATAGAGTGTGATCTCTCTTTGACACTCACACTGACAGATGACCTTCCGCAACATTCTTATCCTCTGGATCATGAAAAGTGGTGCTTCTCTCACTGAATATCTCTATTATTTGTGACACTAAGCTTTCAAATACAGCTATTGACATCAGAACATAACTCTAGGGTACTGGTCTTCCTACACTCACACTAAAAGTAGCTATCACTTGTGGTGTTGTAAGCCGCACATTCTGAAAAATGAGTTCTCAAGCACGTGCTATTTGACACAGCCGCGCTTGGCTCCCATAATTGCTCTGTCATTGTCAGGTGCAGTTCGGGCCTCATCCTGGAAGCTGTGCCGTACATTGGACACAATTAACTACTCCCTTCTTTACACCACTACCATTATAGCATTGATGCTGTTGCCCCTTCCCGCATATTGTATGCCTCATTAACCTCGTGCCAGGCTATTAAATGAACTTTGTTAGCATTTTCGTTTACAGAAGTCTTTGCCTCATATAAACAGTCAGTGTTTCCAATGACGGAGTATTGCCATCCTTCTTGATATCCTATTTATTATTGTAGCGGGGGAAGGGATCTCTGCAAACGAAACTACCTAGATGTTGAGAGAGAAATATAATGGGTAAGGCCGAGGAATAGCATTGATCAGTGAATCGTTTCAGCAGGACATCCCACCTTCACCAAGTGGCCCTCTTCTATCCCCGGACTACAGAAGGAAAACATGGATAACCTCACAGCAACCTAATCACAGCAGGAGTCTTAGGGTTTTAAGCTTCGATACTCTCCTTACCCCCTCTCTCCTACCCCCAGGTGGTGCATCATGATGCACTAAGAATGATTTACCCTGGGTCGTCATCCATTGTCCAGCTTACTTCATGTTGCAATTTACTTTCAAGATAATTATGTGTTGTCAAGAGAAGTACGCCGCTGTCACCCATGTACTCGGCACCACTCATGTGACTAGGTGGGTAGACGAATGCAGATTCTTGAGGCTGTCATGACAGGGACAAGGGTTTTCATTATGTGTCACTATTTCCTTAAAAATATCTTTTGCACCAAGCAATAATGAACCTAGAGTCGCTATTAGAACCTTAATTTTCAGCTTTTCTTGCCTGCTGGATGATAATTTCAATTGTGTTTGATGAAGGAGAATTTTTACTTCATTGAGGTACAACCTCCATATGTTCCTGCGAACGCACAACAACAAGACTACTTGGATTGGATGATTTTACCTTATTATGCTTTTATTCTTTCTAGTTAGAAAACAAGGAAACCTAGAGAAATTGTCCGTTTTGTGGATTTATCATATAACATTCTACAAATATCTACATTGACGCTAAATACCAACCTAGCACTGGATGTACAATGGAATATATAGCTTCACTTCCCTTTTATTAAAGTGTCTAGACCTTTACTTATTAACCACTTATAAGGTGGGGTGTACTTCCTGCTATTTTTCGTAAGTCAAATACAATATATTGGAAACTAAAAGAGGTTTCTTTACTGAAGAAAAAATGTGGTGCCTTTTAAGAAATAGCTCCTTGATTGTGACTTTCACTGTAGGTAGAGGTATTCTAATTAGATTCTAAAACATCGCCTTTATTTCACTCATATAAAATATTTAAAAGCATATTGTTATTACAGACATACAAACATAAAGTGAATTGCTCTCAGTGTTTATTGTCGGAGTGGGGGTAGGACAGCTTGTTTTCTGCTGTCTGTATCCACTCTAATTGTTGCAATTGGTTTCTCTGGCAATCCTAACACATAAATGAGAGTTTTACAAATTGTTCCAATGGGATGGTGCATGATTTTTATTTTGTAACACCACTGTCACAGCCATTTGGCAAGTGTGCTATTGACCTAATAGTCGATTCTTTTCAGTACTCATCTTGGTATTTTGTCATATTGGTGCATAAACTTCGATCTCCCCAAAATATCTTAATATTTAATTTGGGATCGCAGTTGTTTATTTGTTTCATATGTTTTGTTTCCAAACAAAAAAAACCAGATGGGCTACAATGGCTACTTTGTTGCAGTCTATTGTAGATCATTTATTTGTGGTACTAGCCCTACAGTCGTCTTATGGTGTCTGCAACAAAGTGGCTAGGTGAACCACTATTTTGCTATTTGTAGACCAGTTGTAGATATGGCTAGTTACTCCTGCTTCTGCATTTAAGACTGGCAATGGAACCTTTCATTCACCATTCATCTTTGTATTAGTAGCCTGTACTCCACTGCCTCTTAGCTATACTGACTCGATGTATTGAATCTGAACTGTGTCTCTATACTCCTGCCAACCACAACACAAACAGTACCCTAGGACCCGACGCGTTTCATTTGCCATTCAGTCATCCGGGGTCTCTATAAAAGGCATTATTATCTAGATTTGTATTGCAGAGGTCTGTGGCTGCACGCTATCACAGCCCTGCTCTTATTTGGCAGACGCCTGGCTCGGTATCCGCTGGACGAGGCTGCCAGTTTAACCAATCACTATCTCCACTTCAGAGGGAGGTGTTTTCTCCCTAGGTGCCGACGAACTGACTATGCATCGCTTCAAGGGAGGTGCCGAGAGGAGTAGATCCCACCTCCCTTACGGGTAACCGGTCTGTGCATGCGAGCAGAAATATGGTGTACGCATGTTTTTTGTGCCTTACACTGTCATTTTTATATTCCATGCCTGGCGAATTTGACAACAGAAGTAGAGACAGGACATAGACCTGCCTGTTGCTTACTTGGCCATGGCGTGTCATATCGTCATCCCGATGTCATACTCATCCAGCATGGTTTTTGATTATGTTAAGGAAATGGGCTGCGCACAATGCTTATTGTATCCAGCTGAGAATGCCAACGCGGAGGATAATGCGTAGGATGAGACCATAAAGAAAGGGATAAGAGACAAAGAGGGGACAGGAGAAAAAAAGTGCAAAACAATAAGAAAGAAAATAAGGAGCCAGTGGAAGAGTAGGTAGGAAGGAAGCTAGTAAGGTAAGAAACAGGGGATGGTGAAAAAGATCTATAAAGACATGAGATGGAACGAAAGGCACAAAGGGAGGGGAATGCAATTCAGGTATCATTGACCCTGTTCATGTTGCAGTCTTTCTGACAGATTTTGTGAAAATTCCAATGGCTTTGTGACTTTATAGGATTTCGGTGTGTCCAAAAAACAAGGGGGCCAGTCCCCAAGAGAATGTAAGTTATGTTAGACGAATATGGCCCTCAACAAACCGATTCCTGATGTCACAAGTAAAACTACATAGATGGTAGGTACTGTCGAACTGCCAGGAGGTTGGAGAATTGGAATGTCCCTCAAGCCTATCATTCAATAAACACTTGCATAGGAGATAAAGTTCATTTATTCCATTCGGTTTAAGTAGTTGATTTCTTAATGTCGTTCCTGGGATTCTCAGTCCCAATCACCTCCTCTCACTGACGTCTCCTTCCCGATACCTCAAAAGATATTGCTTAAGGTCGCCGCGGATGGTTCTCACATGTTCTTGGCTATTGGGGTATCTTTATTGTCTTATATTAAGCCTGTGCCCCTGATCCTTTTCCTGAACTGTCCGGAATGTGTTTCCCAACTATCAGCGACAGTACGGTGGCTATAAACCCACTTCTGTAGTGGAACAGTTGTGATAAATCCCGTATCTCAACTTTGTCCGTGTGTTGATACACTTATGACATGTTACGCGAGTGGTTCCTTTTGTGTCTTCTTTCTACATGTCTCCCAATGTTAGGTGGTGGCAGATAGCTGTGACCATAATCTTTTAGTTTCCTCCACCTCCCCTTACTATAACTTATTGACCGTTCGGTGGAAATCATTTTGAAGCTGATTCTTTTCATGCACCGGATATCCCATCTTGCTGATTACCATCGTTCGCCTATTGTTTGTCATCATATTGTCCAATGTTGTGTTCTTTGTTCATTACTAACGTTTTTCTTCTATCTCTGTGGTCAAACAGAGAACTCCTATCCCCTGTCTGGCTTGATGGTAGATTCATTTTATGAATCCATGATGGAGAATCCTCATCATTTTAACAACGTCACCAGTCTTTGACTTCCTTTTTTAATTCTTGGAAGCACCTGCATTGTTTTCTCATACAAAAAGAAATTGTCCCTTTGGGATCCCCTTTCTCAAAGGATATGGATGGCATGTAATACTAAGCTTACATTAAGAGCAGTGGTCTTTGATCTGTATACTTTTTTGCTATTTGGCCCTTCTGCTGTTTTATACTGATGTTCTTAAGTCCAAAAACGCTATCTTTGGCTCTGAATTTCGTGGACATGAAGCGGAAGCCCAAAGTATTGCTATTCAATTTGGTCACAAAATTAAAATTTTTCTGGAGAGATTCCAAAGGCACAGTGACCTCAACTCGCCACCCCGATACAACACAGGTAGGCAGAAGATCATCTTCTGAACGACAGTACGACGTCGACTTTTGAGCACGCTGGCTAAGCCAAGCCAGAGACTGGTGTGGGTAGGCCATACCTCGCTCTGCTTTACAGCTCAAGACAGGTGAACCGGTCCGTGAGGCTACATTAGGTTATGCACACCTCATCGAAACTGGCATGACAGTTAAAGATTGAAAAATGTGTTGTTGCAAGCAGATGGTGTTAGTATCTCAGATTTCTGCTGCGACATTCGGATGGTAGGGTGAGAATTTGGCGTCAACCACTGAAGCATGGATCCATCCTGCCTTGTATCAACGGTTCAGGCTGGTGGTGGTGGTGTCATTGTGTGGGGAATATTTTCTTGGCACTCTTTGGGTCCCCTTGGTACCATTGAGCATCAGTTGCAACGCCACACCTACCTGAGTATTGTGCTACCATGTCCATCCCTTTATACCACAATGTCCCACATCTGATGGCTACTTTCAGCAGGATAATGTGCCATGTCATAAAGCCTGGAATCATCTCAGACTGGTTTTCTTGAACTACATGATTTCACTGTACTCAAATGGCCTCCCATGTCTCCGATCTCAATCCAATTGAACATCTTGGGATGTGGTGGAAACGGGAGATTCCATCATGGATGTGCAGCCGACAAATCTGCGGCAACTGGTGATGCCATCATGTCAATATCTGACCCAAAATCCTGAGGAATGCCTCCAGCACCTTGTGAATCTATGCCACAAAGAATTGAAGCAGTTCTGAAGGCAAGGGGGTCCAAACCCTTACTAGCATGTGTACTAATAAGTGGCAGGTGAGTGTATTATATATATATATTCTATATATATATATATTATATTTAATAGATATGTATATATGACACATAGGAAGGGATTTATAAAGTGTGCTATAAGTATATATTTAGAAGCTGTCTCACTCTATTGAATATAATAGGTATATATTGATAGGAACTATACATATAAAGTTTAATGTCATTATGAATGCAGCATAAGTTATCCCTGAATTTATTTATAGATTGGTAAACTGATGCACACAATGCTCTCAAGAGGAGCAGATTTTTGGCATCTATTATGGTTATTGAAATGGCCTCCCAATAGAGATGGGCGAATCGATTCTAATGATTCTAACTTCGGTTAGAATTTCAGGAAAAATTTGATTCGCCACGAGTCGAAGTTTAGGCTGATTTGGCGGGAACGCAGTTTGATTTTTTCCCCTCATTTTGCTAAATGGGCGCGAGAAAACGTGTTTCATGGGTCAGAGAACTCTGGGAAGGAGAAAAGAATACCCCCGATGACATCTGCAGACCTGTAGCCACTCAGCGACCGGCAGGCTTATGTGTTCACAAAGCCCTATAAACCCGCCAGTTTTCATCTCAGCATTCACACACTTCATGTTGTAGCGTCCAGCTGCTGCGATGTGACTGTGCATTCCTTGCTGCAATCCCTCACTGTTCTCTAAGGGGGATCTGTATACCCCAAAATAGCAGTTCTATTAGTGACAAAATCGATAGGAAGAAATCTGTTTGACTTTCATGCTCTGCATACGATTGGTGGACCAATCCCTGGTTGGTTTTTAAGAGTGTCTGTATACCCCAAATAGCAGTTCTATTTAGTGACAAAAATCGAATAGAGAAATCTGTTCGACTTTCATGCATCTGCATTAGTGATTGTGAAACTAATCCCGGGTTGCAGTTAAGGGGGATCTTATACCCCAAATAGCAGTTTCTATTTAGTGACAAATTGAATAGGAAGAAATCTGTTTGACTTTCATGCTCTGCAGTAGCCATTGTGGACCAATCCAGGTTGTTCTTATAGGGGGATCGTAACCCAAATAGACAGTTCTATAGTGACAAATCGAATAGGAAGAAATCTGTTTGGACTTTCATGCTCTGCAGTAGCGATTGGTGGACCATCCCGGTTGTTCTTTAAGGGATCTGTATACCCCAAATAGCAGTTCTATTTAGTGCAAAATCGAATAGAGAAATCTGTTTTGACATTCATGCATCTGTAGTAGTGAGCTGTCAGTTTGGGTTATCTGTATAACGCACATTGCCATACCTTTTGGGGCTCTAGTTTACAGCCAGATTTACGAGTGAAATCCACATAGTTTATACAGTGATTTCTCTGCTGAATTACACTGTCAGTTGTGGGGTATCTGTATAACGCACATTGCAATACCTTTTGGGGCTCAGTTTACGCCAGATTCACGTGTCAATCAGCGTAGATTATACAGTGATTTTCGCTGAAATTACACTGTCGTTGTTGGGTACTGTATAACGCACATTGCAATACCTTTTGGGGGCTCTAGTTTACAGCCAATTTACGTGTCACAATCCACGTAGTTTATACAGTGATTTTCGCTGAAATGACACTGTCAGTTGTGTGGTATCTGTATGACGCACATTGCATTACCTTTTTTGGGCTCTAGTTTACAGCCGATTACGTGTCAAATCCACGTAGTTTTACTGTGATTTTCGCTGAAATACACTGTCAGTTGTGGGGTATCTGTAAACACACATTGCAATACCTTTTGGGGGCTGTAGTTTAAAGCCAGATTTACGTGTTCCAAATTCCACGTAGTTTATACATGATTTTCGCTGAAATTACCTGTAGTGTGGGGTATCTTTATAACGCACATTTGCATATTTTGGGGGCTCTAGTTTACAGCCAGATTTACGTGTCAAATCCAGTAGTTTATACTGTGATTCTCGCTGAAATTACACTGTCAGTGGTGGGGTATCTGTATAACGCACATTGCATTACCTTTGTGGGTCTCTAGTTTCAGCCAAATTTACGTGTCAAATCCACGTAGTATAACACCACTATGTCAGACAGAAAGGTGGCGGTAAACTACGTGGATTTCACACGTAAATCTGGCTGTAAACTAGAGCCCCAAAAGGTATTGCAATGCGTGTTATACAGATACCCCACAACTGACAGTGTAATTTCAGCGAAAATCACTGTATAAACTACGTGGATTTGACACGTAAATCTGGCTGTAAAAAACTTAAGCCCACAAAAAAGGTATGCAAATTTGAGCTAAAGGATACCCCAAACTACAGGTAATTTCAGCGAAACAACGTATAAACTACGTGGATTGACACGTAAATCTGGCTGTAAAACTAAGCCCCCAAGGTATTGCAATGGTGTGTATACAGATACCCCACAACTGACCGTGTATTTCAGCGAAAATCACAGTATAAATACGTGTGATTTGACACGTAAATCTGGCTGTAAACTAGAGCCCCCAAAAGGTATTGCAATGTGCGTTATACAGATACCCCACAACTGACAGTGTAATTTCAGCGAAAATCACAGTATAAACTACGTGGATTTGACACGTAAATCTGGCTGTAAACTAGAGCCCCAAAAAGGTAATGCAATGTGCGTCATACAGATACCCCACAACTGACAGTGTCATTTCAGCGAAAATCACTGTATAAACTACGTGGATTTGACACGTAAATCTGGCTGTAAACTAGAGCCCCCAAAAGGTATTGCAATGTGCGTTATACAGATACCCCACAACTGACAGTGTAATTTCAGCGAAAATCACTGTATAAACTATGTGGATTTCACTCGTAAATCTGGCTGTAAACTAGAGCCCCCAAAAGGTATGGCAATGTGCGTTATACAGATAACCCACAACTGACAGCTCACTCAATTCTTCGTGGCATAGATTCAACAAGGTGCTGGGAGCATTCCTCAGAGATTTTGGTCCATATTGACATGATGGCATCACACAGTTGCCGCAGATTTGTCGGCTGCACATCCATGATGTGAATCTCCCGTTCCACCACATCCCAAAGATGTTCTATTGGATTGAGATCTGGAGACTGTGGAGGCCATTTGAGTACAGTGAACTCATTGTCATGTTCAAGGACTGTGGAGGCCATTTGAGTACAGTGAACTCATTGTCATGTTCAAGAAACCAGTCTGAGATGATTCCAGCTTTATGACATGGCACATTATCCTGCTGAAAGTAGCCATCAGATGTTGGGTACATTGTGGTCATAAAGGGATGGACATGGTCAGCAACAATACTCAGGTAGGCTGTGGCGTTGCAACGATGCTCAATTGGTACCAAGGGGCCCAAAGAGTGCCAAGAAAATATTCCCCACACAATGACACCACCACCACCAGCCTGAACCGTTGATACAAGGCAGGATGGATCCATGCTTTCATGTTGTTGACGCCAAATTCTCACCCTACCATCCGAATGTCGCAGCAGAAATCGAGACTCATCACACCAGGCAACATTTTTCCAATCTTCTACTGTCCAATTTCGATGAGCTTGTGCAAATTGTAGCCTCAGTTTCCTGTTCTTAGCTGAAAGGAGTGGCACCCCCAGTCTGCTGCTTTAGCCCATCTGCCTCAAAGTTCGACGTACTGTGCGTTCAGAGATGCTCTTCTGCCTACCTTGGTTGTATCGGGTGGCGATTTGAGTCACTGTTGCCTTTCTGGACATCTACTCCAGAAAAATTTTAATCTTTTGTGACCAAATTGAATAGCAATAATTTGGGCTTCCGCTTCATGTCCGAAATTCAGAGCCAAAAGATAGCGTTTTTGGACTTAGAAATCAGTAAAACAGCAGAAGGGCAAATAGCCAAAACAGTATACAGAAACAAACTCTAGATAATAATGCCTTTTATAGAGACCCCTGATGAATGAATGGCAAATGAAACGCGTCGGGTCCTAGGGTACTGTTTGTGTGTGGTTGGCAGGAGCTATGATAGACACAGTCAGATTCAATACAATCGAGTCAGTCTAGCTAAGAGTCAGTGGAGTACAGGCTACTAAAATCAAAGATGAATGGCTGAATGAAAGAGTTCTATTGCAGTCTTAAAATGCAGAGCAAGGAGTAACTAGCATATCTACAACTGGTCTACAATAGCAAATAGTGGTTCACCTAGCCACTTTGTTGCAGACACACATAAGACAGACTGTAGTGGCTAGTACACAAATAACTGATCTACAATAGACTGCAACAAAGTAGCCATTGTAGCCACTCCTTGTTTTTTTTGTTTTGGAACAAACATATGAAACAATAAACAACTTGCGATCCCAAATTAAATATTAAGATATTTTGGGAGATCTAAGTTTATGCACAATATACAAAATACCTAAGATGCTAGTACTGAAACTGAATCGACTATTAGTCCATAGCACACTGCCAAATTGCTGTGAAGTGGTGCTTACAAAAATAAAATATGCACCATCCCATTGGAACAGAATTTGTAAAACTCTCATTTATGTGTTAGGATTGCAGAAACCAATGCAACAATTAGAGTGGATACAGACAGCAGAAAACAAGCTGTCCTACCCACTCCAGACAATAACACTGAGAGCAATCACTTTATGTTTGTATGTCTGTAATCACAATCCTGCTTCTTAATATTTTATATGAGTGAAATAAAAGCTATGTTTTAGAATCTAATTAGAATACCTCTACCTACAGTGAAATTGTCACAATCAAGGAGCTATTTCTTAAATAATGCACCACATTTTTTTCTTCAGTAAAGAATACCTCTTTTAGTTTCCAATATATTGTATTTGACTACCGAAAATATCAGCAGGAAGTACCCCACCTTATAAGTGTTTAATACGTAAAGTTCTAGACACTTTAATAAAAGGGTAAGTGAAGCTTATATCATCCATTTTACCACCAGTGCTAGGTTGTGTATTTAGCGTTCAATGTAGATATTTTGTAGAATGTAAATCCACAAAACTGACAATTTCTCTAGGTTTCCTTGTTTTCATACTAGAAAGGATAAAAGCATAATAAGTAAATCCATCCAATCCAAGTATGTATTGTTGTGTGAGTTCTGCAGGACAGTTTGTGCCTCAATACAAATTCTCCTTCATCAAACACATGAAATTATCATCCAGCAGGTCAAAGAAAAGACATGAAAATAAGGTCTAATAGCGAACTCTAAGGTTCATTATTGCTATTGTGTGCAAAATGATATTTTTTAAGGGAAATAGTGACACATAATAAAACCCTTGTCCCTGTCATGACAGCTCAAGAATATGCAATCGTTACCACCTATGTCACACTGCGTGTGTGCCTGCTACATGGGTGACAGCGGCTGACTTCTCTGATCAACACATAATTATCTCTGAATATAAATGCACACTGAAGTAAGCTGGACATGATGGATTGAAGACCCAGGGCTAAATCATTCTTAGTGCATCATGTAGCACCACCTGGGGGTAGGAGAGGGTTAAGGAGATGTATCGAAGCTTAAAAACCCTAAGACTCATGCTGTGATTAGGTTGCTGTGAGGTTATCATGTTTTTCCTTTCTGTCGTCCTGTGGATAGAAGAGGTCACTTGGTTAATGGTGGGATGTCCCTGCTGAAAACGATTCCACTGATCACTGCTATTTCCTCCTGACCTACCCATATATTTCTCTCTCAACATCTAGGTAGTTTCTGTTTGCAGAGATCCCTTCCCCCGTACAATAATAAATAGGATATCAAGAAGATGGCAATACTCCTTCATGGAACACTGACTGTTTATTAGAGGCAAAAGACTTTAAGAGAAATGCTAACAATGTTCATTAATAGCCTGCACCGAGGTTTAATGAGGCATATCAATATGCGGACTGGGCAACATCAATGCTATAATGGTAGTGGTAAATGGGAGTAATTGTGTCCAATTGTACGGCACAGCTTCCAGGAATGAGCCCGAACTGCCAACTGACAATGACAGAGCAATTATGGGAAGCCAAGCGAGCTGTGTCAAATTAGCACTTGCTGAGAACTCATTTTTCAGAGATGTGCTTGCTCTACAACACCACAAGTGATAGCTACTTTATTGTGAGTGATAGGAAGACCAGTACTTAGAGTGATGTTCTGATTTGTCAATAGCTGTATTTGAAAGCTTAGTGTCACAAATATATAGAGATATTCAGTGAGAGAAGCACACTTTTCATGATCCAGAGGATAAGAATGTTGCTGAGAAGGTCATCTGTCAGTGTGAGCTGTCAAAGAGAGATCACACTCTATGAAAAGGGAACATTCAGCCGACTTAAGTAATTACCTTTGACTGAGATCTGAAGATGTCTTCTTTTGTTGGCCTACATTGACTGCATAATTTATAATTTACTGCAATCAGTGAAGAGCCTGAAATTGTAACGAAGAATATCCTTATTTTATTTCTTATAATTACATTTTACTATCTCAGAATTTTACAATATAAAAAATGGAATTCAAGTTATGTTTTTTTATTAAATTCAAACGGCTATCTATGTTGCACAATCAAATGTTAAATAAAGCTGCTTTTACTTTTTACATTATTTTACGACACAATTTAATATAAAAAGATAATCTTGAACATTCAAGGACCAGATTTATGTTTTTGCCCTTCCTAATCTATGTAAATTTTCTTGTTTTCGTTTTTTGCTGAACAAGTAGAAATATACACAGGGGGTGTGTTGTTGTGGTGCAGTTGTGGTGCAAATGCTGTTTTGTGACTTTCCATTGCTGAATTAATGAATTGCAACTTTCCGCTTAGGCAAAAATTTTAGTAAAAATTGATGCCAGGCCCTACCCTTGTGTTCCTGTGACTTTTGATGTTTTTTGGTGACTTTTTATGCAACTTTCGAAAAACAAACCACATAGCAGAAGACACTACTAGCAAATTTATCAAGGGCCAAAGCCACTTTAATTAATCTGATGGCAGCACAGCTCCAAAAACATGTAACTATCATAAAGAGCTAACTTGAATAAGATCTTTTTACAGTTTTAGTCTCACAGATCTCAGTTTCATATGATAAAATACCATTGCTTTTAATGCCCCATATAACATATTGAAAGTTGCTTCCCTTAAATAAAAAAACATAATTCACCTTTTAGTTCAAGTACCAGTCACACGGTCAATGTTATTGTGACTCCAGTGATTTGTCTGAGCTCTAACACTTAGGCTGCAGCCAATTACAGGTCTCGGCTGTGACCTCTACACAAACATCAATAATGAGGTCAGTCGGTAATTTCAAGTTTGACAACCCTTTTAATAGGTTCATTTGATAATGAAGCTCTTTAAGGAGACAAATCTATGAAGTTAAATACTATTCAGGTTTATAAGGAGTTAAGTCATTCTCTATGATCTGTACAGCACTACAGAATATGATGGTGCTATAAAAATAAAGCTTTATTATTATTAGAAACTTTATGAACTACTTATCTGTCTGCTCTCTTTGTAAGTGAGTAGAAGAGTTTTATTCGGACACATTAATAAGAACATTTGAAAAAAAAGCATTTTTCTTTAATAATTTCTTAATGTTTTGTAATACTTTAAGATCACACATCACACAATTAAGTCACCTTTGGCTGTGTTGCCAGTCTATTACTGATTTTAGATTTATCCACCATAAAATACACTGCCATAGTTTTAATCCAGACTCAATTTAACCCCTTAACCCTAGTGCTTAGAAGGGCTTAAAACGAAAAACCCAGAAGAACAGTTAAAAATTGGCCATTTTTTTTTTGCATGTTGCTCCAAAAAACTGACTGAAAAAGCAATCAAAAATTCATATGTAGAAAGAAATTTAACCAGTATAAAGAAAAACTTGTGCAGCAACAAAAAAAAAGCCATAACATAGCCTTTCAGAGGAAACATAAAAATGTTATAGGTATTAGAAGGAGATGACACATAAAATATGTCCTTTTTTATGCAAAACTTGAAAAACTAAAAAAGAAAAATTAATATTTGGTATTGCCATAATCATTTTAACCTAGAGAATTAAGATATCCTGTTATTTATGCCTTTTGGTGAACCCTAAAAAATGTATCATGAAGAACAGTATAGCTGCTTTTTATCCCCAGAAATGTAATTTATAGGTTTCAAAAAACTCACAATGATGCCTTTAAAATCTATAAATTGTCCATTACAATCAGCTTTAACCTGGCTACATTGATGATAAATTCTAAAAAATATATATTGTTTTTTGGATGTGACACGAGAAGATTGCAAAAAATAGCTTTGTCATTAAAGCCCAAAACAAATTAAATATAGTCTAGGAATAAAGATAAACAATTCAGACATCATTGTCTCTTCATACAAAGTCATACAGTAAAGGTTGTCACTACGAGCACTTGCTGAACTCTGAAGTTACAGACTTTTAAATAAATAAAGTTTTAGCATGAAGCTAAATCTACTCAGCTTCTCCTGCTCCATACCACACTCAGACAAAATGTAAGATATATAGAAAAAAGGCCTTATACACCATGCACCACAGAGTAGTCTTTTTCTGTAATTCAAATACATCATTGGTGAAAGGTAAAATAGCAATTTACCTGGTATGGTTGTGAAGTAGGCACAACACTATTCAACACTATAATCATTGAAGGCTGTTGCAACCCCTGGAGAGTGATTATAGGAATCAATTGAGATTGGTTTTGGAAAAAAAACCCTGGTAGAGAGTTGATCCACGACCTAGACGGTAAGGAAACATGTTAATTGCTAAATGACACTGAGCTGGAGCCAAGCCCCCCTTCTGCATGGACCTATTGTAGACCTGAAGAAGGGAACAATCTGTTCCCGAAATGCGTTGCTCTCAACCAATAAGATGAAAAACATGACCGGTTCATAATTGTGCTAGCACTTGATTTATATGGTCTGCTCTTTAATGATACGAGGGTGGTTCAATAAGTACCCCCATGTTTGATGACAGAGGGAATTCCTGAGGGAAGTTGGTGTTATTGTCGTGTGCTGCCATCTATCAAATGACGGCTGATTGATAGGTTAGTTTGGTTTGGCAGCCATGTGAGTAAGACGTGTTTCGTGATTTTCGCTAAGATGGAAAAAGAGCAGTACCATTCGCTAATTCGCTTTTTGTTTTTGGATGGGAACAAAATATGAGGAGATAAGAGCAAAGTTGGATGCTGTTTATGGGGACGCTTCGCCATCTATGACCATAGTTAGATGTTGGTTCAACGAATTTAAACATGAGCGAAAATCCTTTTTTGATAAGGAGCGACCAGAACGTCCGGCAGACAAGGTTAATGAGGAAATCATTCAAAAAGCCCACAACATGATACACACTGACGAACGAAAGTGCGCGAAGTAGCAGAGGCCGTAGGTGTGTCGACCGAAACGGCAATGAATATTTTACATGATAAGTTGGCAATGAAAAAATTGTCGGCCCGATGGGTGGACAACAAGCGGATGCAGCTGTTAACCTCAAAGCAGTGTTTGGAGTAATTTATGCGAGATCCAAAGGAGTTTTTGCATCGAGTTGTCACTGTTGATGAAACCTGGATTCATCATTACCCACCAGAAACTAAACCAGTGCCAGTGGCTAAACCCTACAGGGGTCTTGCTGGCTATATACTGGGAGGCTGTGACCAATACATTTCCCACCCTCGGCTTATACTCGAGTCAATAGGTTAACCCAGTTTTTTGTGTTGAAATTAGGGGTCTCAGCTTTTACTCGGGTTGGCTCATACTCGAGTATATACAGTAATTTACAGTCTTTATTTCTAACACGTTTACTTAATGAACCGCCCTTGTATATCTTTTCTAAATCAATGAATAAATTTTTTGAGACATAATGATAAAGATACAATTTAATACATTTTTTTAAATCTGCACAGATAATACAGTGACTTCCCAGCAGTACAAAGCCTAGAAACATTTACATAGATGTTTGTGACATTATTATGCAAAAGATAAGATAACAAACACTATTCTCAAAGACACAAAAACGTAACTAAGAAATAAATAAAGAGACTTTTGTAACATCATCACTAAGGAATACAGCTTAAGAATACTAATATTGTAAAACACCATTAAAGTAAAACAGATAAAGCTAGAAGATTTTGTAATACATTCTGTAAAATAGGAAATCCATCTTATTTGTCACATTTTAAACACTTGAAATAAAACAAACAATATTAACATTTAGGCATTATTCTGTGCATTATTATCTAAAAGCTACAATCAGAAATGGATCCTAAACTCAGAAGATAAAAACAATAATCTTTCCGCTTTACTTTTTCTTTAACACCTTAACAAAATTTTACTTATCGCTACATCACATGGCCCTTAAGGCTGTTGAAGAAAGCTTAAGAACTTATGCCTCTTTTTCCCTCTTAGTACACCAAACACCCACCGGTAGCACCCACAGGTGTTAACCCTTTAAACAATGCAGGCAAAACCATTTTCAGTATGTAAATCCAGCTTTGAGTCATACCCTATGTCTTGAATTCTCAAGTAGTCTTCAGTGCTTGCCATTACCATGGCTGCAGCCTGTGTTTAAACATAAGACATCTTTAGGTAATGCTACAGGTAGTACGACGGTAGTACTACACTGTATTAGGCACATTTGCTGAAGGGTAAAATATATTGGAGATATAGCCCCCACCACCATTTTTTCCACATCTGTGGCAACCCCAAGGTTGCTGCCGCTGTATTATTACTCTTGATTCAATTTGACCCAAATCGAATCATAACGAATCGCGACATGTGACAGTATGTCACATGCCGGGTGCAGATGCATGGAGAGGGCTCACGGGTTTAGCCCTCTCCATAGCCAGTAAGTCTTTGCTGCATATTGCAGCAAATGCTTACTGGTAACACCCGCGATCAGTTAACCCGCAGATCGCTCCCGGCAAAGCATGGCCACCGCCCTCTTGCCGAGGATCGTCACTCCCCGTGGCGTCATCTGGGAGTGGTGATCTGTTGCCATGACAGCCTTGGATCTACACTGCCTCAGTGTAACCCCTTCATTACAATGTGTGATCAGCACATTGTAATAAACGAGGGAAATCCCCATATCCTGCCATACTGTAGTATGGCAGTATATGATAGAATTGATCAAACAACCTAGGATTAAAGTACCCTAGGGAGTCTGAAAAATAGTAAAATAAAAAAAAAGTTTAAAAAAAAATTATAATAAAAAACCTAATAATTCAAATCACTCCTGGAACTCACATAAAAGGTTGTACAGTCAATGATAGCAATGAAAACATCATCAAAAGTAGCAAAAATGACACCACCCACAGCTCCGTACACCAAGTATAAAAAAGTTATTAGCGCCAGAAGATGGCAAAATAAAAAATACAGTGAGGATCACTACCACCATACAGTGAGGAACACTACCGTCATACAGTGAGGAACACTACCGCCATACAGTGAGGAATACTACCACCATAGAGTGAGGAATACTACCGCAACAGTAGAGGAACACTATGGCATACAGTGAGGACCACTATGCCACACAGTGAGGAACACTATGGCCATACAGTGAGGAACACTACCGCCATACAGTGAGGAATACTACCACCATACAGTGAGGAATACTACCGCCATATAGTGAGGGACACTACCGCCATACAGTGAGGAACACTATGGCCATACAGTGAGTGACACTACTGCCACACAGTGAGGAATACTGTACAACCATACAGTGAGGAACACTACCCCCAAACAGTGAGGAACACTACGGCCATACAGTGAGGAATGCAGCCATACAGGGAGGGACACTACCGCCACACAGTGAGGAATACAGCCATATAGTGAGGAACACTACCCCAAAACAGTGAGGAACACTACCACCATACAGTGAGGAACACTATCTCCATACAGTGAGGAACAATATCTCCATACAGTGAGGAAAACTACCCCCATAGAGTGAGGAACAGTAAACCCATGTTGTTCTCCCCCATGTCCGCTCCATGTAACATGTTGTGTTTGTGGCCATTTTTCTAATAAAGGGGAAAAAATGTAATTCGTTCCCAACAATCACTGTAAAGTTCGGATTCGTGACAAATCGAAGTTTTCCTGAAATTGTAAACGAATTCTGATTCGTTAGAATTGATTCACCCATCTCTAGCTGTAATGAGACCAAGCAATATCAATAAAGCTTCATTACAGCTGATCATTGCAGCCTGGGACTAGAGTGAAGCTTCCAGAGAGCTTTACCAGGGCTCACAGTGGGCACAGAGGTCTGTCTGTAACTAGGGGTCATCTGTAAACCGGGTGTCCTTAAGTTGGGGATCACCTGTACTTGGCTTTTGTCATTAGGCTTTCTGAAAAAGTATTGTTTCTGCCTCTTTTTTGCTTTTCAATTCTGTAGACCCCATTTCTTATAGATATGGAAGAATTTTCACATGTCCATTTAACTGTAATTGCTCACGTTTTGATAGCGATGAAAATTAAGATTGTGAAATATTGGAAAAACTTACTCTATTTATAAGCACAGTCAACAAAAACTGCCTGTACGAATTTTTGCTCATTGTCTTCACAAACTTCCCAATTTCCATAACAATTGCGACATATGGCTTCTCTCTCCATACAATACTATAAATGTTTAATTAAAACACATCTCAATAAATTTGACCTTACTGCTCTCTATATTAATAAGGTCACCTAGTTCAGTGTTCGGTTTTATATCACTGTTAAGCTGTTTTACCCACAAATTATGAAGGTAACATATACACAAAAGAGCTACATAATCCGTATTCAAAGTACTGTGTGTATTTATTCATTTTTCTATACAATTTTGGAAGACCAATAAAAATGTAATGTTGCTATTTTGTTGCATTGTGATATTTGCGACTCTTCACCAGAGAAATAGTTGTGTATCTCATTTCATACTACTTGCACATAGTAGCGCATCACAACAAATTTATGATTCTGTTGTCTTAAAAGAAAGAAAACAACATAAACATCTAATAAATACCCCTAAAAAATTATAAATATAAATATGTAACAGACTGCGTGTTCAGATACCACCGGTGTTCAAACAGAAAATGTATAACGATCTTACCACAGTCTCACATTCGCATTATAGCTCCTGCCCTTACAAGGGCAATACCCAGATACTGTCCCTTTAAAGCAACTACACTAGCCCTAATACACAAAAACCTGTGTCATGCTAGTGACTCCTCAGGGAATTTTTTGGTATTTAAGTTTCACCCCCTCTATACTACACACCATACAGAGGGTTGGAGAAAGAAAAAGACGCAGTTCCACAGTGGTGGAGCAGCATCATTGGGTATTGGCATATTAAGGCCAGTGTAGCCACTTTAAAGGGACAGGAGCTATAATGGGGATGTGAGGAGTCAGTTTTAAGGACAGGGAAAGTACTGAGTTCCCAGCGACATCCATCCACTCCTGGCCCTGCGACTACACATCCAGTCTGTGGTAAGATCTTTCCACATTTTCTATTTGATCACCATGTTTTTTAAACCTCTACAAGTACGGCACAGAGGTGCGGAGGTTGTGAGCCCTCTTCATACAAAAGTGGTGTTTTCCACATATTTCAGCAAACACCCACCGGTAATACCACTGATCGTAGGCATTAACTCTTCTGATGCTGCTGGGGGAGGCTCCGGCAGCATTCCAAGGCCAGCAGCATGGGGCACCATTGTCGATCAGTTATCATGACAGCCTCAGGTCTTCATCAGACCCGACACAGCATAGCATCTGCTGTTTTGCTACAATGAATACTGTAATTAACTCATAGTAATGAATACTGTGTAAAGATGTGATATACTACAATACAGTAGTATTGTAGTGTATGGTATGAACAATCAGACCATCTAGGGTTAAAGTATCCTAGATGGTCTAAAAAATGGTAAAAAAAAATGTAAAAAAATTATTAAAAATGAAAAAATAACTAAAAATTTAAATCACCCACCTTTCCTTAGAACTGATGTAAAACTAATAAACAATAAAAATCACAAACATGTTACATATCACCTCATCTCAAAATACCTGATCTATCAAAATGTATAATTTATCTATAAAACAGGTATTCCCCTCGATGAACCGCATAACGGAAAAAAAAGAAAGTGCACAAATGTCCGAAATGCTCCTTCTACACCATTTTACATCACATGAAAAATGTAATAAAAAGTGATCAAAAGGTTGCACAGACCTCAAAATGGTAGCAATGAAAATGTCAACTCATTTTGCAAAAAATGACACCTCAAGCCGTGTTTTTTTTAACCTCTACTTGTATGGTACAGAGGTGCTGAGGCTACGCTACATATTGCAGTAAACACCCACCACTAATACTGTATCTCTGATTGTGGGTATTAACCCCTCCAATGCCGTCGACAGCGTTTAAAATACAGCAACGTGTGGGCAACATAACAAAACCTATATAAATTTGGTATCCGCATGAATTTACCAAACCAAAGAATAAAGTAGATGTATCATTTGGAGATGTAGATGTAGATGTATCATTTGGAGTGCACAGTGAAAGTCGTAAAAGCCACAAAAAGTGACTTCAATTTTTTTGCCATTTTCCCCACATTTGGATTTTTTTCCAGCTTCCCAGTACACAGCATAGAATAAGGAATAATGTAATTGAGAAGTAAAATTTGTTACGCAGAAAATAAGCCCTCACATAGCTCGATACAACATAAAATGAAAAGTTATGAAGGTGGAGAGCGAAAAATGAACAAAAAATGTTGTGTCCTTAAAGGGGCTTTCCCTTGAAAGAAAATTTTCACATTTCAATCCCCTAGTGATGTTTACACAATAAAGATCATTTTAACCCCTTACTTTCCAATTTTAGTAAGTTTTATTGCTGTTTTAGCTCCTATCACTCTCTAAGCTGCTCATTGTAAAATCCCAGGCTGTGGATGGGGCCTCTCTAAAACACATTGTAATAATCCATCTATGCGGTGACAATGTAATCAGATTATCAGGGTACAGTGGTATATACACTTTCATCTGACTTCTAACATTTTACTAGTATCTTACACATAGAAAGAGATGAGACGGATCAAAGATGCATAAGATTACACAGAGACTGAGGGACAGAGGTTGCAGACTTACACTGTTAGGCAGTGAGCTCTGCTACATTTCACAGATATGTGCCTGTCTCCTTCTTCCCCCGGATCACTTTTCTCTGTGTAGTTTGTAGTTTCCACACTCTTGCTGCTCACGATCCTGGCAATAAGTGAGTGTCTTAGTGTGCAGCAGTGTGAGCTCCATGCAGGGGGCGTGGCACAGCAGAGAGAGACAGTAATCTCAGCTCCACAATCTAACACAGAAATCCAAGATGGTGGCCACCTGACCCTAAGTGAGAAGTTAGGAGAAGGATATGAATACTATATGCACCCACTGTATATAGGTTTTATTAAATGGGTATTCTCGTCTGGGCATTCACATTCAGCTTCATTAATCTGCCATATATAAACATTTCTTTAATTGGATGTTCTTAAAAAAAAAGTTCCTATGTGAAGATAATTTCTCATAAATGTAGCCATGTTGTCCCTTAGAAACAAGATAGCTTCCTCGGTTACGACCACCTCACATTTTGGCAGCAGTAGCCAGACATGTGCTATTGAGTCTTGCCTGACTTCCTGGTTTCAGAAATCATTACCACAGGACGGCTGTGGGACATGCAGTAACTCCCGGACATTTCATATACAAAAAAACTTTTGTTTCTTTGTGCAATTCCTCCAGCAGAAGTGGCCGTATCTAGGGGCACTATCTTGTTTCTAAGGGACCATATTACTACATTTATGAGAAATTATCTTCACAAAGGAACATTTTTTTTTTAAGAAGAAATGTTTATATATGGCAGATATATTTTAAAATTAAAACCTTTTTTAGTAAATATTTTAAATTTTGCCCTATCCTGAAACCAATAACTTATTCATACTATAGCATACGGATGTGAGTAAGGTGTTTTTACAGGACATGATGGCGTTCTCATTGCTGCGAGTTTGGGGACCTATGACCTTTTGATTACATTTTAAATGTCTTGCAAAATAGTAAAAAAGTGGCATTTGGGGGTTATTTCCTACTACAGGGTACACCACCAGGAATAACCCTTTTGAACTCTTTATCTTGATTGATCAGGATACGGGACAAATGTCTCCTTTTTTTACTACTTTTTAGACCCTCAAGGGCATTTTAACCCTTGGGGGCCTGATAGTTCCTACAGCATTGCAGTATATGGATAATTTTCTATGGATCTGTAAAAGTGTTCCACTGTTACAGATCTTCAGCAATGACAGGTCCTGGAGGCTGCCATGGGAATGAATCGTTGATCCCCAATTTCTTCACGGGAGTGACGATCCTATCCAAGATAGTGGCACTTACCTGCCAATGGTGGCTTTGATGGCCTCATGTAAATGGTTAAAACAGTTACCTGCATCCAGCAACTACCATGTATAAAGATGGCTCAACCTGTGAGTCCTCTTCTTACATTCTTAACGGCATTATAACATACATGTACATCATACTATATTAAATGCATACTTTGTCATATTTCTTTCAAGTTTGCCATTTTATTCTTTTTAGTATTAACAAATAGTTGAGATTACAGTGTCTCAAGTTAAGGCCTTCATCTATTCTACAGTGACTGTATCACTTAATAACGAAATAGAGCATCAAAGTGCCACTTAGGTCTAAAATTGTTATGTATGCCTGTCAAAATGAGAAAAAAGAAACAATTTTGATTTGTCTTTAGTACTTTAACATGAATTGTCAGTCAGGTTTTGAAATCACGATGGTATTACATCCTTCCCCTGTGAGCAGCGAGATGCTGAAAACTTGACAGGTACATATTTTTTCAACTACAAGCAATTCTATAATGAAAATAAATAACACAAATCTTTTTTTCCTCGAGACAGATATTTGTTGCCAATGGGATTTGATGTTCTGGGTTCAGTTGTCAAGAAAAATAACCAGTAAGCAAAGTAAACATTTCATATACAGATACTCAAAAAGAATTGCTGTGGAGTTGAATACATGAAAGTATTATTAAGTAGCGAAAGGGTTCCAGAGGTATAATACTTAATGTTTCTCGAATAACAAATTCATCTCATCACAGTCTCCTACCATTGGGTAATCTGTAATTTACATTTTTTACTGAGTCTATAAAAGTTTTCTTTCAATTCATCCTTTGCCATAGAGGTTATGCTTAACTTTATTCCTAGTTATTTTACAATAACTTTACTTATTTACCGTTTTGGTACAAATTGCTACACCATTCAATAAAAAATAAATATTTTTAACAATTTAAGTGTGCCCATCAACACAAACAAATTGGCATTGGTTTTGTTCTTTGTCCTGTACATATTTCTTTTATAATTAAGTAATTTTTATCAACCATTTTTAAATGCATGTACGCAAAATATACACAAAACAACCGCCTTCCTGCCCAACCCCTTCCCGGTGAAGGGTACCCCAAGTAAACTTCCCAGCAGGACCAATTATGTTCCTGATAGGCAAGCCATCTTTTGAATTAAGGGAGACATTTGTCACAGACCATAGAGGAGACATCATACAGACAGCCTAGTGCTCCTTTAGCCTGGCACTCCTACTGTGTGCTATCATATCTACCCACACCCATCCCTCTGTCCGAGTGACATCACCCCACTCTCGGGAAGTCTTGTTAGGACAAGCTGGCTTCTTAAAAGGGCTGTGAATGGCGCATGCGCAAGACTCCCCGAGAGCCGGGTGATGTCTCGGGCAGGGGCATGACAGTGGGTAGATATGATAGCACGCAGTATGGCATGCACAATTAAGTACTAAAGGTGTACTAAATTGTGTCTACCCAAGTGGTAGATTTCCTTTAAGCTGCCATCTCGGACTATGCAACAAACTAGAACATAGAGAATGGTCCAACAGAGTGCAAGGAAAGCAATGGACAGCAGAAAGTATGGCAATATGTCATTGTGACATATTGTGACAACATGCTCAGTCCACATGCACTGAAAGTTACCACATTAACCTTACACCGAAATGAAGCAGCAATATAAAGAAGCGGGATCACCACTATCTGTCAACCTTCTAAATGTATAACTACAAAACATTTTACAAGACCCACCTCACATCCCAAAGAATCCCCAAACAAAACAAGAACAATACAGCATAAAAGTACATTATCAGCCCCCTTGCTAGAAGGGAGGGATATTTAGAAATAAGTCCCAGCCAAAAATAGTCATGCAATAATTCACATGACTGCATGCAAAGAAGAAATCCATGCAAACTAGGTGTCAGTTGTCAGTAAAGGGAATGGTAACTGAAACATAGGCCTTTAGTATGTAGAAAAAGAAAATTGTGTTCACATAATAGTGAAGTAAAAATGAGTAGTGAATAGAAATTAGTTAAGTAAAGAGAAGCAAAATACAAAAGTTTCAGAAATACAACAATAGTAGCTTCAAGGTCACCAACTATCCCTTCAGGATTCATGTCTAGGTGCTTGATGTAAGCTGTGCTCATTAATCTCCTACCAGGATAACACCTCCCCAGGATCAACTAAAAAGTGCATCTGGTCCAGAGCTTTGCCATTATGAACATAGTTGTCGTTGGTGATATTTTATCTCTTATGTCGTTGGTGACATAAATCGGGAGATCTCAGTGGGCGTTGGCTTTGAAAATCTCAATTTCTCTGTCTTTGTAATGCACAAGTTTATAACAGTTTTTTCCGGGGCACCAGTGAATTAAAATATCCCTTTTATTCTACTATCAGATTAAAAAGTGCAATCCAAGTAAGCGATGATTGTTTTGGTCTCACCAGGCCTTCCTCAACCCTGCACGTTTATTCTGATGTTTCAATCAAATTGGAGCTTTAATTCTCCAAAGGTTTAATAAGTACCAGACATAGTGGAGCCCTGTGGGGAGTTGTGCCTGTGGGTACCCGATGGGTTCTTTGTATGGTAAACAATTGTGTAATCACATAATGACCAAACTTTTATACCAGTCAATTCTCAAAGAAGTCAACTTGGGAGGCACCTTCAGATCTTTGAGGGACACCCACTTGGTGTGTGTTGTTGTGCCTTTAGCATTTTTCAGGTTGTCTGCTTTGGCTATAATTCTTGAAATAATTATTCTAATAATAATAATTCTTTATTTATATAGCGCACACAGATTACGCAGCGCTGCACAAAGCATGTCAAAGCATCTCACAATCTAAACAACCTAATAGTATGTTTTGGAGTACCCGGAAACCTACGCAAACATGGAGAGAACATACAAACTCTTTGCAGATGTTGACCTGGGTGGGATTCGAACCCAGGACGCCAGTGCTGCAAGGCAGAAGTGCAAAAGTTTTTGGACATGGCTCTAGCCAGAGGTTTACAAGGTCTTCCAATGTATTAAAGCAACGGTCTCATTAGTGAGGCCAGCTTGGAGTTGTAAGGAGCATAGAGTAACAATACCCTGCTTAACAGCTGCAAACTTGAGGTCCTCAGCTACATCAGAGGAACTGGGGGGAGATCTAGAGATCCATGTATATGATAGGCTTTGCAGGGGAAGCAGTAGATCTGCAGGGGCTAAAACCATTAATCCCTGCAGGGATCTAATTAAAAGGATTTAGGGTTCACCTATCAGTGGAGCCATTTGCATCCATCTTTGCCTCAACTTCCTCTTTGGAAGTCCCATAAAGTCCTGTGACTACTTCTCCTTAGCCCCTTTTGCTTAAGGCTTTCTGCTTGTTAGTCATAATGTTGGCTGAAAGGGGTTGGCAACAGTAATGTGTGAATTCAGTGGGACTGCCTTCAGTTAACAATGAGCAGCTGTGCATGGGCCCAGCGAGAGTCTGGACAGCATAGACCTCTCCACCCATCTTATCACAGCAGCCTTGCATAAAAAGAAAAAGAGAGTCCAAGTTGCTGTGCCACACTGACAAGTCCAAGGTGACAGAGGGCAAACAGGAAGTCTTGAGCGGCATGGTGGTGCAAAAGGCCCAAAATGGTGATGGAATGTTGAGCTGCAAGAAGTGCTGAATGCCAGGAACCGCTGGAAGCAGTTGATGAATTCAAGGACAAAGCAGGGAACGTGGGGAGGGTATTAGTTTGCCGATATGAAACAACAAGATGGAATGGATTCCTCAGGAAGGGTGATGAAAGCACTGACAAGTGTCTGTTTACATTCCTGGTCAGGCTTAGACTACATCTTAGATCATAAGCATGGGTCACAAGATTGGTTTCATGTGAGGCCAGTCCCAAGGGTTTTATACAAGTCATTGTTGGATTTCAGATCACAAGGAGAGTAGTCATTGCATTGTGGAAGCTGACCTTGCTGGGACAAGACATGCAAAAGTAAAGCATCAGGAATATTTACAAATAGCACACAATCAGGGAGAAAGAAATCAAAGCAAAGTCCAGGTACATCTCAAGGCTTTTACTTTTCATAAAATTGTGTATGTTGCCATATACCATAAACAGTAATCAAGGATGAGGACAAATGCTCATCTCCTATCATATCAGTTAAAGTAAATTTTTAATACCATTTTAAGAAGCAAATGCAATTCAAGCTTTTTTTGTGGATTTAGATTTAAATAGTTAAAAGGTATAAACATTCTCCTTTTTCTTGCTAGATTTCTCCAGTGTGATACCACTCCATAGACAAGTGGTTATTACAGACAATGGCCTACCAAGGTGAAGTTTGTAATAAAGCCGATTACATGGTTTTACCATTGACACTAATGGAATATAACAATGGTTTAGAATGATTTAATGGTCTTCAAGTTGTGCTGTAATAGTCGTATTTATATTATGATGTATATCACAAAACCCAAAAGTAGTTGTTTTGATATATTGACTATCCCATGCTGTCTCACATTTAGGAGGATTAGAAAATCTACCAATGACACAGATCAAAATGATGTAACTGCTGTATTTTTTATGTTTTAAGTGTATATTCTGCGCAGAGACATTTTTCAAAGGAAATTATATTAGTAATTACATTTAGAAGTCAAACCTTCTTTAGTATTTTAAGGATCATTGTGCAAAAGAAAATAACCTTTTATCTTATATGTCATGCATCAATTTATTGAATGTCTACACTAAGTACAGTACACCTATGTTTCTATATTTAACAGTAAAAGACAATTTAATTGCACAATTACAGTACATTATGATATTTTTACTGCTAACCTAAATCAATGTTCCATTAACATAGACATATATTTTCTATTTTCCATTTTAATATTTTGGATTTAGCTTTTTTTAAAATAAAGATATTGATCTAAAAATAATAATATTTTTAAATCTACTCAGTGAATTCTTTTTTATCTCTGTTTCCCAATATATGAAGTAATATAATTGGTTCAATCTAAGCATAAACCTATTGTTAAAGTAATAGGAATTCAATGGATAGTTAGTCTGTTGATCCACAATATCTAGATCATAAAACAGCAATTCTTAAATACAAAGTGCGGTCAATCAGCTGTAATTAATCCCCTTAACAGCTTGAGGACATATGTTTGTGCTAGTTAGCGTTGACTTCCCGAATTAGGGCAAGGATACTCAACCAACATTTCTCAGTGGCACTGCCAGTGTGCCAGCACACTTTTTACCTAGAGACTGGCTGCGTCTACCCTGCATGGAGATCTCTCTGTGCAGGGCAGTTTAACCCCTTAATCAAAAGAAAAAAATATCAATACCATGAAAAACTCTTTACCAATACATTGATTCTACTTTTTCATTTTTAGATCTTAGGAACACCAATGATCAAAATACATCCGAGATAGACCTTTTATTAGGGGAATATTAGCTTCTGTAATCTGGAAGAGGTGTTTCAACTCCCATAACATCAATTGGTACAGTAAGTGTTGTTTTGATCCTATCAAAAGTGTAGGAGTGGCAACTGTCCATTGAACCACAAATTGACAGTGTACTGTATTTTTTTTTTTACTTTTTTCAAGCAACTTTTGATTTTCAAGGATGATTACTTTTTTTTTTGTAGAAGCACATTGCAGTCATACATGTGCAATGTTCATCCACTGGGCTGTTGGGGCAGATGGATTCCACTGGCACCTGAGTAGCTACCTTGAGGCATGGCCTAGTGCCAGAGTTTTGTCACAGTGGCTTGGGCCAGGTGAACAGGCCTCATCTATGCTTGTCAGGGCCAGCAAGGTGATGCATGAAGAAGATAAGGCTGCAATATAATAAAATTTTCATCACCTGGGGCACTACCACAGTGAAGGGATCCCCAGACAGATGGTGAAGGGGAGGCCTGTGGTAGTGGCAACTAGGGATTGCACGTGGAGACAGGGTTGATAAACATAAGAGTCTCTTTATTCAATAGACTTCAAATGCAGCAATGGATAACAGTAAGAGGTACAAGGTCATTCCTGCAGAGTTGTATGAGGTGGATGTTGGTTGGTTTTTCAGTCTGGGTATCAGTCACAGCCTGGTCCTGTAGCTTGGGGCTGGAGAGCAACTTAGGCTGCTTAGGCAGGTTTTGTGAAGGGATGCACAAAGAGACATTGGTCTGGTAGAGGGATAACCCTTTTAAGGGTGTCTCTGCAGACTTGCTCATTTAGACTGGTAGAAAGACAAGACCCAGGGACTTGCAGGGATCTTTCTTATATAAACATTAGCGGGAGCTCATTGCAAGGTAAGCTGTGCTAATCAACCAATGGCTGACCAAGCTGCAGAAAAAAATTACATTTAAAAAGTTAACCCTTCATTCACAGGCAGATCCCATCTCAGTTATAACATCACAAGTAGTCACTAGCTGGTAGCAAATGATTAGGGATTAGTGAAATGACAATTTATAGAATATCCTGACTTTATGTACAGAGCTGTGCACACTCTTCTTACTGAACAGGGAGCCAATGGAAGCCGGTCAAGTTCGTAATGCCCCGTCAAGCGGGGTATTACGCATAAAGCATAAAATAGGCTCACTTCTCCAGTGTGATAATGGACGCTTTTCTATAGATGTCTTCTGCTGATACTTGTCCCAGTTAAGTGATGCAGTGCTGTAGTAATAGAGAACTGCAATCACATTATGCTCATAGTGAATACATGCATATTGACATGCATTACTAGTATAGATTATTCAACATGGTATATCACACGTTCCCCAAAAGTACAATCCATCCCACAAAAAGAACCTTTACAAATCCCTATAAATTGAAATTTAAAAAAGTAATACGTGTCAGAATATAAACATATTCATGTGACATTGATTTTATAGTTTGAAACTTTAAAGGTTTGCAATAACCATAGAGATTTTATATCTCTGCAATTGTATACACTGCCAGCATAAAAAACATACCCATTAAATCACTATAGCCACTGTTATAGCGTCAAGTGGCAATTTTTTTTTTCCAATTCCACCACATTCTGAATTTTATCCTGATAGATTACAGCCTCCTTGTACATTGCATGGATTATAATATAGTATCATTATTGAGTTAATAGTGCCACTAGGAACAAACAATGGGGCAGATTTACTTACCCGGTCCATTTGCGATCCAGCGGCGCGTTTGATTCACTAAGGTAGTTCCCCCGATGTCCACTAGGTGACGCTGCTGCGCTGAATTCCATCAGAATGAACTAAAGTTCACCAAGCCAGGCCGGGTGCAGGTAAGCGCGTGTCAAGTGACACTTTTTTTTTTAAATGCAGCGTTTTTTCCGAATCTGTCGGGTTTTCGTACGGCCACGCCCCCGATTTTCGTCGCGTGCACGCCAGCGCCGATGCGCCAAAATCCAATCATGTGTGCCAAAAAAACGGGGCAATTCAGGGAAAATGGGCGCAAAGCGGAAAAATTCGGGTAACCCGCCGTAAAAACGCGATTTGGGACCTTAGTAAATGACCCCCACTATGTTAACACCAGTCCCCCTTGAACCCAACACTGCTTATTGTTATCATGTGAACAAGATCAAACAAAGGATAATTAACTACCTTGCAAATGTGATGACCTCATGTTGCATGGGAGGTATGTGCTTCAATGCTAGATAATTCTGTAAACAGAGAAAAAAACTTCAGAAGGGAAGTTTGTGAGACACTGTAACTTTTCCATGCCTTGTCCCCTAAAAACGGGTGCAGAAGGCATGGTAAATCTACCCATTGGGTCCATGTATATTGGTAAAAGTAATACTTGAAAAATATTACATTGAAAAGATGTAATTAGTTATTTGGGAAATGGACAATAACAAAAAAACAATATTGGCAGGTGAAGGACTGAAATATCTATTACTGTGTCAGAACTGCAACAAATTCAACGTTCTTTAAAGGGGCATACCCACTTTGGCAAATTAATTTTATTGTTTGTATGATGAAAAATAATAAAATTTTCCAATATACTTTTTGTATCAATTCCTCACAGATTTCTCGATCTCTGCTTGCTGTCATTCTATAGAAAGCTTCTTTGTTTACTTCCAGTGGACAGAAATCTGACCATGATCACACAGGTGCACGGAGCGATATAACACACACACTGATAACTCTCTGTTATACTAACGAGCCGTGCATCTGTGTGACCATTGTCAGATTTCTGTCCACTGGAAGAAAACAATGAAGCAGAGATCTAGAAAACTGTGAGGAATTGATACAGAACGTATATCGGGAAAATGTATGACTTTTTATTATTCAAACAATATCAAATACTTGTTGAAATGGGAATGTCCTTTAAACCACACAAGGTCCATACCCAGGCCCTGTAATTTATAGTTTTATACATTTGAAGCCTGCAACTAACTTTACATGCTGTAAAAAAAATCTAAGTCATTTTTAAATATAACGACACTAGAAATGTAATTAATTATTCTAACACTAAGTAACATAATTCTAAGTACATTTTAAAATGAATAATTGAAAGTGTCATATATTCGGAGTCTAATGAGAAGTTCTTTAGCAAAAACAGCTTTTCTTTATGAAAAGTCAATTTTGCCTACTTGTTTACAAAAACCCAAAAACTAAATAAAGGTAATTTAACTGGTCAAATGGGGGGTCACTATGTTTTCTATGTCTTGTGATCTATTTATGCTTGCCCATGCATACAGTGAATTATCTTGTTAGCGTGATTCAGTGGCAAAACATCCATTTACAGGATAATTCTTATACTGAAATATAACAAGCCGGCAGTTTAAACATCTGGATGAGTAAAAATCATCCTTAGTATTATATTGCAAACATGTATTTTTTCAATATATGCTGTCGAATGGCAAGAAGTGACCTTTTCTCTCCTTCTTAAAATTCATGGAAATAGTTTACTCTATTGAATGTATTCATTTTACTTTAGAACTTAGTTAAGCTACTGTAGTAGAAGAAAAACAAGTGAAGACCTCTTGGGAATAGGGCATTTGTGACATAGGTCTAAATAGATTAAGCTATGCGTGGGCATTATAGAGTGCATTAGAGCAATGACATTATCTCGTTCAACCTGAAATGAACAGCATTTCCTCACATTTTTGTCCTTTTTCCATAAGCCAATAGTAGCCAAAGGCATTTGACTGGAGAGCTTGCTGGATTGACAGGTCTGGCAGTCATTACACGCTGGATTGAATACTAGATTACTCCAAAGTGGCTCAGGGTCAGGGATCAGTGTGTTCCCTTTTGGCACTAAATGACTTTAATATCCTTACTGTATTAGTCAATTACTTTAAAGCTGCTGCTCTTGTCGCCCTGCAGTTCACTGCGACCATTTGAATGGTTCCTACACTTAACCCTCACTTGCTTTTCTTTGCAAACCAGTCACAATAGAACCTCAACTAGTTAGAAAATAGAATAAATTCAAAGTCAGAAAACTTTTCCGCATAATGGGAGAGGTATTTCAATTCTTCTAGGAATAACTGGAATGTTCAGTTCAGGTTAAAAAAAATTATAAGTTTCTGCATTAAATTCAATTTTATGGTAAAATAATTCTGCTGTAAATGTTTAACAAAAAAGATAATATGAAGCTGTTACCACTCATTGCAATTTTCTTACATTATGCATTCATCTAAGCATTTATTTAACAATATCTATGGTTCTTTCTCTGAGAATGTTTCCTTCTAAAGTGTAGATAACTCACAATGTGACCATTTTTGATTAATTTAACCATACAAATTCTAATTCCATATGGCTCTAACCCAGGACAGATCTCCTGCTACAAGTCAGGCTTCCCCATAAAATCCTTCATGAAAGAAACAACTCTATGTGTCGCAAATTGTTAATTAAATATTGGTATCCACATATGGCATCAGAAATACTTTTGATAAACACGGAGGGATTTATCAAGGCTTGTACTGACAGACAGGTCTTTTTTTACCACTTATACAACCTCCAAACCAAGTGGGCTTGGATGAGCATGGAATGGGCCAGCATGGGGATATCTATTGCTGGAGAACTTTATATAGCCTATACCTTCTGTAGGCCTCTTAATAGTAGTGGCAGGACAAAAGGGGTAGTGGCAATATCAATGTTAAGAAACCTCTAAATTATATCTTACATTATATCTGTACACCAAAATATCATCTGCTTAATGGAAGCCAACAACTGGTGATACACAAGGAGATGCAATGAATGTAACCTCTCTGCAAACAAGACCTTCACTTCAAGACTTCTCTTTTCTGAACGTCCCAATTCCGAGGCAAACTGAGCCACCATGCCTCAGACAATACTTTTAACCTTTTATGTCATTGTTGCTGTTTAATTAATATGTGATTCTTTTTCTGGGTGTCAGAAAATGGTGATACAACATTTTTTTTTTATTCAAAGCTTTTCAATATTAAGACATAACAAAACTTGTATAAATTTGGTATCTCATATAATTATAATGACCCAAACTATGATTAGAATTCCCAATTTAGGTCTTTAAAGATCTGTACACTTAAAATGTGAGCAAAAGGGAATGTCCCATATTAGTAAAATAGTACTCCTTTTCTTTCAAAAACTCTGCATTTGACCTTTGTACTGCAGCTCAGTTTTATTTACTTGAAACTAGTTGTAATATCTGATACAAGCCATGGACAGGAATGGCAGTGCAGCTGGAAGCATGTTCCATATAATTATCTAGTGTACAGTAGGCCCTCACTGAATAAAAAATATAAGGAATTTGATTATCCTGGTAATCCAGAAAAAGAGTCATAAAGTAATTCATCTTCTCCAAGACAAAACAGTATTTCCTAACAGGGGCTTTTATACATGTGTGCATACTGTTACAGAATTGAATGGTAACATTAAAAAAATGCTTTTCAATTTATCTTAAATATATATATATTTACAGAAATGGAAAGAAGCAGAAAAATTCTGTCGGATGTAAGCAAAGAAGAAAGTAAAAAGGAAAGTGGCAGTATCCAATTAAAGTGAAAAACATTTAAGTTACTTTATTTATCATGTGTCAACAACAGCAAAGTTTTCGGCCTCTTGTAACTGGACCCTTCCTCGTGCACGCGAACAGTGCAACAAGTAAGTATATAGATCATAAAAAACAACTCATGTCATGTCATCAGAATCCTGTGAACTCATTAAGAAATGTGAAAACAAGCACAATCCGTATATACATTAAACTACATGATAAGTAATACGTAATAATTAGAGATGAGCGAGTATACTCGTTTCCCCTGCTCAAGATCGAGCATTTAATTAAAAAAACACAGTTAAGAACAGTGAAGAATAGAATAAAAACAGTGAACACAGGATCATTTAAGAGATAAAAAACTGTGAAAAACACAGTGAAGAATAGATTACAGATGTTCGGCACATCTGCTTACTTGTCGGGAGATACGCACGGAACGATGAAAACAAAATAGTATGTGAAGAACAATATATATGTGTGAAGAACACATTGAAGAACACGGGGAGCAGTACAGAGACACCGGGGAGCAGCAGCATGGAGACATCGGGGCAGCAGCACGGAGAGATCGGGGAGACTTCAGTGGAAGAAGAGGAGCGGATCCCGGGACAGCGTATCTCTGACAAGTAAGCAGATGTGCCGAACATCTGCAATCTATTCTTCAATGTGTTTTTCGCTGCTTTTTTCACTTAAATGATCCTGTGTTCACTGTGTTCACTGTTTTTATTCTATTCTTCACATCTGCTAACTTGTCGGGAGATAATATACACGCAGAACAGTGAAGAATAGATTGCAGATGTTTGCATACATCTGCTAACTTATCAGAAGACATTCTTTTTCAATTAAATAACACATTTTATTCCCGAACCATGGTCCCTTTGAAAAATGCTTGAGTCTCCCATTGACTTCAATGGGACTCGTTATTCGAGATGAGCACTCGAGCATCAGGAAAAGTTTGTCTCGAATAACGAGCACTCGAGCATTTTAAGTGCTCGCTCATCTCTAGTAATCATATATATTTTAAAGCAGGTAAATAATAACAAGACCCAGTTCATATGAACATTTTTAACATTCAATGTATATGTATACAAATTAATAATATAGCTGGGTTACACAGTGCAATATAAAACTTCTGTGCAGTATACCACTAGTATATGTACCACTCACATTAAAACCTGGGTAAAAATTTATGCTGTTTGATATGTGTCCTTTCTGTTCCTCCATGTACAAAAGGGAAAGCCATTATCCCTGTACAGTATTACAAAATGTCTCCATCTATATCTATCAAATATCTAATACAGTGTGCAAGGCGCTTAGATGAAAGGTAAGGTACTGGAATATTGGGAAACCATATAACACAGTAGGTTCCCTACCACTTTAATATACAGCCCACCATACATCACTGGTGAAATCCATCCGAGGGTGTGATCACGGGATGCCAACTTGTACCATAAACTGGCCAATATTATTGCAGCTATTTTTGGCTCACATACAAGGCATTAAAGGGGACATAATATTGGTGAATTCAATTCAGAAAAACATGCAAAAAATCTGTAACAAGTCAATGAAAAATAACAACATAAGAGACCATAGATCCAAGAGTTTGATTGACATCAGTGTACTTGGAATCACTTGACAAGTGAAATTCTTGTAAATATCTATGAAAAAAAGAGAAAATTCTGGTAAGTATATTGTTATGAACATAAAAATATATAATAAACACTTCTATAACAGATAGGGACCCTCTGGATTCAAGAACCCTTATATGTTTGGGGTTCTATCTCCCCATAACCTTTGAAGGGGTTTCTTATTAGGTATCGTTTTTTGAAGATTATTCAGTCTAACCTTAAATTCACAGGTTGCTTATATATATAGAATTTCTGTAGTAAGTGTATTTTATTAAATATTTTTAAACATCGTTGTACTATTTAATAATAATGATAATTTGTGTATATACGTAAGTACACTAGCTTAAAATATAGAGCGTTGGCCTTGGAACACTTTATAAGAGGTTAATGTTACATCATTAGTCCCTTCCTTCCACCTCAATTTGTTGTGTAGAGGGAGTTCAGTATCCAAAAAGGTAATTTGACAAGAGTGTGATTGAAATAGTCCCCTTGATGCTCAGAGGTACAGAAGGTGAAGCACCTGCACCTGAAATCAACTTTAATGCGAACCATTAATAAATATTTACAATTCATATTGCAATGATGGTTATGTCCTTCACATAAATAATTCTGAGTACTTGAACTGAGTTTGTTTAAGGTCTTTACATGAATAATCTCACATTGCTTTCTTAGAACAGCAATTTATATGAAGGCAATGCTTGTAATTGTAATAACCAATATTTCAACAATGAAAATAGATTCTTTCATTTATTAAAATAAGTTTCTATGTAGGTCTCAAACCTATGATAAGAATATTTTAATGAAGAGGGACAGGAGATACTTACTGCTTGCATTCTACATTTGTTAGTGAATGTAATACAAGCAGTATATCGCACAAAAAAAGTTCCATAAGGATAACATTCAATGAAAGTGACTGGGTAGATAAAATACATAATTCTGAGCAAATGTATAACAAAATATGACATTACCAAATAAAATAGCAGACAACAGGGAGAAACCTTGCTTTTTTAGAAGTGATGGAGGATGTACAGAATGTGTTGAAGTTAAATGCTTTTATTTGCACTATGGGGTAGACATAGTTTAATCAGAAGTGTCTGATGTAAAACCGTTACGGTTGCCCATGGAAACCAATCAGAGCTCAGTTTAAATTTTATAAACTGCTGTGTGAAAATGAAAGCTGAGCTCTGATTGGTTTCCTTGGGCAACTACAACAGTTCTGCTCTCTGACACTTCTGATAAATCTTCCCCAATATGTCTGTATTTCAAGTGTAATAGTAAAATGGCAGAGATTAAGTAGTTGCACAGGTTATTTATGTTGTTGTTTTTAATATATATATATATATATATATATATATATACAGTGAAGATATATGGTACAGATGTTACCCAATATTCTTAGCCTGTTTGTCACCTGCTTCTTATTTCTAACTTATTCTCCATTATCTGTTGACCACCTTAATATAGTGAGTGACAATGACTGCTGTTTAATTACACATTGTTGGGATTAAGAGATGGAATCTCTTTTATTGATCTCTTCTACAGTACATAACAAATACATACATTTATCTATTTAGACAACTTGATATGGGCAGATCTTACTCCACCATAGCGTGATAGAAATAATAGTCCTAAAGTTACATTGTGGTGTGAATACATGTTTGTGTATATCACACTACATTGCCATATATATTGCCAATCTAAGAACACACATAGTAATTAATCTGAAAATACTTAAATGCCAATGTAAAATAAAATGTGCAGGTTCTCGTTTATGTAAATGTTTTCATTGTAAACTTATTGGAAATAAATTCAGGATTGTGGCCTTGTTGGTAATAGAAATGAAGGATTTACAGAGCTGCCTTTGAGAACTAATGAGGGCAATTTCTCAAGAGAATCTTTATCCATTGCTCTTGGAGAGCACCTTGGGGACTCATTCTATGTCTGTCACCTTTCTAGTCTCATTGACACTCCACTTCTTTTCCACCATTGCACTGTGCAACCATTTCACTTTACACCTCACGATTAGAATATTAAAAGGAAAGAAGACCACACTAGCCAGTCCTTATATTAGACTTGTTTTTAACACTTACCATATAAATTGCCACTAGAATATCACAAAGACAGGACTTCAGTCATTTGAGGAGCACATTTTATTTTACTGCTAATGAAATTCTTTCAAAAAACATTCTCCATGGCACATGATTCATTTAAAGCTAAGTATTTTGAAGTAATAATTCTTGATGAATTTTCCTTGGTAACCATTGAACTCTTTCTGAGGTATAATATCATTTACATTTTCCTTTGATTCACTAATCTTGCTCTCATGGTAAATGAATGGGGATATTTAATAATTGCAGACAATTAATCTCTTTTATACCAGAGGGGTAGAAAATGGTATTGTAATAAAGCAATGTGTTTCTCGCCTTTTAAAATCAAACAGGTGATTCTCTACTGACTATTAAAAAGACATCACTTACATTTTGAGGTACAGTATAAAAGGAGATGTAAAGAATTGCTTAATGTATAGAACATGACCCTTGACTAGACTTATTAAGCAACTGAAACTAATGCTTTTTCTGCCTAGGTTGTGATATAGATTCAGTACATTCGAGAATGGGTCTCAGTCTGGATATTAGACAAAACCTTTGTGTAATGTGCAGTATATCAAAGTTTATCATTCAGCCTTATTTATAGAATGTTTTCTTTAATGCAAGTATTTTAGTAACAATTAAGCAAAACCGTTTTGATCAGAGAGGATGTGGGTAAAGATATGTGTCAATTTTAACAGGCAAACTTCTTTTCAGAATAAAATATTTTGCAGACTGCTTCAATATGAATGCAAGACCATTAACCAGATTGGAAAACTGGAAAACTCAATACATTTATCAGAACACTAAATCTAAAAAATATTACATGTATATTTACTCATAAATACCTGTAATTCATTATTATGAATTATGATTTCCAAATCCTTATTTAAAAGTGTTGAGAAGAAGCAACTGTATTTCACTGCTTAAGCTAATTTCTATGGGGTTTATTTTTATGACATGTTGTACGAAATAGAGAGCTGTAAAACAATAAAAATATGTTAATAATGAATAAATAACAAAAAGCGCAATTGAAAGAGTAATGTTAGATGGTGATAGTTTGAAGCAGAATTTTTTTGTTTTACATTAAAAGGGAAAAGTTGTAATACTGACAGAAATAAACGGTGTTCTGTATTTTTAAATTTCAATCCATGGTGAGTAATTTCATAATTATGATATTCAAAAGATTTCCTATTCCAATAGTCTTATTACATAAATCTTTAGGTGACAAGAGACTGAATTAGACTCAACGCCTTGCTTGTCGCATAACGATTTATACTGGGCTCATTGCTGAAAGACAGCTTTAAGATTTGTATCTAATGTATAAAAACGGATAGTCATTTTTCTGCAAAATTAAGACAACATACAATTTCAGTACTGAATGAAGAGTTCAACATAGTTTTTTGTTTTAACAAGTCACACTGATAAAATAATATAAGACTTGAATGTAATTATACATACAGAAAAGTAAATCATATTTGTACTTTTTAATGTTATGCAATGTTTTTTAATGTTTATTTAAACAGAAATTCAAGTTGGTAGCATTTGTTGCCTCCACTTGAGACAGTGGGGCACATTTACTAAGGGTCCATGGACTGCAATTATGTCGGGTTTCCCAAATATTTTCTTTTTGCGCAAAATTGCTGGGGATTTTGGAGCACGTGATCAGACTGTGGCACACGGGCTTGCATGCGACAGAAATCAGGGGGCGTGTCGTCTGACAACCCGACTGATTTGGACAAACCCCAGAATTTAACAACAAAATTGTGTCGCAAGATCAAGCACAAGGAAATTGGACGGACGACCTTAGTGAATCGCAGCAGACCCGAATCCTCGTCTTACAACACGCAGCGGGGATCGCGACATGACCAGGTAAGTAAATGTGCCCCAGTGTGTGAAAAGAGTTGGGCAGCTGCTGCTTATGTAGTGAGAGACTTAAAGGGCACCTGTCACTAGGAATGTAATTATTGGCTGGTAACAGGTTCCAATAGCCTATGCCATCAGGGCCAGATTATTGGGTGGCCCCCGGGCCCCCAACACTTTGCCCTTAAAGGGACCACCACCAAATGTGGGTGATTCAGGAAGTCACATTGCCCATTGGAGGAAGGCGACAATTTTATTATTTTATCGTGGGCAGAGTGCAGTATATGGTTACTGCAGGGGGCTGTTTATCATTACTACAGGGGGCTGTAAATCATAACTACAGGGGGCTGTATATATTGTGAGTGGGCTGTGTATAAATATAGGGATCTGTATATATAGGGGAGCTGTATATATTTATTCTAGGGGTCTGTATATATTGTAGGGAGCTGTATATATTTATGGCGGGCTGCATGCATTTATAATAGGGGAATGTAGATATTGTAGGGGGCTGTATACATTTATTTAGGGGTCTGTATCTATTTATTAAAGGGGACTGTATATATTTATTACAGGGCTAAATATATTTATTGAAGGGGACTATATATATTGTAGGGGGCTTTGTATATGTATTATAGGAGGCTGTATATAGTTATTAAAGGGGGCTGTATATATTGTAGGGGTTTTTTATTGTAGGGGTCGTATATATTGTAGGGGGGCTGTATATAGTTATTATAGGGTGCTGTGTTTATTTATTACAGGGGGCTGTATATAGTTATTATAGTGGACTGTATATAGTTATTATATATTGCAGGAGGGGCTGTATAGATATTTATCACTGGGTTTAAAAATTGTGGGGAGGGTTCCCACCAGTGTGCACCCAGGGGCCTCCATCACCCTTAATCTGGCCCTATATGCTATGCTTAAAAATGCCTTTGACAGCATTATGAATCATTTAAGTATTTTTATAATAGTTTAATAATCTTACATTACCTGGCTCTGTGTCAGCAGCATGTGTTAAGTCCTCGGGAGGCGGCAGCTGCAGCCAGTGTGCTTGTGTCTCCTTATGCATTCTTGCTTTCCTTCACATAATCAACTCCCCCCCTCCCCTTGCCTGCTCAATGTACATAACCAGAAGTGGGGGGTGATGGAGCCCAATGAAAAAAGCAGAAATTTACCTAATAAACAACATAATGTTTTCAAGTAGATTAACACCTTCCACTTCATGTTTCATTTATGAAACATCATGGTATCTTCCAGAAATTCAATTTTATAGTGGCACTTTTACAATTTTTGTATTCACTGACAGGGGAAGATTTATTAGTGCACGCTATTCACTGACAGAAGCACCTTTACAATATAGGTATTAGTGAATGCTATTCATTGATAGGATCACCTTTACAATTTTAGTATTGGTGCATATAATTCACTGACCTGAGCATCTTTACAATTTAGGTATTAGAGTTTGCTATCACCTAAAGGGGCTCTTTTATAAGCTTGGTATTAGTGCATGCTATTCACTGACAGCAGCACCTTTGTGGTCTTTCTGAAGCTGAAAACTGTACAGCAATAGGACCTTCAAGATCTTGCTTTATGATGCTATAAATGCTAATATTCCTGTCTGGTCTTTGCAAATATTTCTGTATAATCCTTGATAAGCAGTAAGAATATCCTTGGACTCTGGCAGCCTATGGTAAGCCTAATGCACTTCTCTTGGGTGCCCTCAAAAGTGCAATTATTTCATATTTCCAAAAGTTCACCAGCAGTCTCATCTCTGAAAAGTTTTTGAGAAGTTCCTGCCTATCTGATAAGCTCTCCATGTGTAATATCCATGCCAGAATCTTCCTCTGTCCACAGAATGCTTCTAAGAAGACGTAAATGTCATTTGAGTTTTCTGTGTGTGAACTGCTGCTTAGGCCTCTGCTTTGTTTGGATTGATTGAACCACAACCCTGATTTCGGCAGTGTAGCCCTGTCCAGCAAGGGTTAATAGTGTGATGCGTCCAGGATTTGCCTTATAGTCCCATCAGACCTTGCTGGTTATACGTTATATCTTAGCTATCTCTCCATATGTGCTATTGTTTATCCATCGTTTATTTTGGTTATCCATCTTGGCTATCCATTTCTGGACTCTCATTCTGTACTGTACCTGCTGCCTTGTTGTGACCTGGACAGCTTGTGATTCTTCTGTGTTGTTTGTTTGTCTTGTTCCTTAGGGAGGGATCGCCCTCATGGTTGTCCCATGCCATCTTTAGGCATGAGAGGCAAGCAGGTAGGCAACAGCTTGGGGCTCAGCTTATGGCTCACTGTACTGTCTTTCCTACCTGCACCCCTTGCAACTCTCCTTACAATCTGTGTGGATGGTGTCTGGACATTTCACCCTGCTCTTATACTGCAGAGTCACATGCACAACCTACAGAGGACATTCCTGCAGTTGCTAAAAATTCAGCTTGTCTTTTTATCTCAAACACAACCCCGAGACCCCAAACAGCAGTGCTTGTTTGTTCTCAGGGTCCATGGGTGTCGAACTCAATACGGAACCGAACATTGCATTTTGTGTCCTCCCATCATGTGACTTTCTGAAAAAGTCATGCTTGATGTTAAGAGGGCTGCCTCGCAAAGTGGCTAAGAAGCAATATTTTCCTTATCCAATGCTTGATATTTGCATTATTCCCACAAGCCCTCAGTGATGCATCAATGGCTATGAGTTTTCACACAGCAGGAAGTCCCCGAAGGAGAGATCTTACTTCCCTGACCTAGGTTTTTTTGTGTCCTGCAACTTACTGATTATGGAGAGGCTATGTCAAGAAGCGAGCTCTGCTGGGAGGGGAAATTCTTCCTACAGCTGCTGCAATGGAAATGTGTTTCCACGGGTCATAGGCAAGTAGAAAAACATAGTATATAAATATCAAATCTGTTACACAATACATAAAAGCAAACATGCTGTAAGATGTCATGGATAGAATTTCTTAAATCATAGTTAAATAGAGAACCTATACAAACCTAGAATCCTAATGTTGTCATCCTTTAGAAACACTGACATATTGCTGTCCTTTAGACCCAAGGTCATAGAGCGAGTCTTCAGGATCCATGTAGATTTTCCTCTCTGTGAGAGGAAAAAAATCCCTCCTTGTGGAGAAGGGGATGATCGGCATAAAGTGGGAGAATTATCAGAAGTGTCTGAGAGGAGAACTGTTCTAGCTGCCCATTGCAACCAATCACAGCTCCAGCCTTCATTTGGGAAAATGTGGGAAAATGAAAGCTGAGCTCTTATTGGTCGCCATGGGCAACTAAAACAGTTCTGCTCTCAGAAACTTCTGATAAATTACCCTCTTTATGCCGATCATCCCCTTCTACACATGAAAGGATTTTCTTTAGACCTGCAAAGGACAGTATATTAGGGTTACCAGCATGCTCTTACAGTATATGTTGGATGATTCTTGGGGAACCATGTCCATGGTGATTGATTTGTACTGCTTTCTGCATCTAATATAGAGTTGTCTTATGGTTTTTCAGATTTAATATTGGCCACAGGGGCAACTATGTATACAAGTATACAATGAAATCAGATGTGCAACTGATAAATTTGTGTATGTTCTTCAAAAAGTCATGCAAGCCCCACTTTAACATACTCAAACTATCAGCCCTCACAACATCCTGGGGCCAGAATTCCACTAATTTTAAGTTTGTTAATAATGATATATAATGGAAGGGATGGTTATTTATTACATTTATTGTAATTGATTGAATATATAATTGGGCTCAATTTTCTATCTGCACATTCCCTTTGTGGCTTGAGGGACTTGTGGCCTACTATTTTGGAAGTGATCAAGACTTTATTTTTTAATAAATACCACAGTTTCTTAAAATATATGTGGAATATTTAATTATATATTTCATAAACAACTTCTTTATTCCCTAAATGGGGAATAATGGACTGTTCACTTGGCATGGAGCTAACCCAAATTGCACTGTTATTGGCAGGATTTATTTTGTTATCTTAATAATGTGTTTAGTATGGATATTTATGTAAAGCTGCACTGGCACAAGTGAGTGTGGTTATTCAAAATTACCCGTCTTACAGGGAAACTTTACATTGCCTTATTGTCTTGCAAAACATGATCCATAACTTAGTACTTTTATCTAACTTTTAAATATAACAAGTGAAGAACTTTTCTTATACAAAATATTGCATTAGTAAGTAGAGATGAGCGAACATGCTCGTCCGAGCTTGATGCTCGGTCGAGCATTAGGGTACTCGAAACTGCTCGTTACTCGGACGAATACTTCGCCCGCTCGAGAAAATGGCAGCTCCCGCCGTTTTGCTTTTTGGCGGCCAGAAACAGAGCCAATCACAAGCCAGGAGACTCTGCACTCCACCCAGCATGACGTGGTACCCTTACACGTCGATAGCAGTGGTTGGCTGGCCAGATCAGGTGACCCTGGGATAGACTAGCCGCTGGCCGCGCTGCTCGGATCATTCTGTCTCTGGATGCCGCTAGGGAGAGAGCTGCTGCTGGTCAGGGAAAGCGTTAGGGTGTTCTATTAGCTTACTGTTAGGCAGGAGTGATTCTCAAAGAACCCAACAGCCCTTCTTAGGGCTACAATAACGTTCTACTTTTTTTATTTTAATTTGCATCTTTTACCATTTTGTGAGGAATTAGCAGGGGGACTTGCTACCGTTGTGTTTAGCTCTTAGTGGCACACATATCCATAGCAAAGGCCGAAGTGGGAAAATTCAGTAGGGGTTGGATTTCTATTAGGCACTAACTTTAAGCAGCCTCAGAGGCATCCATGCATGCTGCCCCTGCTGTTTCCTGTCCATTTCCGTGGTGTTTCCATCCTTTTCTGAGGTTCCCAGGTGTTTGGCCAAGCTTCCCTGTGCAGAGCCTTGGTCCCCTTGAAAAATGCTCGAGTCTCCCTTTGACTTCAATGGGGTTCGTTATTCGAGACGAGCACTCGAGCATCGGGAAAAGTTCGTCTCGAATAACGAGTACCCGAGCATTTTAGTGTTCGCTCATCTCTATTAGTAAGTTATCAGGACAAAAATTTGTCTCACTGAAAAAAAGCCCTCCTATGGTGTTTCAAAGCTGTGAAGTAAAAAACAGAAAGAAAAAAAATGGAAAAGGTTGCAGTGGAAAAGGATGCATAATTAAAGGAAATCTACCAGAAGGATGCAGTGCTTCAAACCTAAGCACACTGAAAAAGGATCCTTTCTTAATATAGCAGGTAATGGCTTGGTGTCAGAGAAAAAATATGCAAATGAGCCTCAAAAGCCCCTTTGGCTCTGCCAGCTGCTAATTATGCAAGCCTTCCTTCGGTGCTAATTTTGTGCAGCCTGAGATGCTGGATTTTAGGAGAGTCAGCAGACATCACTTCCTCTTGACTCTGGCTTGGCAGGGAAGATGGGCATATGTACTGAAAGGAGGTGTGCATAACTAGCAGTCAGTGGAGATAGGAGGGGCTTTTGAGCCTGTTTTCTGACACTAAGCCATTAACTTGTAAATGAAGAATGGATGCTTTTCCAGTGGGCACACGCCAGCATGTAAGTGTATTTAGGTTAAAATCACTGCACCCATGTGGTATATTTCCTTTATAGCAGCTTTAAGGTAACTAGTCAATATAAGTTACAATATATATGACCATATCTGGTCATTATATCTATGTGTTTCCATCAATTTAACAGTCCCCTCTGCTGGCCAAAAGATTGTGATGAGATACAAGATACAAAACCTTCTATTTTGCTAAATATGTCTCTTCTCCGCAGTCTTTACTTCTCTGCTTGACTTTCTTCTGCCATCTCTTCTGAATAGACTTCTAAAGAGAATTGTAAACATATTATCCAATTAGATTAAAGTCAAGTCTTCTAAGTTCAGGACAAAATTCAGTAAAGATTTTCTTTATACTCCAATAAGAAGAGTTTGGTTCTGAAAACGAGGAGTCTTGCCTCTCTCTGTTGGAAACTATTTATGAAATTATTATTGTTATTTTATTTTCTTGTTCAAATAAATAAATTTGCTCCCTAACATCATTAGTAAAGCTACAACTACTGATAAAATAGTGTCCATGCTGGTTGACTCTTCCTGCTGCTCAAATGTTTGTAAATTTTGGTATTAACCTCTTGAAAAACAGAGCTATGTTATTTTATTTTGCCATTAGATCCTTGAGAGATCTATAGTCTATGAATTTATTTCCATAAATTATATTTCTCCCATATTTAACTGCCAAGACACCCTTCAAAGGGCAGAGCAAGGATCACTAGCCCCCTTAGTTGTCTTGTATTTACATACTATTTCTTTTACAACGATTGGCATTGGATTGTCTTGTAAGCCAAGCCTAATGTCACTTAGCAATCCATGAAAAGCAGAACAAATACTGTACACCAGAACTATACAAAGGGTATACCAGACAATAATTATGCTCTCCCATTGGAGAAACATGTCACGGAAGCTGTGCCTTGCTCTTAGCTTAATATACTTTACAGTTGCAGCATACATTACAGTGATTACAGAGATTTATACTATTATACTAAATGAGTTTTCTCTGCTATTTAGTTTGTGGATACTATGCATGGTCTAGCTTACACATTTTGATCTGCAGTTAGGGAATCCATTGATACAGCATTAATAAAGTCTTAATACAGCATTCTCATAATGACATATATACTATTGCAGTTTTCATAAGCTCACACATAAAAGGCAGAGGCACCACCCACAAGTTTTACCTGGTCAGTGCATCTGCAGTGTTGCAGTCATCGGAGGCCTCTCAATGAAGGGCAATCAAACAGCTTCCAGCCCCTGTCCTCTGTAGGCATGCCTGTGATTGGCTGAACTAAACATGTGACTCTGCAATATAAGAGCAGGGTCACATGTCCATAATCCATTACACATAGCATACCAGGGAAAGCTTACTACTCATCACAGGGTCAGCTAGCTAGGCAGTGAGTTGTGAAACAGAGTATGTACATCAGAAAAAAGTATTGTCATAGATTAGTGCACATGAATAAGTGCATCAGAAAAGTTGTGCTGTCACAGAATAGCGCACAGTGTTATGTGCATCAGAAAAATTCTGTTTTTCACGGAATAGCGCACAAGTATGTGCATCAGAAAAGTAATGTTGTCACAGAATAGTGTACACAAATACGTGTATTAAAAAAGTTTTGCTTCCGGTGAATAGTGTTCAGTAATACCTTGATCGTGAAGGTGTTCCTGTCAGTTAATAGCACGCAGTATTACCTAGATCAAATGTTTGCATGCAATTTAATGTGACAGAAATGTATTAATTGGTGACTGATAATATTCTTTAAGTTCTGCAGTATGTTTTATAACATAGATTGCTTTTGCATACTTCACAACAACAAAAAACAAGCTGTATCTACAATAAAGAGAAATGTAATGTACCGCTTCTTCTATGGTGTGGTGGGAACTCCACTATGAAGGTCCATTAAATTGTTAAAATGATGCCGATGAGGTCAAGCAAAAATATTTTGGTTGCAGTATCATTGTAGAGGAATAAGTTCAGGTCTAGTATTTTTCAGTAAATCAGTGGCACAGCTTGCATGTTTCTCCCTCATTGGTAAAACAGATTTGGCCCTTGAATAGTGGTCATCTTTCATTGAGATCATATCAATTCTAAACTGCATATAATCAAAAAAAACAGGCAAAGACTTAACACACCAACATTTTCAGGGTAACTGTATGATGAAATAATGAATGATGCATGTGTCATCTTTAATCTCCAGAAGGGGACCATAGTCCCCTGTAACTGTCACTGAGCCCTATCACTGCCATAAAAGACACAATGGGAAAAACCTGTCCCTTTCTCTCACTGCAATAAAACATGCAATGGGTATCCAAAACATTTTTGGTCTGCTCATCTCAAACAGATGGGGTAAAGTACTTAAAATAATTAATATAAAATAAAGAAATAGGAAAAATTAAAAACACACAAAATAATAATAATAATGTAAGACAAGTGTCAGAGGTCCGTGGAGAGAGAAGGAGTTGGAGGTGGATATGGGGCTGGAAGTGGAAGAGGCGTAGGTGAAGGAAGCTGCTAACATTAGAAAAACATTAGCAGAAACATTATGAAAGTGAACATGGCAACAATGTGGAATGCCATGCTCACTTATCCTCAATCTCCACCACCATCGGATGGGGCATATAGTGACATAGTGTTTAAGAGTGGTCATATAATATACAATACTTAGGGCTCATCCATCTAATAGGTGGACTAAGTACAGTTTTTTTCTATGTCTGCAGTATAAACATAAAGTCATTTATTGAACATTCTACCAGCTTTATGCATAATTGTTTCATTTGATTTAGGTTACTGTTTTTTTAAAGTAGCTGAAAAGCAATATGCAGGGAATAAAAATAAACTACTAGTCATTTAATGTGTATTGTTCAGGCAGCATAGAGCATGTTCTCATTTACAGCTGTATCATTCCAAACTAAATATATGCAATGGATGATTATTTTTAAAGACTTAACTTTTTTAGAGGATTTAAAAAAAATTAACTTTTTAGCATGTGAAATGTTTTAGAAAAACACTTAGGGTAGTAATGCTGCTCTTTTGCTATTCATAAGAAGTTTCCTTTGCTATTTATAACGATTTACAGATGATGCAAAGGAGAATAAATATTTCTCTATTTAATCTCTTTTGACAGTACTGTAAAGTGAACCATAAAGTTTCACAAATACATTTGTCTCCAGCAATACAGTTAGCTTGCATGTAATATTTTAATGAATATATGTTTTAATTGTAATGTATAACACATACCTTAAAATTTACCTTGAAATTTCTAATGTAGCTGCTCTAAAATACTTGAGTGCTCGTTACTCGAGTCAAACTTTTTTTTGTCTGTTTTTTGTGTTTTTTTTTTATAGAACAAAACGTGCAGAAGAAGTCAGACAGCAATCACAGAAGATGCTTGCTATGGCTAGTTTCTAACCAACACTGACAGAACACAAAAGGATTTTGTGCTGTGACTGACTGTGTCACTTTAACTTTTGAAAAACGCTAATGTAGTCCTAACAAGGGCTGTTGGGTTCTTGGAGAATCACTCCTGCCTAACAGTAAGGTTCTTGGAGAATCACTCCTGCCTAACAGTAATCTACTAGAACACCCTAACGCTATCCCTGACCAGCAGCAGCTCTCTCCCTAACGGCATCCAGACAGAGAATGATCCGAGCAGCGCTGGCAGGGGCTAGTATATTCCAGGGTCACCTGATCAGGCCAGCCAACCACTGCTATTGACATGTAAGTATACCAGGTGATGCTGGGTGTACTGCAGAGTCTCCTGGCTTGTGATTGGCTCTGTTTCTGGCCACCAAAAATCTAAACTCCGTGAAATGACATTTTTTTCGAGCGGGCCATGTGAAAATGGCTCCATGGAGGGGCTGAAATTTTGTAGGTTTCTCCTTGTGGGTGAATAAACCATCTATTTTTTATTGGAGAGCTGCCACCTTGAATTCTTCATTTGTGGCTTACACGCTCTTTGGAGTCAGGTTTGTTTGAGCCGCACACTCTTCCCCTAGACTTTTTCATAGTGCTGCTCTTTCCCTTCTATTTTGTTGAAGGATTTATGACACTTTAGACCTTTAACGACCATGGATGAAAATGTACGTTAAAGCTGGAGTCTAATTCGACAACCCCCCCAGGACATACATTTTCAGATGCATAGGCTGACTACTCTAATACACAACCATACATCAGTATTGCAGTGTAGTTTGAACTAGAGATTAGATGATCACTTGTTCATGTCCCAGAGAGGAATAGTTTAAAAATCTAAAAGAAAAAGCGATAAACATTTTTTACAAATAAAAGAATAAAATAAAAATATGATAAAAGTCCCCTAAATGCCCCATACATTATAAAACTCCCACATATAATAAAAAAAATGAAAATCACCACAGAATCTGGAGATATATGGTATCACCGCAACCGTAACAACCCATACAATAAAATAAAAACTGAACTGGTATGGTGAATGCCCTAAAAAAAAATTCAAAACATGCTGAAAATTAGGACTTTTGCACATCCAAACAAAAAGGTAATAAAAAGTGATCAAAATGTTATATTTACACCACAATGATTTCAATAAAAAGTACAACTCATTCTGCAAAAAGTAAGTCCTAATACAGCTCATTCAACAAAACAATGTAAGAAGATGATGATGCAAAAGCAAGTGATTTTTGTCTCCAAATTTTTATTCAGCAAAAAACATAAAAAGCTATATAAATGGTATATTGTCATAATGACCCATAGAACATAGTTAACATGACATCTATTCTAAAGGTGTATAAACCAAAAAAAAGTAAAATATTAGAATCAGAATATATATACTTTTTAGCATTCCTGCAAAGAAAGTTAATATAATGTAATCAATGGGCTTTAGCCACCCAAATAGTGTTACTATACTCCTTGTGGGGGTTAGTTTTCAAATGGGCTCACTTTTAGGGAGTTTCTCTTGTTCTGGTATGTTTTAGGCTCAGAAAATGCCACATGGCGTCTGAATTTCAGTTTATCAAAATTTGACCCCCAAACGCTTGATGGTGCTGCTTCCCTTATGAGCTCTGTTATGGACACATAAAGTGGTTTACTGCCTCGTGTGGTGTATTGCCATACTAGAGAGACACTGCACAACACATTCTAAAATGTGTTTTCTCATTTTAACCTACATGAACATGTAAATTGCAGGGGTAAGTAAACATTTTATTGTCAAAATTTGAAAATTATGTATAGATCTTCCATTTTGTTTTATTTCATGTTCCATGCTTAAATGGTTAACAAGCTTAACAGGGGCTGTTTGAGGGGTGCAATTTTAAAATGTGGTACTTTGTGGGGAGTACCAAAAATAATTGAATCTTATATTTTTGTAAAAATCTGGAAAATTGCTGATTGATTTGGAAGCCTCCTAACATCCTAATAAAATAACAAAAACATTATGTCAACAAAAAGCAGACATATGGTTAATGTTAGTTAGTAATTTTCACAAATTTTTACATTTTTTCAAAAATAAATTCAAAACATTTCAACCTAAATATACCAATCTCAGGATCGGTGGTAGTGGATCCACACTAACGATGAGAGTTGTAAGAAAAAATGACAAAATGATGGAGATAGAATCCCAGGGTCTTATTAACCCTCTCAACTTGTCCATTGGACTGTGGATGGTACGCAGATGCGAAGTCCAGTTTAACCTGTAGTTTACCACACAGAGAGTGCCAGAAACAGGAAACAAACTGGACCCCACGGTCCGAGACAGTGTGCAGGGGAAGTCCATGTTGTCGGAAGATGTGCAGGAAAAACAGGCTTGCAAGGCATGGAGCCGACGGCAGACCAGGCAGAGGAACAAAGTGGGACATCTTAGAGAAGTGGTCCGTTACCACCCAGATAACTGTATTTCTGGAAGAAGATGGGAGATCCGTAATGAAGTCCATGGCTATGTGAGTCCACGTGCAACTGGGTATCCGCAACGGAAGTTGAATCGTGATAAAATGAGGGACAGGAGAGCCTGATGAGGATTGAGATGCTGAGCAGTCTTGAGATATAGGAGATTCTTGTGGTCAGTGTAGATATAGAGCGGATGATGAGCTCCTTCCAGAAGATAGCGCCATTCCTCCAAAGCAACATTTATGGCCAGAAGTTCCCGATCACCAATGGAATAATTTTTCTCGGCAGCTGAGAAGGTGTTTGAGAAGAAGCCGCAGGTGAGGGTTCGGCCTTTGGGCCCATTCTGAGTGAAGATGGCCCCATCACCAACGGATGAGTCGTCAACCTCCAACTGGAATAGCTTTTCCGTATCAAGCCGTGTGACAACTGGCGCAGAAGCAAAGGCAGACTTCAGCTTGGTGAAGACTTCTTCAGCTGCCTGAGGCCAGAGTGGGAGATGTAAGAGAGGAGAAATGTGGAATAAATGGCCGGTAATAATTGGTAAAGCCCAGAAATCTCTGTATGGCACGTAGTCCCACTGGGCGAGTCCACTGAAGTATGGCAGACAATGGCAGGATCCATCTTTAGACCTTTGTCAGAAATGATGTATCCCAGGAACGGAAGACTACTCTGATGAAACTGGCATTTCTCAAGCTCGGCATATAAGTGACTGGCCCTTAGGCGACTGAGAACTTGCCAGACGTGGCACAAATGAGACTGTGGGGCAGATTTACTTACCCTGTCCATTCGCGATCCAGCGGCATGTTCTCTGCGGTGGATTCGGGTCCAGCCGGGATTCACTAGGGTAGTTCCTCTGACGTCCACCAGGTGTCGCTGCTGCGCTGAAGTTCATCGGAATGCACTGGAGTACACCAAGCCAAGCCGGGTGCAGGCAAGCGTGTGTCAAGTGACACTTTTTTTTCCTTAAATGCTGCGTTTTTTTCTGAATCCGTCAGGTTTTCGTACGGCCATGCCCCCCGATTTCCGTTGTGTGCATGCCGGTGCCGATGCACCACAATCCTATCATGTGGGCCAAAATCCCAGAGCAATTCAGGGAAAATCGGTGCAAATTTTGGATAACTCGTCAGAAAAACGCGATTCGGGCCTTTAGTAAATGACCCTGTGTATGTCAGGAGAAAACATCAGAATATCGTCCAAGTAGACAACAAAACAAATGTAGAACAAGTCTCTGAAGATATTGTTGACAAATTCTTGGAACACCACTGGGGCATTACAGAGACCAAAGGGCATGGCCAAATACTCAAAATGCCTGTCACTAGTATTGAAAGTGATCAATGTGCATAGGCTGACACTGCTAATACCCTGCAATACATGAGTATTGCAGAGTATTATCATGAACAAGTAATCAGATGATTGCTTGTTCATGTCCCATGGTGGAAAAAGTGAAAAAGTTAAAAAAAATGCCCATAAGCCCCATAACATATAAAGAGACATATAACCCAAAAAAAGTCTAAATCATAACAAAACCCCCCACATATATATAGTATCACCGCGTCCGTAACAACCCATAGAAAAAAGGTAAATAATTCTTGAACCTGTACGATAAACGCCGTTAAAACAAACTGTTGAAAACCCACCAAAATTTATCATTTTTACCTATTTAATCTTACAAAAAATGCAATAAAAAGTGATCAAAAAAACATATGTACTCCAGAGCTCCGGAGCCAAAAAAAGTAACAATGTTATGCCACTTGGAAGACGGCAATGCAAAAAAGATAGATTTTTCCTCACATTACGGTTTTGTTTGACAAATTTTGTAAAATATAAGAAAATATATTCAAGTCTGGTATCGCCGTAATCGTATCGACCCATAGAATAAAGATGACATGATTATTAGGCTAAGCAGTGAACACGAAAAAAAAAAGAGTCAAAAATCCAGTACAGAATTGATGCTTTTCTACTCCTACCCTCAAAAACGAGTTCCTTAATTTTCAACAATAGGTGATATCAACCCGAAAATGGCAACACTGGAAAAAGCATCTCACCCCACAAAAAAAATGCCATTGCATGGCCCCAATAACGAAAAAGCGAAAATTTTATAGCCTACAAAAGAAGGCAACAAGAAAACTAAAATCCTGGCAGCTGCAGGGCGCTCCTTCCCTTCTGCGCCTCGCCGTGCACACATAAAACAAGTAATGGCCACATGTGGGGGGTCTCTGTACTTGGGAGAAATTGTAGAACAAATTGTATGGTGGATTTTCTATTTTTATCTTTTGGAAATGTGTACATTTTAGGGCTAAATGAACGTATAACAGGCACAATTTGACCATTCTAAATTTCACCTCCATTTTGATTTCATTACTATGAAAATCTCAAGGGGTTAATCTTCCTAAAAGCTGTTTCTGATATTTTGAGGGGTGCATATGTGATAATGGGTTGATTATATAGGGGGTTTTGATGCTAAATATGTAAAATTTCATTCAAAACAGTATTTATCCGCAAAAGAGTAAATTCTGAAAATACAGAAAATCGCTATTCGATTTGTAAGCCGCACGACATCAAAATATATTATCCAGACATTTCAAAAATTATGAAAATGTAAATTAGACATATGGGAAATGTTATTCAGCAACTTATTTAGGTGGTAAAACTATCTACCTGAAAATGTAATGATTTCGAATCTCAAAAAAGTGAAATTTTTCAAAAAATTCATAATTATTTTTTTTTTTTGAAAATAAATGCAAAACTTATCAGCCAACAGTTACTAGTAAAATGAAGTACAACATGTGGGGAAAAACAATCTCAGAATCGCTTTGATAAGCAACAGTGTTCAAAAGTTATAACCATATAAAGCGACACAAGTCAGAATCCAAAAAATGGGGCTGAGCCTTAAGCTGTACAATGGCTGTGTCCTTAAGGCGTTAAAGAGAAACTCTCATGCAAATTGAAACACCTAATATAAAGACTTCATTAAAAACTATGTAAAAAAAAGCATTGCCCTGATCGCTAAATGGTTCCTTTCCATGGCTGCAATATTACAAAAATCAGTTTGTAAACTTATATGCAACTCATATGATGTGAATCCAATTACACCAATTGAGTCATGCATATAAATTTACCTGCATTGCCTTGCCTCATGGTTCCTGATTGACAGGGTATGATATTCTGCTGTATGGAGAGCTGTGTTACATTATTGGGTAATTAAAATCATTTGACCAGTGTGACATTATCACAGGTCTCTTAGACTTGGTCCCTTAGTCCCTTAGACTTCTAACATGAAATCACAGCAGGCTCCATGGAGAACGTGTAGAAGTAGAATTCCATGGAGGATAAGGAAAAGTAGAAGTCCATGGAGGCATGCTGTGATTTCATGTAATAATATATATGCATGGTGTACAGTTTGCCAATGTGAGGGGGCCTGTGATGATGTCATCCTTGTCATATGACATGCTAAGAGATGGAGGAGTAGATAGGAGGGATCGGCCAAGCAGGACATTTCCCATCTGATGCCAGGAAATATAATAGGGCTCTATGGCAACCTCTCACTAGCTGTTTTTGTAAAAATGTGGTGACAGGTTGCCTATAAGGTGAAAATGAGCTGGCTCATTAAGGGGTTAATAAAGAAAGTCAATCATCTAATTTTTTGACACTTCAGATTTTAAAAAAGTAATACAAGAGCAAATGAGTGTTTCTTCTTTAATTTCTTTCCTTAAAATCTAGAATGACATCAAAATTAAGATTGAAAGTGTCCAGAATTTAGTGATAAACAGCTCAAAGCATTTTACCCAAAGTGCAACTTGTGGGGCCCACCAGTAATTAACTGTGGGACACATGGTGGCATAGCACTCCCTCCTCTTCTTCTTTTTTCCCTTAGGTTTAAAATAATTTTGAAAGAGGTTAGGATAATCATATTAGGGTGTATCGATTTGTTCCTATCAGTATGTCTTTTCCTGCCTTTTCTTTCGTTCTCTTATTTTATTTCAGTAGCGGTATATTCCGGTGGTAAACTTATCTGCTGAAGGTGAATTGGTCCTAGCCGTCTTCCTGAACTTTCGAAGAATCTGGGCAGAATTTTGCAGGAGCAATGGTGATTGGCTGATGAACAGCAGTTCAAGATGAAGAAGCTTCATATTTTCTCCAGTTGTAGGAAGAAGAGGAACAGCGTAACTCCCTCCCACCCTTGGATTTTTTTATAGTTCTTTTATTGTAGCTGGTGTTTATAAAAGGGACTTGGTGATTTAGATTTTAATGATGAGAGGTTGGAATTTTGTTTTAAAGTTTGTAGTCGCACTCAGCAAATTCAGTCCAAAAACAGAAAAAAAACAAAGGATTTGAATTTTGATCTCATTTACAATTAAATTGAATATTATCAATTGATCATTAATAACCATTTTATTAAAGAACACTGCAGACCATTTAATCCACAATTTGCATCCGTTTTTCTATTTTAGTTAGTATTTATGGGCGGGGCTTGTGTTACTTTGTATGGGTATCAAAAAGATTCCATATATAGTCTTTTTGTCATGTACATACATTATTTTTAATGCATAAGCTTCAATTTTCATGAAATAAGATATTAAATGTATAAATGAGCAAGAGTCATTTGAAAGAACTGTGTACAATTTTAATTTAGAACAGAATAAATCCCTTTTTTTAATCCAAATTAAATTAGCTTTTTTTAACATCCAGCATTGTCAATGTCTAACTGGTGAACTCTGCTTGGCATAGATGCTGTGTATATATGCCCCTAGCTCATGCACTACGTGCTAACAATTTAATTTGAATACTAACATACTTTGGGCACAAAACAAACAATTGTTTCCTGCCAGGGGTATCTGTAAAAAAGCACACAGTGAAATAGAACATTGTCTTTTCAGCTCATTGTTTCTCTAATTAGAGTAGAACGAGGCAGTAGCTTGCTGGTGTCAGTCCGTGTTTAGCATGCCCTGGAGCTTTAAGCTAGTCCTGTGGGTATCAAAGTGCACTAATTAAATGAGGGGTCCACAATACAGCACTAAACATCAGAGTGACAGAAAGAGTCCAGTGTCCTCAGTGCCTTTGAGAATCCATGGCCCACGCTAATTACCCATTGTTGAATTGACTTCCCATTTCACAAGCAATGAATGGCTCGTTCTTAACCCCCTCCCCCTTTTTCTATTTTACCATCTTTGCCTTGGCCGCCTAATTAATCTTATGGAAATCTCCTGAAGCCAGATTCTAGCAAGGTTGCCCCTATGTTTATAATTTGATTTGTGATGATAAAAGTGAAGGCGCCTGGTGATGGAACAGTGTCATTTTCAAAACTCTTGAGATTCATAGAGGCTATCAATCTTAACCACGTGCATGGCAAACTGATATCCTAGAAAATTAACTTCAATTAATAACAGAAATCCCTAGACAATCAAGGAAGTGGAGCTGCTTTAGATGAAAACCTTCAAAGATATCTTTGGCTTGTCTTTTATATGCAGACATCATTTTTATATGAATCTCAATAAGAGGCTCACTTTATTCCACAATCATAAGTAATTTCCATTTAGTTAATGTAACATTATTTATGTAGCAGTATTGTTTAACTGTTTCATCTGATGAAAAATGCCAACTATTGCGCCACTCTGTTTTAACTCAATAATGCTAAATTATGTATCCTGTCAATGAATCAAATAAATAAATGAATTTGTGAATTATTGCAAAAAATAAATCATTGTTCTTTTATATCCCAAAATGTAATCTAATGACTATTTAGTATAGAGGAGGTCCCCTACTTAAGGACACCCAACTTACAGACGGACCTCTCTGCCCACTATGACCTCTGGTGATGCTTTACTATAGTCCCAGATTGCAATAATCAGCTGTAAGGTGTCTGTAATGAAGTTTTATTGATAACTCTTGGTCCCATGACAGCCCAAAAATGTTAAAATCCAATTGTCACTGGAACAGAAAATTTCTTTTGCTAAAATTATAAAATATAGAGTTCCGACAAACATATATATTTAACTTAAGAACAAACCTAAAAAACCTATGTTGTATCTACCCGGGGACTACCTTTAATTATAGGTGACAAATCAAAATCTTCAAACTGCCAGGATTAAGAAAAAAAAATCCTCAAAGCCAATGAAAGTAAGAGTATTATGTACAATCTCAACTCACCATAAATATATGCTTCATGTGACCTAAATGTGGTCCTGTGAGACCATGTTTCCTTACTGTATCGTGTTGTTACTTACAAAGTCTTACTTTTCTTGCTGCTTATATAAAAGTGCTTAATGAAAAAAGTGATTTCTGCGTAACAAATTGCACTTCATAGTGATGATATTTAATATTCCATGCCGTGTATTGGGAAGTGGGTAAAAAATCCATTTGCATCATTTTCTTATGGGCTTGTATTTTACAGCTTTCACTCTGCACCCCAAATGACATGTCTACTTCATTCTTTGGGTTGGTGCGATGACTACGATACCAAATTCATATAGGTTTTATAATGTTTTCATTAGAACCTCCTGTACAAAAAAACATTCTTCATTTTGCCATATTCTGACGTTGATAACTGTTTCATACTTTAACCCTATGTATGGCAGTATATGGGGATATTCATTATGATTCATTACAATGTGCAAATTGAATATGTTATGAATAGGTTAAAACCTGACAGTCTTGGGTGTTCGCAAGACCCAAGGCAGGCGGCAGGGATCGAACCCAAGATGGCAGCACCCACGTGTCGCCAGGAATTAAATTCCTGAGGCAGGTAGCAATATGCAGCAAACGGCCACCTTGTATGGATAGGGCTCGGCCCGTGAGCCCTCTCCATACAAACACAGCAGGCATGTGACATAGTAGTATGTCACATGAAAGTAAAGAGTTAAGGAAAAGTTTTCCATTACCAATAATCATTTATTTGGCATCTAAATTGTACATTTCTATAAGGCCTTTAATTATGTTAATTTCTCTTTACTTTAGTTTTGTTACAGTGTTTGAAAAAGGCTGGGATACAGCTAAAACATCAGACATGTTGTATATACACCTAGTGTATCATAGGAATATTTTCACAGTATTATAGTAGTTATATTCTGATAGTAGTTATATTCTGATCTCACTGATATGATGACTTTGCAATATGGTTGTCCTTTGTAACAACATTCTATTTTGTATTTCCTTAGGCTACCAACAATATTTTGCTATAGCTTGCAAACCCCTCCTACTTGTACAGACTCCAGCTACCTCATATGACCCACCTATAATATTAGGCCACGTTTCTCGTGCCACTTTAAGTTCCCAGTCCTCTCCTGAATGAGGTCTTTAGCTGATGTACCCCCTATGGTGTAGATGCTTGAATGCAGTGGATTTTCAGGCTTTAGTAGACCTAAAAGAAGGTTGCATATGTCATGGATATGAAGATAAAGAAGATATTCCGATAGAGTCAGTTGGAATATTTCTACATCCAGATATACTCTGACCATGTCATATGACGTACCACCATGGAACCAATGAGGTAAATGCAGCTCGACAGTGACTTCTCCAATACAGGCAGTCCCCGGGTTACTTACAAGATAGGTTCTATAGGTCTGTTCTTAAGTTGAGTTTGTATGTAAGTCAGAATTATATATTTTATAATTGTAACCCCAGACAAATTTTTTTGGTCTCTGTGACAATTAAATTTTAAAAATGTTGGATTGTCATAATAAACAGGATTAACAATAAATCTTAATTGCAGACACCTGTTATAACTGTTACAGCTGAATATTGTAGCCTGGGGCTAAAGAACAGTAAATTACCAACATCCAGGGGTCCGTTTGTAACAAGGGGTTGTCTGTAATTGAGTGTTCTTAAGAATCTTATATGGCCAAATATAGCACTTAAACCATCCTGAGAGACATACATGAATAGTAGTCTGCTGGAGGCAAATTTTTCCCACCAAATAACTTAGGTTGACATCCAAAATGCTTTCATCTATGTCCAACAAAAGCATGTTCTTAGAGACCTATGGTGAAATGTGTAAATCCACTGACTATACAGTTCTGTTTTACTAGTGGAAGGGATTGTAAAGATACTTTTACAGGCAAAGCCTGTTTTCGTCTTGTAGCTAGCTATAGCCCAGTTTGACACATGGAGTTGAGCAAGTGTGAGGAGAGGAAGATCTTAAGATAAACTTCAAACTCCTTTTTCCAAACCCTGATGCATGATGCTGGTGTCACATCAGCCTCCATGTCTTCCTCTTTCTGTTAGAAGGTTGAGGAGACTTTAAGTTTTTAAGTTGTTAACTTGTCTGGCAGTTTGAACTGGGCTGTAGTGGCTGGCTGATCTAATTTCTGCCATATCCCCTCTCTCTGGACTTAGCTGTTCTATAGGTAAAGTTAATTCTGTGTCTGTGCCTGCTCTGTTCACCTGGGGCAGAGCCACTCTTTATAGGTATCCACCATTCACTCAATGGGCTGCTGGTCACATTTCTGTCTGGTTTTATTCACACTCACTCTGTTTGCTAATTTTCATTCTTTTCTGGTACCTGACCTCTGGCTTGAACCTCTTACCACCCTGTGGATCTCAATTTTGTCATTGTTTACTCCACAGTTGCTTACCCAGTTTGTGTTTTTGTTAGTCTTGTTCTGTGTGTGTGCAGATTTTCTTCTAGTTGTCCCGGGTCATTAAGACTTTAGGCAGGTGACATTTTTTAAGGGTTTAGCTCACTGTCCTGTTTGTCTTCCTGAGTCCCAGCCCACCTTATAACAGGTTTAGATAGCAGTATATGCAAATTTCTAAAACCTGCTCCATTATCCTGATACTGCACCACATGGCAGGTTAACACCTGACAATTAGAGGGGGGACTAGACTTCTACAGATGTCTTAATGCAACATAATTAAAACACATTCAAATGCATTTGTGGCAGCTTTTTGCTTTTTCCTCAAGGAGGTCACCTTTAAGATAAACTCTGATAGCCTGTATACATAAAATAAAAGAATATGTAGAATTAGGCATAAGTAAAATAAGCAGATATTAGTTTTAAGTATTGTATTGAACAATATTCACAAGAATACATAAAAAAAAATGTATGTGCTGACTAAGACCAAAATATTGAAATGAATAAACTAGGCTTTTTAACTTCAATGCATCTTAAATAAGACCATCAACTGAAAAGCAAACAAAGAAGCCAAATCCCACTAGAGAAGCCACAACAAATGCTAGAGCAGAGAACAAATGAGAGATGTTGTTTTTGTGACTGTTCTGTGTTGAAAGTTAAATATTCCTTTGCTGTGCTTTTTGTGTTCTGTTCAGTATTAATTGGAATGCAAGGAAAACTGTATAAAAGACTGTTGACCTCTGCAAAGAAACTTTGCTCAGAAGTTTTACTTTCTTCTACTATAGTAAAGCAAAAATTTAGCACAAAGCCAGCCTGCTAATCTGCAAATCAACATTATATACCAATCATCCATAGTAATAAAACTTGATTTTGTGAAGAATGCTAATTTGCTACAAAAATAGCAATGATCCATGAAGGCTACGACTCCATATGGCCTCCATTGGTGTCCTGATATTGATAAACATTTAGCATCAAATTAAACTTTGCAGTCTGACAAGGGGTCTTATTCAGCTTCACTGTAGCCAAAACTAAGTGTTTCATCTCCAGAAATGTTTAAGAGTTTGGTGCCTCAGTGAAAATCCACATGAATGGAAGAACCAGAGGTGTCTAAGTAGAACATTCACTAGACTATTTCAGTGGCGCCATTCTACTTTCTTCCTATATTTTCTACCGATACCATCTCTGTTGTATATGCAGATGAGTTTCTCTTACCTTGCATTGTACATTTAGAGGTTTGAGTGCCATGAAATAAGCAGCTTTCCATAATATGCTAATTGATAATTCATCTGTCTTGCGTTTAACCCCGTAACGGAAAATAGCGCCGTAACGGAAAAATATAAAAAGGTCAATTAAAATTGATCGAAAGGTCATATAGTCCTAAAAGTAGATGCATTGAAAATGTAATCAAAAGTCGCAAAAAATGACACCACCAAGTTATTAGCAGAAGATGGCAAAATGAAGAATTTTTTTTTGTACCAGAGGTTTTAATTTTTGCAAATGTATAAAAACATTATAAAATGTATATACATTTGGTATCCCTGTGATTGTACTGACCTAATAATGAAGTAGACATGTCATTTGGGAGGCACAGTGATAGCCGTAAAATCCAAGCCCACAAGAAATGGCGCAAATGTGTTTTTTCATCATTTTCACTGCATTCAGAATTTCTCAGGATATGTCATAGAATATTAAATACCACCACTATGAAGTGCAGTTTGTTATGCAGAAAACATACACAGCTCTTTACATGGAAAAATAAAAAAAGTTATAGATTTTTGAAGGTGAGGAGCGAAATATAAAGACGCAAAAACAAAAAAGGCCTGGTCCTTAAGGGGTTAATATCCAAAGAGACATACAATAATCGCTACATAATATTTCATGCATTAGTCACAATTGTAGTTAGATATGAGATAATGTGAGAAGAATCATATAAGACAATGGTACAAAAATGCATGTGCATATAAGAGAAAGATACAACAACTCTTCACTATGATTTAAACATATATTAGGTAACACTTACCCATATCACTGGTGATGACATTTCGGATATTAAGGGTAACACTGTCCCCGATACACGTTATGGTTGGAGCAGCCTTTCTCTGGGGGTAGTGCTCACAGGGTGCATCAACAAGGGGATTCGACCAAAAACATGACATGTGCGCCTCGCTCTGACTAGAGGTGCGGCAACCAGCCAAAAAGAAGGAACCACCAAAGTATAACAAACCAGGTTTTCTTTATTGAATTAATACACCTTATAAAATCTCTCAGATATCCTTAAAACAATTTTGGAGATACGGCGTTCAGGTGTACCCTGACAAAAAATTGATGACTTGAAGAAATGATCCTCACTTATTCAAAAATATAACAAAGTTGCCCATGTTCAAGGAATACATACAAATAAATAAATAAATACATGAATTCATATAAATAAAGTGCAAGTGCATGAGCAACCCGACTGATGCCTAAGTATAAAGCACTTGCATGCCACAAGTCATAGGTTCGGGTCAGTATTCAATCCAAAGAAATTACATAGAGATTACATATGGCAGCAACATCTTACCCATGGGCAGGGCTGGTCTTATTCATAGTGGGGCCTCTCTATGAACTCTGCATTTCCAACTTTTTAGAAATGTCGCAGCGATTTTATTAAGTTATTTTATCAAAAAAGGAAACTTGGTTTGTTATCCTGTAGTGGTTCCTTCTTTTTTGTATTTTATGCTACTAAGTATGGCTGGGTGGGCAAGCTGGTACTGAACAGTTGCACCGTGCATCACTCCAAGAGACATTCAGTTCACAGCTGTGAGCTGACTGTTGGACACTGCCGGTGGGGTCCCATCAGGGCCGGATCACAGGGGGGGCTCCCGGGGCACGAGCCCCAGGGCCCCCAACCACTTTGTCCTTAAAGGGGCCCCCAACAAATGTGGGCAATTCTGGCTGTTGCATGACCGCCCGAATCGGCAACAGTGTATTTAGCTCTGGGCTCTCCAGGCCGAATTTCCCCAATGTGGCTGCCTTTCCTCTATCTCAGAGCGAGGGGACAATAAGCTCCCTGCTCTGCCATAGACGATCATATGTAAACAAAAATGGTGGCGTCCTCCCACTGGCGGCGCAGCTTGTGATGTCCCAGCTTGAGGACGGCGCGCATAGGGGGGTTGTATATATTTATTATGGGGGAGTGTATATAGTAGTAATAGGAGTCTGCATATAGTTATAGGCTGTATACAGTTATTATAGGGGACTGTATGTAGTTAGTTTTTATAGGGAGGCTGTATATTGATATTATAGGGAGGCTGTATATTGTTATTATAGGTGGTTTATATAGTTATTATACATGGAATGTATATAGTTAATATAGGGGGTGTATATAGTAATTATAAGGGGACTGTATATAATTATTATAGAGGGACTGTATATAGTAATTATAGTGGGACTGTATGTATTTATTATAGGGAGGCAGTATGTAGTTATTATAGGGAGGCAGTATATAGTTATAGGGGGCAGTATATAATTATTGGGGGACTGTATATAGTTATATTAGGGGGACTGTATATAGTTATTATAGGGGACTGTATATAGTTATTATAGGGGCCTGTATGTAGTTATTATAGGAGGATGTATATAGTTAATGCTGTGGGACTTTATACAGGTATTGTTGGGGGTTGCATATAGTTATTGCATAGTTTATTACTGTGGGCTGTATTCAGTGATTGCTGTGGGAGCTGTATACAGGTGGTCCCCTACTTAAGAACACTCGACTTACATACGACCCCTAGTTACAAACGGACCACTGGATATTGGTAATTTATTGTACTTAAGCCCTAGGTTACAATAAACAGCTATAACAGTTATCACAGGTGTCTGTAATGAAGCTTTATTGTTAATTCTGGTTCTTATGACAACCCAACATTTTTAAAATCCAATTGTCACAGAGACCAAAAAAGTTCTGGCTGGGATTACAATGATAAAATATACAGTTCCGACTTACATACAAATTCAACTTAAGAACAAACCTACAGAACCTATCTTGTATGTAACCCGGGGACTGCCTGTATAGTGATTTCTGGGGGAGCTGTATACAGTGATTGCTAGGGGAGGCTGTATATAATTATTGCTGGGGAGTGATTAATAGCGATTGCTATTCCCTGTATGGACTACATTCAAAGGGAGCCTAGACCATGTTTTACACCCAGGGGCCACCACCAACATTAATCCGGCCCTGGGTTCCATTATGAGTAAAGTGGTGGGGACCCTAGGGTGCCTAGGCCTTATTATAATCCACCCCTGCAAATTCCCCACACATGTTGGTAAACTGCTATAAATGGAATTAAAGGGAAGATTTCATCTTTCGTCTGTTATAAATTTGATGAGATTTTATTAACTCTTTGTAGTGGAGGAAAAGAGAAATTAGGAGTTTGTGAAAGGATATTTCATTTTATTTTTTAGGCCACTACGGTTATGGCAATACCTAATTTATAACTTTTTTAAAATTTGCAGTGGCAGGTACTTTTTTATCACTTTTGTGAAGGGATTTGATGAAATATCATGTATTAAAGAAATGTATTTCCATCACTGCACTGCAATACCAATGTTTTGCAATGTAGTGTAACTTAAAGTCAGGTCCTTACAGTCGGGATCAGATAGCTGGAGGCACAGGTTAGCTGCAGGGTGTACGTCAGAATAAAGGCCATTGATGGTCCACTCAGTGATTCCGGGAAATATTCAAATACAGCTTGCTTACAGCTATAAAAATATATGACCAAGTGTGAACCACAGTAATGTGAATAGCGTTAGGGGTCTAGACTTAGTGATTTCTTGATCACTTATAAAATACACTGTAGTAGGACCACGTGGCAGGCAGTCAGCCATTTAATCCAGTCTTAACTTAAACTTTGATAAATTTGGTGAACCCAGAAGCCTTCATCACGGCTAAATTACTAGATGAATGCTCATCTCCTTTGAGCAAGCTATCTGATTGACACTGTGGGGCACATTCACTTACCCGTCTGGGGGAGTTCACAGAAAGTGCATTGTCCGCCGATCATGCACTCTACGGCAATTCACTGAGATCGTGCTCTGAATATACTGCATGTGTTGCTTCCCCGCTCAGGTCCGACAGAGTTCACCTTCTTCTTCCTGGTGTATGTAAGTGCTTGATCTTGCAACACAATTTGAAAGTTAAATCCCGCACTTGGTCCGAAACAGTCAGATCATTCAATGGAAAGCCCCCCCCATTTCTGTTGCATGAAAGCCAGTGGAGCTGCCTAAAAGCCAAAATTCAATCACATGTGATCACACAATCCCCTGTTAAATGGTTAGGGAGCATAAATCTCTCAGAATTTCACTGTATTACATTGATTATAAGCCACCTGAGATAAAGCGAGACACTAAGTTTACCACACAAAAACCTGGAAAACCTATTGACTAGTAGTATAAGCCTAGTGGTGAAAGCATTGGCTCACGACGTCCCAGTAATATATACAGCCCACGCCACCCTGTCAGTCTATAGCCAGCCCCCTGTAGTAAGTATATAGCCTGTCCGCCCTTCTAGTATTTGCTGCCAGCCCCCTGTAGGTATGCTAGCCTACCAGCCCCTCTAGTATATAGTCCTCGCCCTTAGTTTAATAGCCTGCTACCCTCTGTAGTATATGCCGGTTAGATGTAGAGCCCGCCAGCCCCTGTACGTCTTATAAGCCTGCCAGACCCATTGATATAAGCCAGCCCTCCTGTTAGCTCATATAGGCATGCAGCCACCTGTAGAGTATAGCCGTGCCTGCACCCACCGCCCCCCCTAGGTGATAGCCGTCCGAGACCTTATATAATATAGATTTGTTCAACGCCCTTGTAGTAGTAGTAGCCCCCTAGACCTACCTGATAACAACAGAACGCCCCTTGTAGTGAGTACTCACCATTCCGACATCTCTCATGTGCACGGGCATGGGACTCTTACAGGTCCATGGACAGCTACTGGGCAGAGAGTCATCTCTTTTAGGCCGCAAACGCCACTGAAGATAGAAGAAGAGGCCATCAGGGCCAGCGGATAATGGTGAGTACTCCATTATTTTTTATAAGGAGACTGCTTTTAAAAAAAAAAAAACCAAAATTCAATCACATGTGATCCCAACAATCACCCTTTCTGAGTTATTGAGGCGCCAATCTTCTCAGATATTTACTGTCGGAATTGATTATAAGCCAACTACTAAGAAGTCGGGATAAGCGCTCTGAGGAATCACTTAAAGTTTAACCAAAAAACTGGGAGAAGAAACACTTGACTAGAATAGTATAATGGCTGGGAGGAAGTGGGAAAATCATTGGTCACAGCGTCCCCAGAATTATTAAGCACGCCCCCTGTAGTATATAGCAGTCCAGCCCTGTGTATATACTGCCAGCCCCTTGTGTAATATAGCTACCAGCCCCTCTAGTATAACTGTCAGCCACTCAGAGTATTCTACAGACCTCTACTATAGTATTAGCCTGCCAGCCCCTCTATGTAAGACTGCACCTTAGTATGTCTACCAGCCCCTGTATGTGTGGTCTCCAGCCCATTTGTAGTATAGTGTCCAGGCCCATCCTTTAGTTATATACTAGCCGCCAGCCCATGTAGTGTATAGCCTTGCCTGCCCACTAGTGTAGTCTGCCGGTAGCCTGTAATGACAACTCACTCACCGAGCCCACTTATTAGGTACAAACCATGCTAGTATGGTTGGGACCCCTTTGACTCTAAGGACTGCCTCAATTCTTCGTGGAATAGATTCACAAGGTGCTGGTGACATCCTCAGAGATTTTGGTCCATATTGACATCGATGCATCACACAGTTGCCGCAGATTTGTCGGCTGCACAACATCCATGATGTGAATCTCTCGATTCCAACCACACTCCACAAAGATGCCTAAGTGTGATTGAGATCTGGTGACTGTGGAGGCCATGTTGAGTACAGGGAAATCATTGTCTGATTCAAGGAAAACCAGTCTGAGAGGATTCCACCTTTATGACATGAAGCGATTAATCTGTGAAAGTGCAAAAGAACACATCAGATGTTTGGGTATCTTGTGGTCAAATAAGGAGAGATGGATTGGTCATAACACAATACTCGGTAGGCATGTCGATTGCTAACAATGCTCATTGGTACAAGGGGCCCAAAGAGTGCCAAGAAATATTACCCCTCATGACACCACCACCACCAGCCCTGACGTTTGACACCCTACAGGCAGATGGATCTGTACGCAGCATAAATCGATATTCAATTCAACCAGGCAGCGTGATTCCCAAATCTTCTATGTACAATTTCATGAAGATTGATGCAAATTGTAAGCCTCAGTTTCCTGTTCTTAGCTGAAACGGAGTGGCACCCGGTGTGTGTCTTCTGCTGCTGTAGCCCATCCTGCTCAAAGTCGACTTACTGTGGCGTTCAGAGGCTCTTCTGCCTCCTTGGTTGTAACCCAGTGGCTGATTGAGTCAACTTTGCCTTTCTATAGCTCGAACACATTCTGCCCACCCTTCTCCCTGACCCTACTGGCAAATCAACAAGGCATTTTCTGCCCACAGAACCGCCGCTCACTGGAATGTTTTTTTTTTTTTGGACCATGCTCTGTAAAACCGCTATAGATGTGTGCGTGAAAATTGAAACCCAGTTAATCAGTCAGTGTTCTGAAATACCAGACCAGAACCCTTTACTGGACAACAACCATAGCCACGTTCAACAGGCAACTCAATACAAAAAAAAAAAAACCTGTTACTTTCTACCCATACTGGATGCTCGGTTGAACTGCAGGAGATTATACGTGGACGCATGTCACATGCTGTAACTAGCACTGAGTTGCCGCCTGTATTGGCGGATTGAAAGTTAAGTGTTAACGAGCAGTGGGACAGGTGTACCTAAGAGGGGCCGGTGATGTTTCCCTAGTCCACCCCAGTTGGTATTATATAGCCAGCCCACCCTTTAGTATATACCAGACAGCCACCTTGTATGGGTTACTCTCACCATTCCACATCTTATGTGAAACGGCATGGGCCTACAGGTCCATGAAAGATAGATGGCAGATAGTGCTCTCTTTTAGTCGCACATTAAGACAGAAGAGGATCCATCCAGGGGGCAGAATGGTGATACTCCTAAACTTTTTTTTATTATGGAGCTGCCTAAAAGCAAAATTCACATCACATGTGATCACACAATCCCGTAAAAGGTAGGCCTAAATCTCTCAGATATGTCTTACTGTGATATATTGACAGTGTATTATAAGCCACACCTGAGTATACGGGGCCACTAAGTAATACCACCAAAAACTGGGAAACTTTGACTAGTAGTATAAGCACTAGGGTGGGAAAAGAATCATTGGTCACCACTGCATGCTACCCAGTATAATATCAGCCACGGCACCACTCTAGTAGTATAGCCAGCCCTCTGTAATAAGTATAGCACCTGTAGTGTTATAGCCCTGCCAGCCCCCCTTTAATTGTATATAGAATGCCAGTCCATTTGTAAGTTCAGTATAGCCAGCACCCTCCTTAAGTTATATAGCCTGCCAGCCCCCTGTAGTGTATAGCTCGCCTTGCCCCACCATTGCGCCCCCTAGTGTAGCCAGCCTAACTATATAGTAAGTGACCTGTACCCATTGTATATATAGCCAGCCCCCTTTAGTTACTATAACCGACAGACCCTGTAGTCGTATAGCCCCGTTCCGACATCTTCGTGACGGGCCATGGGCTTACACTTCCATTGGAAGCTAATGGGCACGTCTCTTCTTTTAGGGCACATGACGAGTGTGGGCAGCGGAATGGTGATACTCCATTATTTTTAATATAACTATATATATATGATTGTATAAGTGGGAAAATTGGGGAACTTCAGCATGAAAAATTTGACAATACAAACTAGGCTATATACTATATGGCCATATAGGTTTTGTCTTTTTCAGTAAAACCATCTGCAATCTGTTCACCCCTGCTTTTTCCATACTGTTATTATAATCTTTTTTTTTTTATAAACTATTTAGCCAAAAGGACATCTTCTATGTTATCTACGCCATCCCCCAACATCCATAACATAGTAAGTACGACCAGTTTCATGGAGGCACCAGAATGAAAGAAAAACGGAAGCTTCAAGTAGCTACAGAAGAAAATTGCAGGGAAAAGTTCCTTTGCGTCCTTCCAAACAAGCAAAAATTGTAAATGCCTGTGTCATGGTATTAACTTATTTGTGATACATTTTAACCAGTATTGCACTCTGTATTTTATGAGAAATCTTAATGTACTTGAAAAATTGTCTTAGGTATTCCTGAAAATGTTGTCTTTAAGCTGAAAATTGATTGAGGTCGGATTTGGAGTGAAGAAATCAGCTGACTGTCTGAGTGCAATGATTGGCTAGTTACAACGGTAGTCAAATTCCCAGAGTGGCAAAACTTCCCAACCATTAGCCTATTCATGTAAAGGTGTTTTCACATGTTTCGACCTGATAATGGAGTGTGTCCAGTAGTGTATATCTAGGCTGCCTATTTGTGCATAAAAAATACTTTGTATTCTACATTGTGAAGTCAATTTTAGGCCCTTTTAAAAATTAGATAATGAAATATAATCAATATTTTGATATTCGATGAATGCTACTATATTTTGAACATTTGAAGGGTGTGTTTTGGGACCACATTTACATGGAAATCTTACATGTTCTAAATAATTGCCAATATACACCCACATTATTTATATCTAGAGTTTGCCAGACTTCTATTTGTCTTCTGCAAATTTCTCAACTGTTCTTAACTGGTATTCACGTGACAGAAAATATTGGAACCTCTAGGTGATCAAATTAAGCTCCCTTTTGTTTTGGTCTTCATTGTTGTACTTGAATAAATGCCACACTCTGGTCATCAAGCAGCTTGGGAAACATTGGGTCAGTTCCTGAAATCGTGCTGACATTTGAGTACAACTTCTCCATTAAAATTTGTCATATAAAATTTACCTAAGTGCCATAAATTCACAAGGGCTCTAACTCAGTCTTTTTATGGTACTTCGTTGAATGTTTATTTAATAATTGTCCGTATTATTTGGCCCTTTATGTTGTTCATTCCGGATCTTTGACAAGAATGTAGTAAAAACACGCCCAAACTGCAAATGGATGAGCAACACCGGCCTGGTTGTGCTGTCTATTATTCCTTCCTGCTCTTTGTGACAGAGGTCCACTGCTCCAGTTTTTTTCTTTTAAGGGTTGTCTGGCCCTTTATTTAAAAAACGGAAACCATGTTGTGTCCTGTATAACAAACCAAAAAATGAATATTTTAAACAGGTTGTGTAACCAATGCATTCCACGTACAAGTGACCGGTGCCTTTCCCCCCTGTGCTTTTTCTTTTCAATTTTTCTACATCCCACCTTTCAACCCATCTATAACTTTTTTATTTTTCCTAAATAGTAACAGAGCTCGTTTGTTTTGCAGTAACCAACTTGCACTCAAGTGATGCGCAGTGATATTCCATGCCATTCGTATGGGAACCTGGAAAATCTCAATGCAGTGAAAATGAGATTGATAAAAACCAGCATTGTGCGGATTCTTGTGGGCTTGGATCATTCAGCCGGCTTTCACTGTCGCCTCCAAATGAATGCTATTCTATTATCTGTGGGTCAGTACATTACAGGAGTATACCAAATTATATCATTTTATAATGTTTTATACATTTGAAAAATTAAAACTATGTAACAAAAATTTTTTTTTTATTTTGCGTCTTCTTGTGCTTATAACTTTTCTTACTTCGTTGTCGTAGTTGAGCGGGGTGTCATCTTTTTGTGGACTTTTAAGATGTTTTAAATTTAATAGCTTATTTTATTTTTCATGAGACTAGTATGAACCTGTTTGATTCATTTTTTTTTATAGAATTTTTGATTTTTTTTTTAAATGGAAAGAAATAGCCAGTTTTGAATTTTGGACGCGGATTTTCCGTTACGAGGGTTAAACGCAGTGAAAACCGTTATTATATTTTTGATAGATCAGGCATTTTTGGAACAGCGCGATAACCTAATGTGTTTATGTTTTACTGTTTATGTTTATAATATGTATATCAGTTCTAGGGAAAGGGGGTGATTTGATTTTTAGGCTTTTTTATTATAATTTTTTATTTTTTTAACTTTTTTTTATTGTTTATTTGTACTATTTTTCAACCAACCCAGGGTAGCTTTAACCCTAGGTTGTCTGATCGATCCTACCATATACTGCATTCTACATATTGCAGTATATGGGGGATTTTAACTCCCTCACATTCAATGTGCTGAGAGCACATTGTTAATGAATGGGTTTTAACCCGACGTAGCTTCGGGTCCTTCGGCGACCCGAAGCTACCATGGCGATGGATCGCCGCTCCCAGATCCGCAATGAAATACAACCCGCGATCGTGCCGTTCACCGATCGCGGTGTTACCGGTAAGCCTTTGCTGCAACTAATGCAGCGAGACTACCGGCTAGGAGAGGGCTCGGCCCGCGATCGGAAACCGTTAAAAGTATTTCCATGTCCTACATGAGAACTATTTCTATATTGTTTTTCAATTACCAAAATATATCACCATAAATACCTTTAGCATATCTGCGGCCACAGGACCTCACTATCTCTCCACCACTGTTCTGGTGTTTTGGTTCACTATTACCAGTCTTTCCACAGTTCTGTGACTGTAATTATGAAAGGTTCAACTTGTGTTTGCAGAAAACATTTTCCCAAACCTTGAACTTCCTCCCAGCCACCGACTTCTTCACTTCTTTGGGTTCAGTCTTCCCTCAGTTTGTCAAGACAAGAAGTTCCCATGATACCCAATAAGACCACTCTCCGCTGCCAACACAGACATGCTCCTTAGCAAAAGTAAATCTATGCTTTTGATTTTTTCATGCTATTGAGACGTTTGTTCACTGCAGAGAGGCTTTCAGTTCAAATGCTCTTAACTGTCACGACACTGTACGCAAGAAAAATCCTTGACCGTTCAGATGCGGAACTCACTTGCCAGTAATTCCAGTTGCGTGTTAAAATGATTACCCATGAATATTTACGTAATATCTAGTCCTCTCTTACTTTGGTCTTTAGGGGCACATACCTTCTTGGAGACTTTGACAAAAAGAGGCACAATGCTAAGCAGGTACTCAAGTGCAAGGCCCTGTGCAAGGTCAGGCCAGGACAAAATCCCTCCATATCAAAGAGCCAAGGAAAATTTATTTCATAAATTCTATATATGCTATAAGCCATTATAAAAATGTCATGATGGTCATTGAAAAGAATACTGATCAAATATAGAGAACACTTTGTGGCAATTGTTACCATGACTTGGATAAAGACCAAAGTAGTCTCAAAAGCTGCAACTACATCATCTTCCGCTTTTAGTTAGCCCAAAAAAGGTATCACACTGGGACTCTCCACTTTCATCTATGATCCGTTTAAAATTGAAATTTCTCCCACATGTACTGTACACTTCTTCTTGGCCTCCGGAAGGGGTTGGTATGATATTTGGTCATGCATCCAATAAGACTAACAACATAACAAGTAACTAACAAGTGCTGCATACACATAAAGCCGCCCAATAGCGCACACATAGCATCAGTTTTCAAAAATATTTGTGGGCATGATCCGGTATGAGTTTGCCCTGAAAGAAAATGGCTAAAATTTTAAATCCCTAGTGCTTGACACATGGACGATCAATTTACCCCCTTAAATTACATTTACGCAGTTCTATCTATTGTGTTTTAGTCCTATCACTCACTAGGCTGATCATTGTTATATTCCAGAGTCTGGAATATGATATTCTATTTAAGAATCTTTGTCTTTTGGAATATACCCTACTTACGTCTAATCTCTGGACAAAATAGATAGTAAAAAACATGCATTTGTCCTACATTTGTACAGGTTGAGTTTTGGGTTTTTTATTGTCGTGTTTTCTGTCTGTCATCATTGGTTTATTGGAATTTTTTTTTTTTAAATAAATGTTTATTTAAAGTTTTTAACAAACATACAGCGAGAAGCTATACATTTGCAAATACCACTAACTTATTCTCGTATAGATGTTGAGTTCCCACATATGTTGGTTGAGCATTAGTAGTTTTCTTCCAGTAAGTAAGAGACAGATTCCTCTAATAACCTACATCACTTACTTCTCGGATTTACAAAGTCAAACTTAACTCGTCAGACCATGCAAAATTCCATAAACCAAGAAAACATTATTACTAAACCATCATGAGCTGCAGCACGTTCATTTTATGTGTTTGATCGCGCAGTAATATTATTTTAACAGAAACATTAATTTTCAGTTTTTAGGGACTTAAATTCCATTGAATAGTTTATCCACTCATGGAAACAAACGTCTGAAAGACCAATTAGTAGTGTTAATCAGGCTGTGAACCAATGAACTTGGTAATTAATAAATCTTTGTTTTTTTTTTTTTTTTCTGCTGGTTTATTGGGCCCAAAAATGATGACACAGAACAGTGTTGAAGAATACTTGAAATAGAAAATTATTGGACTTTTGTAGCCAGAAAACAGCATATTCTATATTCAGTTGCAATTGTGAGATACTTGTGTGGAGTTTGGATGTAAGTTAGTTATTAGTGTTGATGACTTGAAAATTTGTATTCCTCTAGTTCTTACTAATGAGTTTCTAATGGCTAACAGTACTTTAAACAAAGCAGAAAAGGCAGGTTCGTATCCTCTGTCTAATGGCTAGGTCATAAGGCATTTAAATACCTGAACCAAGTTTTGTCAGCCTGATATTAGCAATGTAATTCAATGAATTTCAGTACCAAATATTCAAGTGTTTCTGACTATTCAGATTTTAATTTCTATGTGTTTTAAATTTAAAGACACTGTTACTTTCAGCACTACAATCCTGCTACCTTTATTAAACCTTGAAGAAAGTAGGATATTCAGCAAAACGTCTACTCTATCCTTCAGGTTTTTACACAATAGGAAGACATTGAAATCATATTCAGGTAGCGACGTGTCTGCATGTCTAAGGAAAATTAAGGTGTGACAGACACAAGGCAGGCCATTTTGTATTTCAGAAGGAGATGACTATTGTGAATAAAAAAGACAACTACAATCATAATTGCAATCTTCCTTGTGAATGAGAGTTCATTGCATGCTGATTACACTTATGTTTTTCAATTTAGAACAGATTAAGTGCTTCTATAAAGGCTTTCAATGGTTTTTCGGAAAGGTGCGTCCACCCCCCCCCGGCATATGGATGTCATAAGCAAATGTAGTATATAGCCTGCCAGCCCCCTGTAGTATATAGCCTGCCAGCCCCTTGTAGTATATAGCCTGCCAGCCCCCTCTAGTATATAGCCTGTCAGCCCCCTCTAGTATTAGCCTGCCAGCCCCCTCTAGTATTAGCCTGCCAGCCCCCTGTAGTATGTATCCTACCAGCCCCCTGTAGTATATAGTCTGCCAGCCCCTTAGTATATAGCCTGCAAGCCCTCTGTAGTATATAGCCTGTAGTGTAAAGCCTGCCAGCCCCCTATAGTATATAGGCTGCCAGCCCATTGTAGTATATAGCCAGCCCCTCCTTTAGTATATAGCCTGCCAGCCCCCTGTAGTGTATAGCCTGCCTGCACCTGTAATATATAGCCTGTCAACCCCTTGTAGTATATAGTCAGCCCCCCTTTAGTATATAACCAGACAGCCCCTTGTAGTGTAGTACTCACCATTCCGACATCTTCATGTGCACGGGCATGGGCTAAAGGGCCATGACAGCTAAATGGGCAGTGTCTCTTCTTTTAGGTGCACATGAAGATAGAAGAGGAGCCATCCAGGCAGCGGAATGATGAGTACTCCATTTATTTTTTATATGGAGCTGCCTAAAAGCCAAAATTGAGTACTCCATTTATTTTTTATATGGAGCTGCCTAAAAGCCAAAATTCAATCACATGTGATCACACAATCCCCTGTTAAATGGTAGGGCCTAAATCTCTCAGATATTTACTGTATATACATTGATTATAAGCCAACCTGAGTATAAGCCGAGGCACTTATATATACATTGATTATAAGCCAACCTGAGTATAAGCCGAGGCACTTACATTTACCACCAAAAACTGGGAAAACCTATTGACTAGAGTATAAGCCTAGGGTGGGAAATGCATTGGTCACAGCATCCCCAGTATATATATCCAGCCAGCCCCCTGTAGTATATAGACAGCCCCCTGTAGTATATAGCCTGCCAGCCCCTTGTAGTATATAGCCTGCCAGCCCCCTGTAGTATATAGCCTGTCAGCCCTGATGATGGCGGCATCGCCACAGACCATCTGTGTTGACTCCTCAAAGTTACTCAGCACCTGACCGATATCCGACATCCACTCCACCATCCGCATTGTAGACTTGAGGAAGCTGTACTGACCTGACTACAGTTTCTGGTGGAAGTTGACTCTGGCAGTCTACAAGCGCGCTGCGCTGCTGGTAAACTCTGGATAACATGGTCAGTGTTGAATGCCACCTCGTGGGCACGTCGCATCAACAGTCGTGAGGCGGCAGTTGGAGGCGGCGCTGCGCTGCCCTGAGAGTGTCATGCAATCTGGGCTGGACTTCCTAAATGTGCGCACAGATGCGCGCAACCTTCGTGAGCAAATCAGACAGATTGGGGTATGTCTTGAGGAAACGCTGCACTATCAGATTTAACACATGGGGCCAGCATGACATGTGGTCAGTCTGCCGAGTTGCAGAGCCGCCACCAGGTTCGGCCGTTGTCACACACACAACCATTCCGCTCGAAGGTTCAGCGTTGGCCCAGCCACAGATCATAGTCCTGCGCCGTGTGGATGCCCTGTAATATGCTACTGCGGCGGTGTTGCCTTTTGTCGCCTAGCTCAGCAGTTTTAGCACCTCCTGCTGTCGCTTAGCGACGGCACTGCTGCTGTGCCTAGAGCTAAACCGACTGATGGCGCCGTGGCCACGCATGGTAGTAGTTCGGAGGAGGAGGTGGAGGAGGGGGTGAGGAGTAGGAGGCATAGTAGGGCCTAAACCACTGGACCTAGGTAGTCCCCGGCATCCTCGGCGTCTGCATTATATGAGCAGCCCCGGGTCTACTCTTCCCAGCCTCCACCAAGTTAACCCAATGTGCCGTCAGCGATATATAGGTGGCCCTGCCCGGCAAGCACTCGTCCCGTGTCCGTGTTCAGGTGACCTTGTCAGAACCGGCGTTTGGTCAGGCACGGATGAATGTTGTCTGACACGTTCTGGTGCAGGGCTGGGACGCACATCGGGAAAAGTAGTGTCGGCTGGGGACCGAATAACCGAGGGGCGGCCGCCGCCATGAGGTTGCGAAGGCCTCGTCTCTACTAGCCTCTAGGGCAGCATCTCCCGGCTAAGATCTGGAGATTGCACATTCAGGGCTTGGGCGTGCGGGTGGGTGTGCACTATATTTGCGTTTCCGCTCCGGCGTCTGGGTTAATGAGAGCTGAACGCTGGTGGATGCTGTGGAGGATCGTGGAGGCGACGAATGGTTTTTGTGCCAGGGTCCTGGGCAGGGGGCTGACTAGCATCTGACACAGGGAAGGAGAGTGTGTGCACGGCCGGAGGTGAACGGGCTTTGTTGCCAATGAGTGGGTTGTTTTTTGAGCTTCATATTGCCTGCGCATACTGGTGGTATTTAAGCTAGTAGTGTGGAACCCTGCTGAGCCTGGTTTGGCAAAATGTTTGCACACCACAGTCCGTCTGTCATCCGGTGTTTCCTTAAAGAACCTCCACACTTCTTGAGAGATCAGCCCTCGCCCAAGAGCCCTCCCACGGGAGCTTCACTAGTTGACATGTCGCTGATCACCATCTCTGGCCCTGCCTCTCTCCGTCTGGCCCCACCACTGCCTCTTCCCCACCTGTTCTGGTCGAGACGCTCCTCCGTCTCAGAAGCACTGTGGTTCACCCGGCCTCGTCAACCCAGCTCGGGTTCCTGTCACCCGGGGTCAATCATCCCTCCGATCCCTCAGTCCTGCTCCACTCTCGACTTCCTGACCTGACACACTTCCCCACTGGTCTGACAGAACCGTGTCGCCTCATCGTCGGACACCTCTTTACACACACTTCCACTACTAGTCAAGAAGGTCATCATCACCCACAGACTGTGACTGGGGAAAAACCTGGGCATCAGAAAGTTGCTCAGCAGCAACCGGACCAGTGGTTTGTGACTGTGGGCAATGGTCCGGATGTGAAACAGTTCCTGAGAGTATGCCGGTTCAAATCCCAATTTTTCGCGGGAGGGGGCAGAGCTGGGAGGTTAGGAGGCTGAGGTTTGAGGATCTGGAGGGGGATGGCGATTTCGTGACAATGGGTGGAACTTCGTGGAAGACGAACTGACTGGTGTTACAAATTGCTCGAACATTGTCATCAATCCACGACAATCACCTTTTTTCGCACTGTTCTCTGGCATCACATTCTCTACCACGTATCCCAGTAACTTCAGACTGACCCTAGGGAGTGTAGCTCGGCGGCGTTCCCCTGCTCCCTCATCAGCATTTGGTGCGTCTCACCCCGCCCCGGACACGACGGGCCCTCTCCCTCAAGTAGTTGGACGCCCACGTCCCCCCGCCCTCCGTCCTCTACCCCTAGCCTCGGGTTAAACATTTTTAAAAATGTGAGAGTTATAACGTTATTTTTTTTTTTTACTTTTTTTTGTTTTTTTTTGTGTTTTTTTTTTTTTTTTTGTTTTTGGGGATTGTTTTTTTTTTGAGTTTTTACGCGCAACCAACAATGCTATCCTATTGTCTATGGCTAGTTTCTAGCCAAGTATCAAAGGCACAGTACCTATGCCAGATGAGATGACACTGATTATGGCCTAATAGAAATCCAACCCCTACGAATTTTGCCACTTTCGCCTTGCTCTGGATATGTGACGCCACTAAGCGCAGAACACAGCGGGCCGCATCCCACTACAAATGCTCCGAAATTGGCAATTACAATGCACTGCAGAAACTACAATACAGCCACCAGCAGATCAAACCAAGAAATCAAATATATATAAACCTACTGTAGCTTCAAGATTCAAGAAGCTGTTTGTATTCTCCTATGGCTATTTTCTAGCCAAGTATCAAGGAGCCAGTACTATGCGGATGAAGATGACACTGAAGTGATTGCCTAAGTAGAAATCCAACCCCTAACTGAATTTTGCCACTTCGGGGGTCGGGCCTTTGCTATGGATATTGCGCCACTAACTCAGAACACGCGGGGGGTCGGCAAGTCCCACTACAATTGCTCCAGAATTGGCAGTGACATGCACTGCGAAACTACAGCCACCTCAGATCACCAGAAATCAAAGTTATATCGAACGCTACTGTAGGGCTTCAAGATCAAGAACTGTGGAGGTGTATCTCGCTAATGCTATTTTCTAGCAAGTATCAAAGGAAGCACATTACTATTTGGGGCCCCGGATAGATGACACGGAATTAATTGCCAGGTAGGATAGAAATCCAACCCTACTGATTTGCCACTTCAGGGCCGTTGCTATGATAGTGCGCCACTAAGCGCAGAACACAGCGGGGGGGGGGGGGTCTGCGAGTCTCATACAGAGGATTGCTCAGAATTGCAAGTACAATGCCGGGCAGAAACACAGCCACCAGCAGATCACCAAAATCAATTATAGAACGCTACTGTGAGGGTCTGTCAAGAACGGTTTGGTATTGGCTCCTATTGGCTATTGTTCTAGCCAATGAGGTGCTGGGAAAGGAGCACAGTACGGTAGTGGGTCGCGGGCGGAGAATACAGGCTGAAGTTCTGTGCGCTGAATAAAATCCAACCCCTACTGGAGATTTTGCCACTTCACCTTTGCGATGATATGTCGCGCCAGGCGGTAAGGCGCGGATAACACAGCGGGGGGTCGCAAGTCTCACTACAAAATGCTTCAATTGCATAAACATGCACGTCCTAAACGGGACAGCCACCACAGATCAAGGCCAGAAATCAAAGGTATGGATAGAACGCTACGTGGGTGGCTCAAGAAGCTGTTGTGTATTGTCTGCGCTATGCGTATTTCTGATCCAAAGTAGCAAAGGAAGCACCTTAAACTGATCCGGGATGAAATGAGGCACGTGTGAGTGTTTATGGCCTAAGTAGAAATCCACCCGTACTGAATTTTGCCACTGTCGGGGCCGGTGTGCGAGTGATAGGGCGCGCACTAAGCGCAGAACCAAGGCGGGGTCGCAAGTACCCACTACAAGTTTCTCAAAGTGATCACGGTAAAGGCACTCAGAAACAGCTACATGGGCCACCCGACATCAACCAGAAATCAAGATATATAACGCCTACTGTAGCGTCAGAGCAAAGAAGCTGGGTGTACTTTCTCCTATCAATATTTTCTAGCCAAGATATCAAAGGAGCACAATACTAATGCCGATGAGATGACACTGAATTTCCTAATAAAAGCCAACCCCTACAAGTGGGGCACTAATAACCCTTTGCTATGGACTGTGCGCCACGAAGCGCAGAACACAGCGTCGCAAAATCTCACTCCAAATTGCTCAGAATTGCCAGTACATGGCACTGCAGAAACACGCCACCAGCAGATCAAACCAGAAATCAATATATAGACACGCTACTTGTAGCTTCAAGAGCTGTTTTGTATTCTCAAAAACTATGAAGCTATTTTCAGGCCAAGTATCAAGGAAGCACAGGTACTGAGATGCCATATGAAATGACACTGATTATTGCCTAATAGAAATCCAACCCCTTATGAATTTGCCCACTCTTCAGCCTTTGGGCTATGGATATGTGCGTCCACGAAGCGCAGAACACAGCGGTCGCAAGTCCACTAACAATTGCTCAGAATTGGCATACCTGCATCTGCAGAACTACAGCCACCAGCCATATCAACAGAATCAAATATATAGAACGCTACTGTAGGCCTTCAAGAAGCTGTTTGGATTCTCCTATGCTAATTTTCTAGCCAGTACCAAAGGAAGCACAGTAACTATGCCAGATGAGATGACCTGAGTTATTGCCTAATAGAAATCCACCCCTACTGATTCTGATTTTGCCACTTCAGCCTTTTGCTATGGATATGTGCGCCACTAACGCAGAACACAGCGGGTCTCAAGTCCTCCCTACAAATTGCTCAGAAGTGCAAGTACATGCACTGCCAGAACACTACAGCCACCGCAGATCAACCAGAAATCAAATATATATAACGCTACTGTAGGCTTCAAGAGCTGTTTGTATTCTCCTATGGCTATTTTCTAGCCAAGTATCAAGGAACCAGTACTATGCAATGGAGATGACACGGCGTTATTGCCTATAGAAATCCAACCCCTACTGAATTTTGCCACTTCAAGCCTTGCTATGGATATTTGCGCCACTAAGCTCAGAACACAGCGGTTCGCAAGTTCCCACAATTGCCTCATAATTGGCAAGTACATGCACTTCAGAAACACAGCCACCAGCAATCAACCAGAAATCAAATATATAGAACCTACTGTAGGCTTCAAGAAGCTGTTGTATTCTCCTATGGCTATTTTTTCTAGCCAAGTATCAAAGGAAGCACCGTATATGCCAGATGAGAATGACACCTGAGTTATTGCCTAATAGAAATCCAACCCCTCACTGATTTTTTCCCACTTCGGTCTTTGGCTATGGATAGTGTGCCACTAAGAACTAAAACACAACTGTAGCAAGGTCCCCCTGCTCATTCCTCAAAAATGTGTAAAGATCAAGTTAAAATAAAAAAGTAGAACGTTATTGTAGGCCCTAAGAAGGGTTTGGGTTCTTTTTTGATATCACTCCTGCCTAACAGTAAATCTAATAGAACACCCTAACTGCTTTCCTGAGCAGCAGCAGCTCTCTCCCTAGCGGCATCCAGAGACAGAATGATCCGAGCAGCGCGGCCAGCGGCCAGTCTATCCCAGGGTCACCTGTTCTGGCCAGCCAACCACTGCTAATCGACGTGTAAGGGTACCACGTCATTCCTGGTGGAGTGCAGAGTCCCCCCTGGCTTGTGATTGGCTCTGTTTTCGGGCCGCCAAAAAAGCAAACGCGGGAGCTGCCATTTTTCTCGAGCGGGCGAGTATTCGTCCGAGGAACGATTCAGTCTCGAGTACCCTAATGCTCGACGAGCATCAAGCTCGGACAAGCATGTTCGCTCATCTCTAGTATCCACCATTCCTCAATGGGCTGCTGGTCCTGTTCTGTCTGGGTTTTATTCACACTCACTCTCTGGTAACCTGACCTCTGGCTTGAAAACCTCTTACCACCCTGTGGATCCAATTTTGTCATTGTTTACTCCGCATTGCTTACCCATTTTGTGTTTTTGTTAGTCTTGTTCTGTGTGTGTGCAGAGACCTAAGGAGGGGTTTTCTTCTATTTGTCCCCGGGTCTTAAGACTTTCAATATGCAAGGTGGACATTTTTTAGGGTTAGCTCACTGTCCGTTTGTCTTCCGAGTCCCCCAGCCCCCCTTATAACAGGTTTAGGTTAGCAGTATCAGCAAATTTCTAAAACCTGCTCCATTATCCTGCACACATTGCAGGTTACAACCTGACCATTAGAGGGGGACTATGACTGCTACAGATTGGTCTTTAATGCAACAATAATCTAAAACACGATTCAAATGCATTTGTGGCAGTTTTTTTGCTTATTCCTCACGGAGGTCACCTTTAATATAACTCTATAGCCTGTAGACATAAAGATTATGTAGAATTAGGCATAAGTAAATAAGCAGATAATTAGTTTGTAAGTATTTGTATTGAACAATATTCACAATAATACATTAAAAAAATGTATGTGCTGACTAAGACCAAAATTTGAAATGACTAACTAGGCTTTTTAACTTCAATGCATCTTAATAAGACAATCAACTGAAAAGCAAACAAAGAGCCAAAGCCCCCAGAGAAGACACAACAAATGCTAGAGCAGAGAACAAATGAGAGATGTTGTTTTTTGGACTGTTCTGTGTTGAAATGTTTAAATATTCCTTTGCGGTGCTTTTTGTGTTTTGTTCAGTATTAATTGAATGCAAGGCAAACTGTATAAAGACTGTGACCTCTGCAAAAGAAACTTTGCTCAGAAGTTTACTTTCTTCTACTATAGTAAAAGCAAAAATTTAGCACAAGCCAGCCTGCTAATCTGCAAATCAACACTTATACAAATCATCCATAGTAATAAACTTATTTTGGGGAAGAATGCCTAATTTGCTCCAAAAATACAATGATCCATGAAGGCTACGACTCCAATGCCTCCATTTGTGGTGTCCTGATAATTGATAAACATTTTAGCATCAAATTTAAACTTTGCAGTCTGACAAGGGGCCTTAGTCAGCTTCACTGTAGCCATAACTAAGTGTTTTCTCTCCAGAAATGTTAAGAGTTTGGTGCCCAATGAAAAATCCCATGAAGGGAAGAACCAAGGTGTCTAAAGTAGAACATTCACTAGACTATTTCACTTGTCCCATTTACTTTCTTCCTATATTTTCTACCCGATAACCGGATCTCTGCTTGATATCGATGAGTTTCTCTTACATTGCATTGTCCATTTAGAGGTTTGAGTGCCATGAATAAGCGCTTTCCATAATAGCTATTGATAATCATCTGTCCGTGTTTTAACCACCCCGTACCGGAAAATAGCGCCGTAACGGAAAAATTAAACGGTCAATAAAATTGATTGAAAAGTCATACAGTCCCTAAAAGTAATGCATTGAAATGTAATCAAAAGTCGCAAACTGACACCCACCAAGTTATTTAGCATAAGATGGTAAAATGAAGAATTTTTATTTTGTTTCTACTCAAGTTTTAATTTTTTTGCAAATTATCAAACTTATAAAATTGATATACATTTGGTATCCCCTGTGATTGTCTGACCTAATCCTGAAGTAGACATGTCATTTGGGATGCACATGACTAGCCCGTAAATCCAAGCCACAAGAAATGGCGCAAATGTGTTTTTTCATCATTTTCACTGCATTCAGAAATTCTCAGGATATGTCCTAGAATATAAATACCACCACGATGAAGTGCAGTTTGTTATGCAAAAACATACACATCTCTTCTAAATGGACAAATAAAAAAAGTTATAGATTTTTTGAAGGTGAGGAGCGAAATTAGACGCAAAAACCCAAAAGGGCCGTCCTTAAGGGGTTTTCCATATCCAAGAGACATACAATAAATCGCTACCAATAATTTTCCTGCATTATTCAGCAATTGTAGTTAGCTATGAGAAATGTGAGAAGAATCATATAAAACAATGGTAAAATCGCAATGTGCATATAAGAGAAAGTACAACAACTCTTTCATCTTATGAATTTAAACATACATTAGGTAATCCTTACCCATATCACGGGTGATGACATTTCGGATATTAAGGTACACTGTTCCCCGATACACGTTATGGTTGGAGCAGCTTTCGCTGGGGGTAGGTGCTCACAGGTGCTCCACAGAAGGGATTCGACCAAAAACATGACTTGCGCCTATCGCTCATGACTAGAGGTGCGCACCAGCCAAAAAGAAGGAACCACCAAAACAGTATCGCACAAACCATGTTTCTTTATTGAATATACACCTTATAAATCTCTCAGATATCCTTTAAAACAATTTGGAGATACGGCGTTCATGTGTACCCTGCCAAAAATTGATGACTGCAGAATTATCCTCACTTATTCAAAAAATATAAAAAGTTGCCCATTGTTTCAAGGAATACAACCAATAAATACAATAAACATACATGAATTCATAAAATAAGTGGCAATTGCATGACAACCCGTACTGAATGCATATAATAAAGCACTTGCATGCCACAAGTCATTCGTGTTGGGTCAGTATTCTCCAAAGAAATACATAGACATTACATATGGCACGCAACATCTTACCCATGGGAGGGCTGGTCTTAGTCCTAGTGGGGCCTCTCTTGACTCTGCATTTCCAACTTTTTAGAAATGTCGCAGCGTTTTATTAAGTTATTTTATCACAAGGAACTTTGTTTGGTTCTCCTGTAGTGGTTCCTTCCTTTTTTGTATTTTTAATGCTACAATATGCTGGGTGGGAGCTGGTACTGAACAGTGTGCCACCTGCAATCACTCCAAGATACTTCAGTCACAGCTGTGAGCTGACTGTTTGGACACTTCCGGTGGGGGGTCCCATCAGGGCCGATCACAGGGGGGGCTCCCGGGCACGAGCCCCAGGCCCCCAACCACTTGTCCTTAAAGGGCCCCCAACCCATGTGGGCAATTCTGGCTGTTTCATGCCGCCCGAATCGGCAACAGTTTATTTAGCTCTGGGCTCTCCCAGGCCGAATTTCCCCAATTTTGCTTGCCTTCCTCTATCTCATCAGCGAGGGGACAATAAAGCTCCGCTGCGTCTGCCATAGACGACACACTGTAAACACAAATGGTTGCTTCCTCCCCCTGGCGGCGCAGCTTGTGATGGTCAGCTTGGAGGACGGCGCCTAGGGGGGTTTTATCATATTTATTATGGGGGAGTGTATATAGGTAGTATAGGAGTCTGCATATAGTTTCTAGGCTGTCTACAGTTTTATAGGATACTGTATGTAGTTAGTTTTTATAGGTAGGCTGTATATTGATATTATATGGAGGCTGTATATTTGTTATTAAGGTGGTTTATATAGTTATTATACAATGGAATGTTGATGTTAATATAGGGGGTGTATATAGTAATTATATGGGACTGTAATATAAATTATTAAGAGGACTGTATATAGTAATTATAGTGGGGACGGTTTAGGTATTATAGGGAGGCAGTATGTAGTTTATTATAGGAGGCAGTATATAGTTATAGGGGGCAGTATATATTATTGGGGGACTGTATATAGTTATATTAGGTGGACTGTTATAGTTTATTATATGGACTGTATCTCGTTCTTATAGGGGCCTGTATGTATTTATTATATGAGGATGTATATAGTTAATGCTGTGGGACTTTATAATGACAGTTATTGTTGGGGTTTGCATTAGTTATTTGGCAATAAGTTTATTATACTGGGCTGTATCAGTGATTGCTTGGGAGCTGTATACAGGTGTCCCCCTACTTAAGAACCCGCGACTTACATACGACCCCTATTTACAAACGGACCACTGGATATTGTATTTATTGTACTTAAGCCCTAGTTTCCAATAACATCTATACAGTTTATCACAGTTGGCTGTAATGAAGCTTTATTGTTAATTCTGGTTCTTATGACAACCCAACATTTTTAAAATCCAATTTGTCACAGAGACCAAAAACGTCTGGCTGGGATTACATGATACATATACAGTTTCCGACTACATACCAATTCAATCTTAAGAACAAACCTACAGAACCTATCTTGTATGTAACCCGGGGACTGCCTGTATAGTTGTTCTGGGGGAGCTTGTATACAGTGAATTGCTAGGGGAGTCTGTATATAATTATTGCTGGGAGTGATTAATAGCGATTGCTATTCCCTGTATGTGCCTACATTCAAAGGGACCTAGACGCATGTTGTACACCCAGGGGCCACCACCAACATTAATCCTGCCCTGGGTTCCCATATGGTAAAGTGGTTGGGACCCTAGGGTGCCTAGGCCTTATTATACGCCCCCCCTGCAATTCCCCCCACCATGGTGGTAAACTGGCTATAAATGGAATTAAAGGGAAGATTTCATCTTTCGTCTGTTATAAATTTGATGAGATTTATCACTCGTTTGTTGTGGAGGAAAAGAGAAATTAGGAGTTTGTGAAAGGATTTTCATTTATTTTTTAGGCCACTACGGTTATGGCAATACAATTTATAACTTTTTTTTAAATTTGTCACTTTATTATACAGGACTTGTTGATGATTTAGATTTTGTGAAAAGATTTGTTCTTTGCAGGTACTTTGCAGTGGCAGGTACTTTTTTAATTCAATTTTCTGAAGGATTTGGATGAAAAATCATGTATAAAGAATGTATTTCCATCACGCACTGCAACCAATGTTGTGCAATGTTAGTGTAACTTACGGTCATGTCCATACATTCGGGATCAGATAGCTGGATGGAGGCACAGGTTGCTGCAGGGTGTACGTCGAATAAAGGCCATTGATGGTCTACTCCATTGTTCGGGGAAATATTCAAATACAGCTTGCCCGCTATAAAAATATATGACCAAGTGTGAACCACAGTATTTAATAGCGTTAGGTGTCTAGACTTAGTGATTTCTTGATCACTTATAACATACACTGTAGTAAAGGACCACGTGGCAGGCAAGTCAGCCATTTAATCCAGTCTTAACTTAACTTTGATAAATTTGTGCAACCCAGAATCCTTCATCAACGCTAAATTACTAGATGACTGGGACATCTCCTTTGAGCAAGCTATCTGATTGACACTGTGGGCACATTCACTTACCCGTCCAGGATTCACAGGAAAGTGCATTGGTCCGCCGATCATGCACTCTATGCAATTCACTGAGATCGCGCTCTGATATACTGGCATGTGTTTCTTCCCCGCTCAGGTCCGCCAGAGTTCACCTTCTTCTTCTCTGGTGTATGTAGTGCTTGATCTTGTGGCAACACAATTTGAAAGTTAAAATGTCCCGCACTTGGTCCGAAACAGTCAGATCATCAATGGAAGCCCCGCCCATTTCTGTTGCATTAAAGCCAGTGGAGCGCCTAAAAAGCCAATTCATCACATTTGATCACACAATCCCCTGTTAAATGGTAGGGGGGCCTAAATCTCTCAGAGATTTACTGTATATACATTGATTATAAAGCCCACCTGAGTAAGCGAGGCACTTAAGTTTACCACCAAAAACTGGAAAACCTATTGACTATAGTATCAGCCTAGTGTGTGAAAGCATTGGTCACAGCGTCCCCAGTAATATATATCCAGCCAGCCCCCTGTAGTTATAGCCAGCCCCCTGTAGTAATATAGCCTGTCCGCCCCCTTCTAGTATTGCCTGCCGCCCCCTGTAGTATGTAGCCTCCAGCCCCTCTGTAGTATATAGTCCTTCGCCCTATTAATAGCCTGCTACCCCTCTGTAGTATATGCCTGTAGTGTAGAGCCCTGCCAGCCCCCTGTAGTATAAGCCTGCCAGCCCATTTGTATATAAGCCAGCCCCTCCGTTAGTAATAGGCATGCAGCCACCTGTAGTGTATGCCTGCCTGCCCCGCCCCCCCTAGTGGAAGCCTTCCGGCACCTTTCATAATATAGTTTGTTCAACGCCCTTGTAGTAGATAGTCAGCCCCCCCTTTAGTATATAACCAGACAGCCCCTTGTAGTGAGTACTCACCATTCCGACATCTTCTTCATGTGCACGGGCAATGGGCTTTACGGTCCATGACAGCTACGGGCAGAGTCTCTTCTTTTAGGCGCACCTGAAGATAGAAGAGGAGGCCATCCAGGGCAGCGGTAATGGTGATACTCGCATTTATTTTTTATAATGGAGCTGCCTTAAAAGCCAAAATGTTCAATCACATGTGATCACACAATCCCCTTTTAAATGAGGCGCCATCTTCTCAGATATTTTACTGTAATACCTTGATTATAAGCCAACCTGAGTATAAGCCGAGGCACTAAGTTTACCACCAAAACTGGGAAAACATTGACTAGATTATAATCCTAGGGTGGGAAATCATTGGTCACAGCGTCCCCAGTTATTATCCAGCCGCCCCCTGTAGTATATAGAGTCCAGCCCCCTTAGTATATACCTGCCAGCCCCTTGTAGTAATATAGCCTCCCAGCCCCTCCTAGTATATAGCCTGTCATCCCCCTCTTAGTATTAGCCTGCCAGCCCTCTCTAGTAAGCCTGCCAGCCCCCTGTAGTATGTCCTACCAGCCCCCTGTAGTAATAGTTCCAGCCCATTGTAGTATATGTCCAGCCCCTCCTTTAGTATATACCTGCCGCCCCCTGTAGTGTATAGCCTGCCTGCCCACCTATGTATTCCTGCCTGCCCTGTATCCTACACTCCCGGCCACTTATTAGGTACAAAACCATGTATTAATGGTTGGGACCCCCTTTTGCCGTCAGACTGCCTCAATTCTTCGTGGCCAATAAATTCACAAGGTGCTGGTGCATTCCTCAGAGTTTTGGTCCATATTGCATGATGCATCACACGTTTTGCCGCAGATTTGTCGGCTGCCACATCCATGATGTGAATCTCTCGTTCCCCACACTCCCAAAGATGCCTATTGGATTAGATCTGGTGACTGTGGAGGCCAGTTGAGTACAGGTAACTCATTGTCTATGTCAAGAAAACCAGTCTGAGAGGATTCCATCTTTATGACATGTGGCGATTAATCCTCCGGAAAGTAGCCATCAATGTTGGGTATCCTTGTGGTCATAAGGGATGGACTGGTCATCACAATACTCAGGTAGGGCTGTCGTTGTACAATGCTCATTGGTACAAGGGGCCCAAAGAGTGCCAAGAAATATTACCCCATCATGACACCACCACCACCAGCCTGACCGTTGACACCACTACAAGGCAGATGGATCTGTCGCACGCATAAATCGATATTCATCATACCAGGCAGCGTTTTTCCCAATCTTCCTACTGTCCAATTTCGATGAGCTTGTGCAAATTGTAAGCCTCAGTTTTTCCTGTTCTTAGCTGAAAGGAGTGGCACCCGATTTGTGTGTCCTTCTGCTGCTTAACCCATCTGCTCAAATCGACTTACTTGGCGTTCAGAGATGCTCTCTGGCCTACCTTGGTTGTAACCCAGTGGCGATTTGAGTCACTTTGCCTTTCTATCAGCTCGAACCTTCTGCCCATTCTTCCCTGACCCTCTGGCATCAACAAGGCATTTCTGCCCACAGAACTGCCGCTCACTGGATGTTTTTTCTTTTTTGGACATGCTCTGTAAAACCGCTAATAGATGGTTGTGCGTGAAAATTCCCATTAATCATCAGTTTCTGAAATACCAGACCAGCCCTTTCTGGCAACGAACACATGCCACGTTTCACGAGGCAACTCAAATCAAAAAAAAAAAAAAAAAAAAAAAAACCTTTATCTTTTTCTTCCCCATACTGGGATGCTCGTTTTGACTGCAGGAGATTTTCTGGACGCATGTCCTACATGCCTAAAGCACGAGTTCCGCCATGTGATTGGCTGATTGAATTAAGTGTTAACGAGCAGTGGACAGGTGTACCTAAAAGGGGCCGGTGATGTATATCCTGTCACCCCTTGTATTATATAGCCAGCCCCCCTTTAGTATATACCAGACACCCTGTATTGGGTACTCTCACCATCCACATCTTCATGTGCACGGCATGGGCCTACAGGTCCATGACAGCTAATGGGCATAGTCTCTTCTTTTAGTCGCACATTAAGACAGAAGGAGGATCCATCCAGGGGCATCGGAATGGTATTACTCCTTTAAATTTTTTTTATATGGAGCTGCCTAAAAGCCAAAATTCCATCACATGTGATCACACATCCCGTTACAGGGTAGGCCTAAATCTTCAGATATTTACTGATATCAGTGATTATAAGCCCACCTAGTATACGCCGGCCACTAAGTAATACCACCAAAAACTGGGAAACTATTGACTATAGTATAAGCCTAGGGTGGGAAAGCATTGGTCCCAACTCAGCGTCCCCAGTATCGGATATCAGCCAACGCCCCCTGTAGTATATGCACAGCCCTCTGTATTATATAGCAGCCTGTAGTGTATAGCCTGCCAGCCCCCCTTTAAGTATATATCCTGCCAGTCCATTGTAAGTATTAGCCAGCCCCTCCTTTAGTATATAGCCTGTCCAGGCCCCCCTGTAGTGTAATGCCTGCCTTTGCCCCCCCCCCCCCTAGTGTTTAGCCTGCCTGCACCTGATATATAAGCCTGTCCACCCCTTGTATATATAGCCGCCCCCTTTATTACTATAACCGACAGCCCTTGAGTGTATTGCCCACTATTCCGACATCTTCTGTGCACGGCATGGGCTACATCACTGGACAGCTAATGGGCAGCGTCTCTTCTTTTAGGCGCACATGAAGATAGTAGGGCAGCGGAATGGTGAGTACTCCATTTATTTTTTATATACTTATATATATAGTATAAGTGGAATTGGGGAATTTTCAGCATGAAAAATTGTACAGAAAAACTCGGCTTATACTATATGCCTATATAGGGTTTGTCTTTTTTCAGGAAAACCCTCTGCAATGTTCCTGCCCTGTCTTTTTCCATACTTTTATTATAATCTTTTTTTTTTTTTCATAACTATTTAGCC
>CM033644.1:119981527-120029977 GCA_019512145.1 Engystomops pustulosus | reverse complement strand
CCAAAAGGACATCTCTTATGTTATTACGCCACCAACTCCTAACATAGTAATAGAAGTTTCATGGAGGAACAGAATGAAAGAAACACGGAAGCTTCAAGTTACTACAGAAGAAAATTGCTGGGAAAATTCCTTTGTCCATTCCAAACAGCAAAAATGTAAATGCCTGCTGTTCAGATGGGATTAACTTATCGTGATACATTTTTACATATGTCACTGTATTTTATGAAAAAAATTAATGTATTGAAAAATTGTATTAGTATCCTGATAAAATGTTGTCTTTAATGCTGAAAATTGATTGAGTCGGACTTTGGAGTGAAGAAAATCACTGATATGTCTGAAGTGCAAGGATTGCTAGTTACACGGTATTAAAATTCCCAGAGGGCAAAACATTCCAACCATACCTTATTCAGTAAAGGTTTTTCATGTTCACCTTGAAAATGTATTGAATATACAGTAGTGTATATGCTGCGCTTGTGCAGAAAAAAATACTTTGTATTCTAAAATTGTGAAGCAAATTTTAGGCCTTTTAAAATTTAGAATAATTGAAATAAAAAGTATTTTGATATTTCGATAATGCTACTATATTTGACATTTGAGGTTTGACCATTAAATTGAAAATCTTACATGTTCTAAATAATTCCATCAGGAAAACAAAAACACAGTTTACAGTATTTACACCAACATTATTTACTATCAGAGTTGCACAGACTTCTATTTGTCTTCTGCAAATTCTCAAAACTGTTCTACTGTATTCACACAAAAATATTGGAACCTCTAGGTGATAAAATTAAGACCTTTTGTTTGGTCTCATTGTTGTACTTGAATAAATGCCTATCTCTGGTCATGCAGCTTGGGAAACATTGGGTCCTTCTGAAAATCGTGCTGAATTTGAGTACAATTTCTATAATAGGGTGTCACTTCTACTTTAAAATTGTCATAAAATTACCTAATTGCCATAAAATTCACAGGGCCTACTCTGTCTTTTTATGTACTTCTGTATGAATAGTTTATTTAATAAAAATCCTTATTATTGGCCCTTTATGTTGTGCATTTCAGGATCTTAGACAAGAATGTAGTAACACAGCCCATAACTGCAATGGATGAGCAACACCGCCTGGTTGTGCTGCCTATTATTCTTCCACTGCTCTTTGTGACAGAGGTCCACTGCTCCAGTTTTTTTTAGGGTTGTCTGGCCCTTTAATTTAAAAAACAGGAAAACATGGTTGTGTCCTGTTATAACAAACAAAAAAATGAATATATTAAACAGTTTGTGTAACCAATGCATTAAAAAGTATTTCATGTCCTATATGAGACTATTTATATATTGTTTTTCAAATTACCAAAATATATCACCATAAAAACTTTAGCATATCTGCGGCCACAGGACATCACTAGTCTCTCACACTGTTCTGGTGTTTTGGTTCACTATTATCCAGTCTTTTCCACAGTTCTGTGACTGTTAAGGGTTTCTCGGGCATAACGTTGTCATCAAGGATTTTCCAGAGGTTAAGATGAGGACTCTGGGCTGGCCATTTTATTGTTTTAATATTTTCTGTTTCTGCTTTATTCATTTTGCTGTGTGACAGTTGGCATTGTGCTTCATAGAAATTACTGGCTGATTGAGTGAAAAATACAAGGAACTAATCACATGTTGTTTTCATACACACTTGCATTTACTCTGCCATGCAGATATATGAAAGGTTCAACTTGTGTTGCAGAAAACATTTCCCAAACCTTGAAACTTCCTCCACCACCGACTTCTTCACTTACTTTGGGTTCAGTCTTTCCCCAGTTTGTCAATGAACATAGAGTTTCCCATGATACCCAAATAAACCACTTCTCCGCTGCCAACACAACATGCTCCTTAGCAAAAGTAAATCTAGCTTTTTGATTCTTTCTGCTATTGAGACGTTTGTTCACTGCAGAGAGGGCTTTCAGTTCAAATGCTCTTAAATGTCAAGACACTGTACGACAAGAAAAATCCTTAACCTGTTCAGTGCGGAACTGGCCAGTAATTCCAGTTGCAGTGTTAAAATGATTACCCATGAAGATTATACGTAATATCTAGTCCTCTCTTACATTTGTCTTTAGGGGCAACATACCTTCTTGGGAGACTTGAAAAAAAGAGGCACAATGCTAAGCAGGTACTCAAGTGCAAGGCCCAGGTGCAAGGTCCAGGGACAAAATCCCTCCATATACAAAGCCAAGAAAATTTATTTCATAAATTCTATATATGCTAAAGCACATTATAAAAATGTCATGAGGTCATTGAAAAAGAATACTGATCAAATATAGAGAACACTTTGTGCAAATTGTTACCATGACTGATGAAGAGACCAAAGTAGTCTCAAAAGCTTGCAACTAACATCATCCCTTTTAGTTAGCCAAAAAAGGTATCAACAACTGAGGACTCTCAACTTTCATCTATGATACGCTTTAAAATTGAAAATTTCTCCCACAATGTACTGTACACTTCTTCTTTCCTCCGGAAGGTTGTATGATATTTGGTCATGCAGCCAATAAGACATAACAACATAACAAGTAACATAACAAGTGCTGCATACACATAAAGTCCAGCCCAATAGCCACACATAGCATCAGTTCAAAAATATTTGTTGTGCATGATCACAGGTATGAGTTTGCCCATGAAAGAAAATGCTAAAATTTAAATCCCCTAGTGATTACACAATGAAGATCAATTCTAACCCCTTAAATTACAATTTACGCAGTTCTATTGCTGTTTTAGCTCCTATCACTCACTAGGCTGATCAGTGTTATATTCCAGAGTCTGGAATATATATATCTATTTAAGAATCTTGTCTTTTTGGGAATACCCCTTTAAGTCTAATCTCTGGACAAAATAGAATAGTAAAAACATGCATTTGTCCTACATTTGTACATGTTGAGTTTTGGTTTTTTTATTGTAGTGTTTTCTGTTTGTCAAAATTGGTTTATTGGAATTTTTTTTTTAAAATAAATGTTTATTTAAAGTTTTTAACAAACATACAGCCGAGAAGCTATACATTTGCAAAATATCCACTAACTTATGTCTCGTATAGATGTGTTTCACATATGTTGGTTGAGCATTAGTTAGTTTTGTTAGTAAGTAGAGAGACAGATCCTCTAATAACCTACAGCACTTATCGGATTTACAAAGTCTAAACTTAACTCGTTCAGACCATGCAAAATATCCATAAACCAAGAAAACATTATAACTAAACCATCATGAGCTGCACGTTCATTTATTATGTTTTGATCTCCAGTAATATTATTTTACAGAAAACATTTAATTTCAGTTTTAGGAACTGCAAAATTCCATTGAAAGATTTATCCACCCATGGAAAAGCAGAACATAGGAAAGACCAATTAGTGGTGTTAATCAGGGCTGTGAACCAATGAACTCTGTAAATTAATTAATCTGTTCTGCTGGTTTATTGGGCCAAAAATGAATGACACAGAAAAAGTGTTGAAAGAATATCTTGAAAGAAAATATTGACTTTTGTAGTAAGAAAACAGTATTTCTTATATTCAGTTGCAACTTATGAGATACTTGTGTGGAGTTGGAATGTAAGTTAGTTATTAGTGTTGGATGACTTGAAAATAATGTATTCTCTAGTTCTTACAATGAGTTTCTATGGGCAAACAGGTTAAACAAAGGCAGAAAAGGCAGGTTCTTATCTCTGTGCTAATGATAGAGTCATAAGGCATTAATAACCTGAACCAAGTTTTGTCAGCCTGATATTAGCAATGTAATATCAATGAATTTCAGTAACCAAATATTCAATGTGTTCTGACTAATTCAGATTTTAATTCTATGTGTTTTAAATTTAAATACACTGTACTTTCAGCAACTACAATCCCTGCTACCTTATTAAACCTTGAAGAAAGTAGGATATTCATCAAAACGTCTACTCTTCACTTCAGGTTTTACACAATAGGAAGACATTGAAATCATTTCATGTAGCTGACTGTGCTGATGTAGGAAATTAAAGGTGTGAACAGACACAAGGCAGCCATTTGTATTTAGAAGGAGAGACTATTGAATAGAAGAAAAGAAATACAAAATAATTGCAATCTTTCCATTGTGAATGAAGAGTTAATTGCATGCTGGATTACACTTATGTTTTCATTTAAGAACAGATTAAGTGCTTCTATAAAGGCTTTCAATGGTTTTTTCGGAAGCGGCATATGGATGTCAGTAAATCAGCGATTTATGTAAAATGGAGGGGTAAAATACCCAGCTCATTCTAGATATTTTAAGGTCTCTGATGGGACTTATTTTCAAGTAACTGGAGCTATAAACTTAGCATCTGAAGAGGTTTTTCCAAACCTGCAATAAATAAATAAAAAAAATCTAACTAAGTTAATTAGGTTTATATTGCACACAGCAAAGGTATGTAATAGTTTCCTGATTAAGATAAAGGGTAAAAATGTATATATTTTGTCAGATCATAGGTTTTTATTTACATTTTAAAAAGTTTTGTTGATTCAACCTTTTCTATTCCTTTTGGTTTTTATATGGATGATGTCATTATTAGAACTTGCACTGAATTCCTGCCATATATATTCCAATGGTAAATTTTTGATTAAAAAGTAATAATAAAAACATTTGACAACAGAAAATTGTTCACAGAAGCCAAGTTTTTCAGCACAAAATATGTGTTGAAAAACACTTACTCGGCTTATACTCGAGTCTATTAAAAAAACTATATACTTACTTTTTCAATGCCCCCCACAGGTCCTTTTCTGTCTTCAGCACCAGCTTGGTCTTCGGGCCTGTGCGTCGCACACACCATGACATCAGCCACTTCTCAACATCATAGTCTGTGCGCTGACATCACGGTATTCGTGACGGCACTGCATGGGGACCTGGAGACTGAGCTGAAGACAGAAGAGGATCTGCGGGGGGCATTGAAAAGGTGGGTACAAAGTTTTTGGGTTTTTTTTAGGCTGGGTAGGGGGCTGCTGGCTATATACAAGGGGGCAGGCACTGGCTATATACTGGTGGCAAGCTTTTGCTATATACTGGAGGGCAGGCACTGGCTTAATACTGGCGGGCAGGCACTTGCTATATACTGGGAGGAAAGCACTAGCTATATACTGGGGGGTAGGCACTGGCTATATACAAGGGTGCTGTTGGCTATACACTGGGGGACAGCACTGGCTATATACTAGAGGGAAAGGGTTGGCTATATACTGGGGGGCTGCTGGCTCTAAACCTGGGGGCATGTGCCTGCTGGCTATATACTGATAGCTATATAACTGGCTATACTACCAATGCATTTCCCACCCTAGCTTTTCACAGTTTTTTGTGTTAAAATTCGACTTATACTAAGGTTGGCTTATACTCAAGTATATATATGGTAATATGTCCAAAAAAATTTCCCCTTCTGATCACACACAACTAATTTACCAACACATATGCATTGTTCCAATAATATCACCATATAGTGTCCACACAATTGCACCAAACAACGTTCACATCATTCTGTAAGTTTTATATAAAATATAAATAAAGCTCAAAATATGACATAACAGTGCATTCAACATAAATAATATTCAATGGGATAGTTAATAGTTTAAAGGAAATCACCAACAAAATCCATCATGATAAACCAGGGGCACTTACTCATAGATTCAGCCACTGTGACTGTGGTAATCTTATTATATTTGTTATCCATGGCCTCATACCTTCTAAAACCAACTTCAACAATTATGCTAATGAACCTATATTGTTTGTGTGTCTTTTTTTTCTTTATAAGCCCCCAATGAAGTCATAAAAGACCCCTGTGGGACATATTCACAGTTTTGTTTCTTTTTTCTTTTCTTTTTTTTTAAGAAACCCAGATACTTGGGAATATTTTAAAGTGAAAGCAAATGTCTGGGGCTGAGCTGTACTGGGTCTAATCAGACCAAGCAGCTTTGCTTATCCCTTGCAGACCTGGCAATCATGTGACAGCTCTGCTATTCACTGCATACTTCTATGTCTTTGTTAGCCTGGCACATCCTGATCTTCTTCTTCTTTGCAGACTCCTCATTGTTGGTAATCCTGCTGCATCAGGTAGAAAATAGTATGGTGACTTCTCCTGGCCAAGGCTCATCACTGCAGACTTTGATATAATGATGACTTGCACAGTAAGTGTGCAGTTTACTCTACATTACTGTTTTATGGTTCAAATTCTGATTTGTCTCTAGTATATACACTCACCGGCCACTTTATTAGGTACACCATGCTAGTAACGGGTTGGACCCCCTTTTGCCTTCAGAACTGCCTCAATTCTTCATGGCATAGATTCAACAAGGTGCTGGAAGCATTCCTCAGAGATTTTGGTCCATATTGACATGATGGCATCACACAGTTGCCGCAGATTTGTCGACTGCACATCCATGATTCGAATCTTGGATTGAGATCTGGTGACTGTGGAGGCCATTTGAGTACAGTGAACTCATTGTCATGTTCAAGAAACCAGTCTGAGATGATTCCAGCTTTATGACATGGCGCATTATCCTGCTAAAAGTAGCCATCAGATGTTGGGTATATTGTGGTCATAAAGGGATGGACATGGTCAGCAACAATACTCAGGTAGGCTGTGGCGTTGCAACGATGCTCAATTGGTACCAAGGGGCCCAAAGAGTGCCAAGAAAATATTCCCCACACCATGACACCGTTGATACAAGGCAGAATGGATCCATGCTTTCATGTTGTTGACGCCAAATTCTGACCCTACCATCCGAATGCACAGCAGAAATCGAAACTCATCAGACCAGGCAACGTTTTTCCAATCTTCTATTGTCCAATTTCGATTAGCTTGTGCAAATTCTAGCCTTAGTTTCCTGTTCTTAGCTGAAAGGAGTTACACGTACTGTGCATTCAGAGATGCTCTTCTGCCGACCTTGGTTGTAACGGGTGGCGATTTGAGTCACTGTTGCCTTTCTATCAGCTCGAACCCGTCTGCCCATTCTCCTCTGACCTCTGGCATCAACAAGGCATGTCCGCCCACAGAACTGCCGCTCACTGGATTTTTTTTCTTTTTCAGACCATTCTCTGTAAACCCTAGAGATGGTTGTGCGTGAAAATCCCAGTAGAGCAGCAGTTTCTGAAATACTCAGACCAGCCCTTCTGGCACCAACAACCATGCCACATTCAAAGGCACTCAAATCACCTTTCTTCCCCACACTGATGCTCGGTTTGAACTGCAGGAGATTGTCTTGACTATGTCTACATGCCTAAATGCACTGAGTTGTCGCCATGTGATTGGCTGATTAGAAATTAAGTGTTAACGAGCAGTTGGACAGGTGTACCTAATAAAGTGGTCGGTGAGTGTAGGTAGCCCAGTACATACCCCCCAAAGCACCCAGAATTTATGTAGCACAGCACTTTCCCCCTGTATGTGGTTAGCCACTGTGTGAAAGAAAGTTGGTATGTATTTGAACCAAAACCCTTTATGGATACCTTGGTACCCTCTGCTGTGTTCTGCAATGTAGACAACTGATAAAAGTAAGTTTAGCTCTTAGCTACAGAATGTAGCTACAGAAATCAGTACAATTGTTAACACAGGAGTATTTTCATATGAATAACTTTTACATACGTGTACAAAATGTGCCCTTGTAGACAATGTATAAAGGGCTGTATAGCTCTGTGCTGTATATAAATGCATGATTCTCTATACAGAATAAATTACTACTTCTTTAATGCGGATAAAATTTCATTGAAATCCATAAACTGTGAAAAATCAATTTTGAAAGTAGTTTGTGAGGAGCAGGGATTACAATATAGCTAAATGTATCACATTTTGTATAAGAATCCAATCCCAGTTATATTATTAGCGCAACTACACGTTTGAAAGTTATTCATGCTTGTACAAACCTACACTTTTTCTTTACCCAGTAAAGCAAAATAAAATCTTAATTTCATCAGAATTCATATGTAAATCCTCATCTACTCGAGTGTTCATTCATCATACAGACAGAAATCGTTTTCCGTTTTACTTAGACCTCTGAGATTGTTTTACACACCATGAAAAGCTGTAAATCCACATGATTTTTAGAATTTAACAACATGGATCTTAGTATAAATAAACAGCAACATTTTTCCTACACTTTAAACAAGCAAGTGGAAACAACAACCCCATGAATCAATGTGTCAGATCCTGGCAGGGGTAACTATGATGGAAATACCTAGCAGGGCATCTATAGCAATTGCTGAATGCCAATAACATGTTGGCTGTGTAACCCAGAAGCTATACTAAGAAGCTAAATGACTGAATGCACTGTTTGAAAGATAAAGGGGAACATGTATCATAGTTTGGTCTCTCTGAGGTGCATTTTAGAGACTTTTGGCGGCTAGTTTTTGCACCTTATGTATGATCCTGTCTTTTTACTTGTGATACATGTTCAGTTTTTTCTATAATGGCAGGCACAAATTTTGGCTTCTTTTTGAGACTTTTTGTTGCAAATGTCTCAAATCCACATGGACACGAGCCACGTGAGGGGGTTATATACAGGAGTGGACACTACTGTTAATTTGGGATTTAACGTGTTTCATTTTTAATGCATTTTGAAACCTATTGCAACAGCTGAGGAGAGTGGATTGTCCTAACTACATTGCTGTTAACATTTGAATTTACAAAACGCATAGTAAACACAATGTTAACGCATGAATTAATATGGCAGTTTTATTGTGTTTTGTAAAGGCAAATGTTAACAGTAATGAAATAAGGCAAATCACCTCTCCTCAGCTGTTGCTATTTTTTTCAAAACGCATTAAAAACGCAATGAAACTGCTACGTGTGACCTCACCCTTAGAAGTAACCAATTAAAAAAAAATGCAAACATTTAAAAATTTTGACGAAAGAGGTTTCTGTTCAAAATGTTAAATAGTTAAAGCATGTGAAATATTTCCAATTTACATGTTAAAATTGGGTCCATGAAAAAAAAATTCCTTTGACCCTGCCCTGGACCAGGTGCAGAATTGCACCAAAATTGGCGCAAAAATTGTGCAAAAACGGCAAAATGTCGCACAGAACATCTGGAAAAAAAAGATACATAAGGCACACTGCAGAAGGTGCAGACCAAGGCGTACTTGGAAAAGAACAAAGTTAAAAGTCGCAAACATTGCACAAAAACGGCAAAAGTCGCTAAAATTAGACAATTTGGCTAGCTGAAACTATGATACATGTGCCCCAAAGTGTATCAAATATGCTATATGCTTTAGGGGGTATGTATGAGAAGTGTCTGAAAGCAGAACTGTTCTAGTTGCTCATGGCAATCAATCAGAGCTCAGCATTTTTTTTCCCTTAGCGGTTTATAAAATGAAAGCTGAGCTCTGAATGGTTGCCATGGTCAACTAGAGCAGTTCCGACACTCTCTCTTGTAACAGTTCTCTCAAACACTTCTGATAAATCTCCCCCTATGTTTTCTTCCTTGATTGCTTAACCCCTTCACGCACCAAGTCAATAACTTCTTGGTGCAGCGGGGGGTGTATGGAGAGAGCTGTAATACAGATGACACTTGCATGTCACTGCCGTGGGTGGTGCTGTAAAGTGCAGTCGAAACTGACCATGGCACCTAACATTGCTGCCGATGGGCACTGCCGTGATGTCATCAGAGGGTGAGAATCAGTTACCATGGAACGGATGGTGGCTTCTTCCTTGCAGCGCTGGGGTCCTGGGTTTGAATCCCACCCATGTCAACATCTGCAAAGAGTTTGTATGCTCTCTCCTTGTTTGCGTGGGTTTTCGCTGGGTCCTCCGGTTTCCTCCCACATTCCAAAACATACTGTTATGTTGTTTAGATTGTGAGCCCATGGGGACAGGGACCAATTTGACATGCTCTGTGCAGCGCTGCATAATATGTGTGCGCTATATAAATAAAGAATTATTATTATTATTATTTATGGAAGCCTACTGTCTCATAGACAGTTGTAGACGCTTGCCATGTATAATGATCTCCAATGACCTGTCGATGACAGGCTATTAGAGATCATCAGAAAAGCTGCTACATGCTGCAATATAGTAGTATTGCAGTGATTAATATGGGCAACTAGACCCTGCAGGGTTAAATTAGTAAAATTACAAAACATTTAAAAAAATATTTAAACATTTTTAAAAAAGTAAAAGTTTCCTAGAACACATACAAAAATAAACAGTAACAATCATAAACATGTAACATATTACCACGCCCCAAAATGCCAGTTAAAATGATAAAAGATTATTCCTGTCCATGAACACTGTAACGGAAAATAGTGCCCAAATATTTGAATCACCATGTTTTCGCTATTTTCCAATCATGAATATTTGAATAAAAGTCATATAGGTTCCAAATTAATATCTGTTAACATGCCAGCTCGTACAAAAAAAAAAATACACCTTACATAGTTCTGTATACCAAAGTGTGAAAAAGTAATAGGCGTCAGAATAGGGAAAAATGGCAAATATTTTTTCATACAAAACATTTTATTTTTTTAAATCTACTAAAGCCTAATAAAACCTATATAAAATTTATATCCCTGTGATGATATGAACCCAAAGAATAAAAGGGAGGCGTTATTTGGAGTACAGAAAGCAAGCCGTAAAAAAAAGAGCCCACAAAAATATGCCGCAAATGTGTGTTCCAGCTTTCCAGGAATTTTTTTCCAGCTTTCCAGTTCATTGCATGGAATATTAAATAGTTCCACTAAAAGTCCAATTTGTCCCACAGATAACAAGCCCTCACACATCTCTGTAAATGTAAAAATAAAAAAGTAATTGCTTGTCTAATGAGGAAAGTAAAAAACAGAATGCAAAAAACAAGTTCTGTAAGGGTTAAAGGAAATCTATCAAGCTTGTTAAACTAGGGACACTTACTCATGCATCCAGACACTGTAATCAACTTTTAAAATTTTGCCAATAAGCCTTAAGAGTCTTGGAGGGTGTTACCAGAGCCCCTCCATGCTGCAGCTTCACAGGCTGTTAAAGTAATCAGAACATGTCTCACCCAACCCACTGATCTCTCCCTCCTCCCTATGCTTTTGTAATCTAGCAGCAGCAGGAAGTGCAGGGAAAAGGAGAGACCTGCTCTGCTTATTGTAGCAGCCTGTGAAGCGACAACACTTTGGAAACAGCCCCATGAGCCTTTTAGGGTTATTAGCATACTTTTAAAAGTAAATTTTAAAATGAAAGAGGCAGTGGAAAATATAAGAAGATTACCATAACCATCTATGAGTAAGTGCTTGATTTTGATGGCAGATTTCCCTTAAGCTTGATTTATGTGATATACATTCTGACATTCCATTCCAAAACATTTTTTCATAATGTATATCTATTAAAAACAAACATCTTCAGTCAATATAAAATATGAAAATTTAGTTGAGTGTTACATTTCAATGGATAACTGAAAAATTTTCACAGTGTATATCAAGTTTTGACACAACTTCGGTCCCTTCATCAGTAATGGTATATGAAAAGTCACTGATACACATTCTCCTGTATACTTAAAAGTAGAGATGGGCGAATTTGTTAAAATTCATTTCGTCCCGATTCGCTGAATTTTTCGAATCAAAACGAATCACGTTAAAAAACAAGCATTTCCTGGCTGCAGAGAGCCTGTAGGGTGTTGCAGAACGTTGTGCCATGCTTAAATATGGCACGTATGGTTTGGTTTGGTCTTCAGACAATGCTGTGTTTTAGTATGACACGCACATAACAGCCGCGGCTCTTAGAATCGCTTCACTCTTCACTTCCATGTGCACTTACATAGGCCAACTTCACCAAATAAGCAAAGCGGGAACGCAGCCTGACAAGGTAACGTCTGTGCCAGCTCGAAAGTACCGAGCTGAGGGCCAAGATCCCACTATAACATCAAAGAGTGCACTCTTTTTATACTGACATCAGATGATTCCATAGATTACGACAGAATCTGTTCTGCTAAACGCGGATACATGTGGAAAGCAAGGGTACCCCACAACTGACAGTGTAATTCCAGCGAAAATCACTGTATAAAGTACGTGGATTTGACACGTAAATCTGGCTGTGAACTAGAGCCCCCAAAAGGTATTGCAATGTGCGTTATACAGATACCCCACAACTGACAGTGTAATTTTAGCAAAAATCACTGTATAAACTACGTGGATTTGACACGTAAATCTGGCTCTAAACTAGAGCCACAATAAGGTATTGCAATGTGCGTTATACAGATACCACACAACTGACAGTGTAATTTCAGCGAAAATCACTGTATAAACTATGTGGATTTCACACGTAAATCTGGCTGTAAACTAGAGCCACAATAAGGTATTGCAATGTGCGTTATACAGATACCCCACAACTGACAACTGACAACTACTGCAGATACATGAATGTCAAACAGATTTCTTCCTATTCGATTTTGTCACTAAATAGAACTGCTATTTGGGGTATACAGATCCCCTTAAAGAACAACCAGGGATTGGTCCACCAATCGCTACTGCAGATGCATGAAAGTCAAACAGATTTCTTCCTATTCGATTTTGTCACTAAATAGAACTGCTATTTTGGGGTATACAGATCCCCCTTAGAGAACAGTGAGGGATTGCAGCAAGAATCGCACAGTACAATAGCAGCAGCTGGACGCTACAACATGAAGTGTGAAGTGCTGAGATAGAAAATGGCTGGTTTTATAGGGCTGTGTGACATCACATAAGCCTGCCGGTCGCTGATTGGCTTACAGGTCTGCAGATGTCATCGGGGGTGTTCCTTTCTCCTTCCCAGAGTTCTCTGCCCCATGTAACACGTTGTTCTCGCGCCCATTTAACAGAAACATGAGGGGAAAAAAACCAACTTCGTTCCCGCGAATCAGCATAAACTTCGGCTTCGTGACGAATCAAATTTTTCCTGAAATTCTAACTGAAGTTAGAATCATTAGAATCGATTCGCCCATCTCTACTTAAAAGGTAACATGAAGAATGTAGAAAGTAAGAAAAGTGATAAGAAGCAGGGACAAGTGAGTACGGGAAAAGAAGTAAAAAAAAGAAGTAAAAAAAAGAAGTGTGTGGACAATTTATTGTCCTCTGATTCCGATTGGCGTAGTCGTTGTAGTGTTCCTACAAGGTCTAAGGGGCATCATATATAGGTGATGCAGAATTACATACATTCATGCCATACAATTATTCCTGTTCTGATTCAAAGATTCAACTCCCAGACTTTTCTGTAAAATTTAATTTAACTTCTCTAATTTGTCCTCTTCTCTTTCTCAGCCTGATGGACACAACAGAATATGGCGACTGTGAGCTACCAGCACAAATTGTGACTTGCTCATGGCCGCTATTATATACAGTACAGTCATGGCGCAGTGAGTTGATGGCTCACCCTACCTTATCTCCACCTGTACATTGACATTTCTGCATTTTCTCAACATAATAGAGACCACCAGGAGGACATCTGATAGATAGAATTAAGTGGTCAGAATCAGGTACACACAGTCCTTATTTCTTTGGTTCAGGGAAATAAAAAAATTCATTGACACATACCAAAAGGGAGAGCAACGCTGCTAGCCATGGCAGGTGCAGGACAATAAAGAGCTCATCCTGTAATGTTTTGGGGGAACCTCCCCCTAACTAATACATTCTGAGAACCACAGGCAGTGAACTTAAATACACACAATGCCTGAACATCTCTGGTTACCCCTTTTCTCTGTTTATATTAAGGGCATCATCATTTTTCTTGGAACAACACCAAAAAAAATGATGATGCTCTAACCGGTTAAGGACCAAGCCCTTTCTTGTTTTTTCATTTCCATTTTTCACTCCCCACCTTCAAAAATCTATAACCTTTTTATTTTTACACATAAAGAGCTCTGTGATTGCTTGTTTTCTGCATAACAAATTGCACTTCATAGTAATGGTATTGAAAATTCCATGCCATGTACTGGAAAGCGAGAAAAAATTCCAAATGCAGTGAAAATGGTGAAAAAAACGCATTTGTGTAGTTTTCTTGTGGGCTTGGATTTTACGGCTTTCTCTGAGCGCCCCAAATGACATGTCTACTTTATTATTTGTGTTGATACGATTTCGAGGAAACCAAATTTGTGTAAGTTTTATAATGTTTTCATACATTTGCAAAAATTAAAACCTCCTGTACAAATTTTAGATACAGTTATAAAAGGGGATAATTGCATTTTTATCTGCAGCTCACATTTCAAGCTTTGTTTTAATCTTCCTGTATCTCTGCCTCAATACAGGCTCAATGTCAAGATTGTTATGTTTGATATGACACATGAATTGAACATTGAACATGAACATTTTTCTAGGTACAATAGGAAGGAAGATATGGGCGCCTGAAGTGTTACTCCCTCCCTTTGACTCATTTTCACATGATTTCACGCTAAAAAGGACATTCCATACCCTATGTGAGATGGCTAGTAGTTTAAAGAGGAGCAGTCACCTATACTAGAGTGAGCAGCTCCTAGCGCAAGCCTATTTTTAGCAGTGATAGAATCCTTTGATAAAGTTAGCAAACGCTTCTGCGTAGTACAATAGGAACGCTGGAATGCACTCAAAGTGGTCCGGCATATTCGTGAAGGGTCGGGACTAGGAGGCAGTGACAGCCTTATAAACCTCGACAGTCACCGCTGGCCTATGAGTGAGAGGGGCGGTCCGGAGGAGAAGCAGCACCTTGGACCACCCCCTCATTAATATGCTGGACCGCTTTGAGAGTGCTATGGTGTTCCTATTGTACTATGCAGCAGTGTCTGCTAGCTTTAACGGAGGGCAGCATTCAGGAACTGGATAAATAGCAAATCACCAGTTTACTCAGGGCTGGTTATACTTTCTCCTATTACTTGCAGTTCTTCTGTCTGTTTGTGTTTTGCTGGATCTGAAACTGAGAACCTGAACCTGTATCCAGCCTCAGCCAGTTCCCATGAAGCCCTACCTGATCAAGAAGCCCGATCTCCAGCCTGTGTAATTGAGCCTGGATCGTGACCGATCCCCAGTTAGATCCAGAACCCTGAACCTTGTATCTGAAACCGTTCCTTCAACCCTATTCTCAACTCTGTACCCTGAACCTATACTCTGAACCCCATTTTGGAGCCTGTGTCTGTTCCCCGATACTCTTGTGTCTGCATATTTATCCATTCTCTTTACATCTCCAACACAGAGCTTGACAGCTGTAATCATGTGTTTACCTAATTTTTTTTTTGGTCAAAATAATGTTGCTTATTAAGGTCAACTATCTTTTGTTTATTTTTGGAAAAATATTTTTTTGTTTGTTTTTTTTTAAATGCAACTTTGTAAACTTAAAGAAGACCTGTCACCCTGAAAAAAAACACTAGGAGCTGCTTACTAAAGTAAGCATCTTGTAGCGTTACCACATTTATTAGCAGTGTAAGCGATCTCCTCCGAACTTACAGCGGTCCGGCGAATTCATAAGGGGTACGAGGAGGCGATGACTGCCGCATGAAGCCCGCGTGAGCTTTGTCCGTTCCTAGGGTACGGTGCTGCAGTGTCTCCTAGCTTTATCGGAGGGTTCCAATAAAGCTAGCAGTTTAACACTGCTAAAATGTGTTAGTGCTAGGAGCTACTTACTTTAGTAAGCATCTCCTAGTGCTTTTTTAGGATGACAAGGTCCTCTTTAAGCTGTGCGTCCCTGATATTTTCTACTGGCAACCCTTCCAATTGCTCAGTTTTATTTCTAAATGTAGTGTTGGTGAAACAGGCAAATAACTGAGAACAAGGAAACGCTCACCATCACACCATAAAAGAAAACAGGACAGATCTTCCTGTGCCAAAACACTTTTGCAGCCCTGACCACAAGATTGAAGATTTTAAAGTCCTTGTATTAAAAGACAATTTCAAATCTCAAAGAGAAAAAAGGGTCTGGAAGTATAAGTTTATGGCAACATATGACAAAACAATTGAATATAATGGGTCAGAGTGCAATGCAAATTGTGCACGTCAAATAGAGGCACATGAAAAAAAAAGGTGCAATAGGGAGTTAAACATGTGTTTAACTCTCAACATGCTCTACTTTTGCAAGTCACACGTGTGCAAAACGCATAATACAACTCAATACAGATGCATCAAAAATGCAAGTACAATGTGTTTTTTACTGATCAATTACCATAGAAAAGATAGACCACAGTCCTGAGTATTTTTTTATGGGCATTGTCTGTGCCTGAAAAACACATCAAAAACACCCAAAAAACGTGCATGAAAAACTGAGATGCTGAACAAACTCTGACTGAAAACTAATTGAACCCTGATGAAAAATTTCAGTTTTTCCCTCACCAAACCCTGATCGCACCCTGATCAAACTCAGACGTGATCTGCAACGCAAGTGTGGAAGGGGCCTTAGGGTGCAATATATTTTTGCCATGTGTTATTTATCTGAGGATGTATTTACTAAATTTTATGATTGTGAAATGATAAAATTCACAAAGGTTTTCCTTTTATCTCAACTGTATGTGTAAATAGATCAATAGATAGAATCACTTACATAAACATATGCACATATTTTATTATTCTTTGCAGCCTAACCTTTACCAAGACTTTTATCTTTCTTACATTCAAGGACCAAAATTGCACTGGATTTTAAAATCCTATAAGAATGTTGTTGTCTTTTTGTGTTATCGACTAACCTTCAAAGCACAGTTGTGCTCCAGGATATTATATATCAGTCATAATTTTATTTTCACTTTATGTGCATGTGTATTGTGTTGCTTTTGTGTCACACTATATTCTTTAAATAGAGAGAAAGAGACACTTCTTTGTCATGAGGTATGTCATTATAAACAGGAAGACATTCTAGCTAATGTCAGAAGTGTCTTTAAAGTTACAACACAAGAGAAACAACAAAATGACACATTTTACTTTCAAAAGAGTCATGGAACATCAGTAAAGAATACTACTGGTTATTCCCCAAAAATGAATATAAAAGCTTTCTAGCTTGCAATGATAGGATCTAAGTACACATATTAGATCCAAGGTGTTCTTATTCTTCAATTTGAAGTATCATGCTGTTTTGTCTCTATCAAAAGTCACTTTTTACTAAAGCATATTGTTCTATCTGGTCAGATTCCTAACCTTTTGGAGACAAGGTGAAAGCTCAAACTTTTTGTAAAGTATACCTATTCTTTATTAAAATATCTGAGATGATTTATTCAGTCAGACCATCATCTACTCATCAGCAGGAGAACAAGGTAAGAAGGAATTATATCTTTTCTAGCATAACACTTAACGTGCAGCATTTTGATCTAAAAGGCAGAATTGTCCCTTTGAGTAAAATAAAAAAAATATATAGCAATGATATGTCCAAAACCTGTTACAAGAGAGACCTCTTGTGGCCCAAATAAGAATTATTAGGAACACTTTCATAGTTTGGCGTACATTTTTTTTTCTCTGCTTGAAGCAAAAAAAATGAATTTGACAAAACGTGTTTACAATAAAAGGGGAGCAAAATATTTGCTTCACAACAAAATCGGCAACATTGATGCTAGACAAAAAATGACTTATAATGCAGCAGTTACCAGGTACATACAAGATAATAAGTAATACATATATATTTAGATAAGAGGTTTATGAGCACCATGTTCATACACAAACTTATATCCATTCTTTATATTTATTCTTGACTAAGAATATAAAATAATTCCAATTTATCTCAAAATGTCAACAAATAACTAGCATCTGAAAAACAGGAGTCACTGCTTGAGTAATATAATTTCAAAACCACATCATTTGCATTCAAAAGATTTTGTTTTATGTTTATCTTCACGCCAACAATTGGCCACATTTGTGGTTTTAAGATTTTGTAAGAATGGCTAAAAGAATTGTGACATCGCAGGTCAGTATAATGTATAGTGGATGTCAACAATACATGCTCCATAATTTTAAGTACATTGTTATGTATTCATAATTTGACAAAATCTCGCATAACACTTTTAGGTGTCTGACCTACTAGTGTACCAAAGACTTGTTATTATAAAAGTGCCTTATTGTGGCTTATTATAACTGCAATATTATACATTTTCCCCAAAATTCATCGATCTTTTTCATTGCTTGGGCTTCAACACTAAACATTTTATTTACTTATCTTTTTATCATTATCTAATCTAATATCTGTTTTTTCCCTTCCCAAATGTAATGCAACTTGTCATTGTGTGTTCTACATACATCTACATATATCTATGAAATATATATATATATATATATATATATATATATATATATGTAAAATCTGAGAGTTGTTTGGTATATATACCAAACAACTATAAATAAATGTGCATTATATATAGATTTGTTAAGATTTGGCTGTTGATTTCACTTTGATTCCATAATATAAAAGTTAGATATCTACTTTTGTCTCCTGCAACCTGTGTTCTGTGCTACTGTGTGATTGACTTGTATAACGTAGAATAAAGACAAGTACTTTCAATTTATATTCTAACTGAATGGGGAACATTTAAAGAATAGACTGCTGGAAAAAATTATAACATTCTATGTATTCACATGGAGACACCAAATCCAATTTTGAGACCTCTGTGCCAGGATTGACCAAGTACTGTATTATTCTAATTACTGGAACACAAAACTCTGCCTTTTTCTGTGGCTAAATAGATTCAGTCTGAATTATACCTGTATTTAATCTTCCATAAATGCTAAGGAATTTGCATATACAAAAATGATATGAATTGACCACCATGCTCCCACTTTGTGGGAAAAAAGGAAATAGCAGGAATAGTTATACGCAAAATCAAGGTAAAATTGTCAGGCTGCTTGCTCTCTCACAGATCTTTACTATACTGTATGTCAATTATTTCTGTTTGTCTCTCAATCTTATGTTTTATCCTTACTAAGCATAGAGTAAAAAGTAGAAAAATAATGTATTTGTTTTGCCTGTATATATGTGCAAATATTTTCTGCAAATTACTTTACCACAATTTATATGTTCAATTTGAACCATGAATAAATCATATTAATGTGGTTTGCTCGTATTTATTATTCTTGTGAACCCGGATTATTATGTTTTAATACAAAATAGTATAAAGAAAGGATTCATATTTAAAGGTTTTTTACCATTGAAACTGTCTTAACGAGAGAGTAGTGTTAAATAATAGCCCAAATAATCATATCACATGAATCAATGATTTATAAGAAATATTTGGTGTATTCTAGAGAATTAATAATTAATAGCTCACATTTCTATCTATTAATAACATTTGTGACTTTATTAATAAATTTACATGCATAAATATATTGTTTCTGTTTTCTTTCCTGCACAGTATTTATTCATTAAACCTTGATGATTCTTTGCTAAAATTTACATCAATTGGATTTTTTTTTCAAAAATTCTTTGTCTATATAATGCTGTTAACATTTTAATGACGCTCTTGATGTATTTTAATCCTCTTCTCACTGTCAAACATCTAAAAGAGTTCAGTGTTGGTGTGAACTGTTCACTGTTAGCAGAGAATTGAATGAATAGAACACTGGTTTGAGTGACATGCATATTATTGGTCCTGCCCAGTTACATGTATTTTAGACTTAACCAAGCTTGCATTTAATCTCTACGGGTAATGGTGCAAAGCCCTCTGCAGGTGGGTTATCCCTCCAAGAGTAAAAGGATCAGGCATGGTAAAACTCAATTTTCCAAGCACTTCTCTTCCCTGCATTTGTCAACAGTAGGGATGAGTGGACCCGATAAAATTCAAGTTTGGCCCATTTTGGCCATACCAGAAATTTAAAAGATCCCCAGCAGAAGCCCTTGCAATCATCGACAAACTCGCTGGTGGTTCCAGTCACATGCCAGCACTAACATGCCGATGGTCCTGAGCACATGTATTTTAGGGAAAATCCTTGCTATGTTAATTTAAATGCCCATGGTGATTTTGCCAGCAGAATTTAAAGAGTTAATGCCTGTGGTCAGCACCAGCAAAGTTGTTGTCAGGGAAGTGTGGGGTCAAGTTTGGGGAAACCAAACTGGCACATTTCAGTGGGAACCCGAACTATGCGGTTCGTGTCCGCAAAACACTAGTCATCAAGGCAAAAGGGTAAAAGGTCCTACAAGATGTTCGGCTGCTGCAATAACATCCATTAGCAATTTTTGTATTTGTATTTTTTACAACAGAAACTACATATTAATGTGATGCAAATATCCAACTACAAGTGTTCTGGTTTGTCAGATGATAAATGTGTGCATTGTTTTCATTGTTACAAAGCAGAGCAAAAAATACAGCTATTCGCTACATCAAAAACTGTAACTTGGGTACCACATACAGTACTATATAACATGTACATAGTTGCATAACTTTGTAAGTAAATTATTTCCATATATAAACTGCAATATGGTGTCGAAAGATTCTAAAAAATCTAATGAAATGCAGTAAACAATATGTAATTGAAATAGATGCTAAAAAAGAAATCATATGAAAAGATGTCTGGAGCTAGAATAAGATATGCCAAATTAGAACAAAGGAGCATAAGCTCTGCTTAAAAATAAGAATAATGCTGGAGACAGGTTTTGAAGAATGACTTTCAGTGAAAGATTACTTAATGACTAAGAGATGACTACATATGAAATTTTGACACATTTCACTAAAAAAGTATATTCTTCCAGTTTTAGTTGGAAAGAACATATATAAAGCAAATCTGCCATCAAAATTAAGCATGGGACACTTACTCATAAATGCAGGCACCCTGACTGTGATAATCATCTTATATTTGTTATCCATGGTTTTCTTCCTTCTAAAAGCAACTAATAATATTATGCTAATAAGAATGAAGGGCTCTGGTGGGTGTTCCCAGAGCCCCTCCATGGTGTAGTTTCACAGGCTTTTACAATGTTAAGAGCAGGTTTCCCCTCTCACTGTATTTGCTGCTGCTAGATTACTCAGGCAGAGGAGGAGGAAACGATCAGGGGGACAGGGAGACATTTTCTGCTTTTTGTAACAGCCTTTGATTCAGAAGGGCCTCTGGTAACGCCCCCAGAACCCTTCTGTCTCATTACCATAATTATAAAAGTTGGTTTTAGAAGGAAGAAGGTTGGATAACAATTATAAGAAGATTACCATAGTCACCATGCCTGGATCTAATTGCCCCTAGTTTATCATGCTTCATTTTGGTGGTAGATTTGGAGTTGGTAAAAAGTATGTACTGATCATATATTGTAGGGAGGAGTCATCACCTGGCTCCCTCATTGATCGAATGATCTGCCTCAAGGGAACACAGGTCACAGAGCTGGAAGCAGTTTTCTTCTTTTACCTTGCAGCTGCTGAAATCTCTTAATGTAGCCTCAGTTCCCATTAATTTCAAACAAGAAGTGCTTCTCTGTCCCATGTGTACTACAGGCAGGGCTAGGTGTTACACCAATTATGCAAAAAATTAGATTTGATGACCTATTCTGTGGATAAATCATCCCCTTTGGTAGATATATTGTGCCAAAAAGGGAACAAAAATAATGAGATGAATGTTGACTGTCGAGGCAGTTCTACACCATGTCCTTCCTGTCATAGAATTGCACAATAGCCTTTTCCAGTTCCTATAGCCTTTACCAGTTTCTATAGGTAGTGCACAAATGAGGAGCAGGAATGCCCTGCACCACCCACTCTGCCACTGGGAAGCCCCTTTTCCCACTCCTTCAACCCCACTTGGAGGTTGGAGGGGGAAATAGATAAAATCCCTGTCAATGCACCAGGAATTGCACCTATTTCCATGGCTTGTAAGCTAGTTTTCTGGAGGTAAGTAGTAAGTTAAGGCTGCTATACATTTCATTACTGGGGAAGGATGCTTGCCATTTCATTAGTGAGAGGAGGGTGCTGCTGGACATTTCATTAGTAGTGGAGGCTGCTGGGAATTTAATTAGTGGTGGAGGTTGCTGGGCATTTCATTAGTGGGGGAGCCTGCTGCTAGACTTTTCATTAGTGAGAGGAGGCTGCTGCTAGGAATTTCATTAGTGAGGTGAGGCTGCTGCTGGACATTTCATTAGTGAGAGCAGGCGTCTGCTGGACATTTCATTAGTGAGAGTAGGCGGCTACTTGACACTTAATGAGTGAGAGGAGTCTGCTGCTGGACATTTCATTAGCGAGGTGAGGCTGCTGCTGGACATTTCATTAGTGAGAGCAGGCTTCTGCTGGACATTTTTATTATGAGAGTAGGTGCTACTTGACATTTATATATATATATATATATATATATATATATATATATATATATATGTATATATATATATATATATATATATATATATATAAAAAACAAAGAAAGTCCAAGGCAGCACAACCCAACGGCCTGGTGCAAAAATCGGGATATCCGTGGCAAGACCACGTCTCTCCGCTCCTCTCATACAGACGATCCAAAAACATTAGGGACCATCTGGTAAAATCAGACGTTGGCCCCCTGAGGAGAACTATACAAAAAACTCTTACTGGCACACTTAGGGTTGGCAGTTTCCCTTGCCGCTCATGTATCAATTGCGCTTATATCGTCAAAGGGAACACATTCACCCACAATGACGTCACCTATAGAATCAAACATTATTTGGACTGCAACAGTGATTTTGTAGTCTATAAGTTGTCATGCCCATGCAATTTGATTTACGTGGGCGAAACCACCCTTGACCTGAAAACTAGGCTGACACAACATAGGTATACCATCCGTAAAAAGAGACTGGATCTACCAGTCAGTAGACATTTTTCTGATAAGGGTCATAAAGAATCTGACCTGAAATGTCAAATTATTGATCGTATTCTCCCCCTTAGGAGAGGGGGTAATAGGGAACACACCCTTAGGAAAAAAGAATTGGAGTGGATACACCGCCTACAATCATTACAACCCCAGGGTTTAAATATTGAATTTAATCTCACCACTGTCATATAATATGCTTATGTTAATAGGTTGGTGCCGATCTGTATACTCCGCTATACCATCCCTGGCTCCTCTGAAAGTTATAAGTGTACCAATGTAGGGGATATCTCCCCCTTATTTCTCCGATATTAATCTTATAACATTTGTTTGTTTTGCTCTAGATCCTCCTGTATTTGGACCCAAAAGACCCCATACGTCGGCAAAATCTATTGGCTATCATTTGGCTGCAACCGAAACCCCCGCCCGGAATTATAGCGACCTCTCTGTTTTATACTCTTTTTCTCCTTCTTTCTCTTCAGTCTAGGTCCGCAGATAGTGTGAACCGTGGGACGATAAGGAGACACGCACAGAACTACAAACTTCGTGGCTCTGAGGTGCTCCACTAGTCCCCATGCTAACACACTGTTCACACAGTGTGTGTCCGGTTCTCACTGCGGTTCTCACTTGGACAGTTCTTGTCCCATCTTTCATCGGTGACCGATGGGACGATAAGAGGGCTCATGGGGACCTGCTACTTCGCGGATCCGCAATGACCCACTTGTCCCGCAATATCACACTGCTTCCACAGTGTGTAACCGGTCTCCTAAATTCTGTAAATACTTTAATATTATACTTACCTTTACGTGCTCCGTCTGGCTCCCTTAACCAATATGGCCGCTGCGCCTCAGGATATGCCGTGCGCATGCGCGGCTGACGAGCGATCAGGTGACACACTTGACTTCCGGTCTCAACCGGATATGACGCAAGAGGCGCTGTTTTCCCGGGTTCGGTACGTTTCCATGACAGCCCCCTGCTAATTTACATGAATTCGATCAATGACGATGGGGCGGTCCTAGACCAGCAAGGAATTACTATTGTTTTTATAATGCACTCTATGCACAACTTTCATTGTAGCACTGGCACTTTATCTGTAAATATTGATGTAATATGCACTACTATAATGTATACTAAAAAATTGTCTTTGTATCAAATTATTGCACAAACAATTGTTTGACCAATCAGAAAGCGGGTTGGTCCATATATAGAAACACTGGTCACTATGTTGTATGCTTGAAAAAGGTGGATACACCGAAACGTCGCATCTGAAATAAAAGATCACCCTGATTTATTCTACCTACTGGAGTGCTGCTGCCTTCCTTGTATATAGATAGATAGATAGATAGATAGATAGATAGCACAAGGTAGCACCTGTGGAATGACCTGGTGGTACCACGCCGCAACAAGTCCAACCTGCTTTGCGCCGGGCTCTGGTGGAAACCAGGTACCACTTAGTCTCCGGTCCCAGGTGTCGGCTAGTACCATCACCCGCGGTGGTCCAGTGGATCTACACATCCCGAATCCTGACAGTCAGGATGTGCCTCCGTTTTTGTAATTGATACAAAGAAGATTTGTTTAAAATTGTTATTGCATTGTTATTGTTGCATCTTATAGAAGTGTTATGTTCTATCTGGAACAAGTTCTATAGTAGTCTATTATCCTCAATTTTAGCTGCAATAAATATTACAGTTACATTAATGAAGCTTGTTAAAATATTTTTCAGGTGCTGTGTATTCAATATGTGTGAAAGGTTTTCGAAAAATAACAAACACTAATGAATAAAAACATTTTATACCAAGAGGAAAAAAGACAGTAAGTACAAATAATTAAATTTTTTACTATATTAAAAAATGGACTAAATATAAAGTTGTGGAGCTTTGACCATTCATTTCTAAGCCGCCCTTGATAACTTCTACAAATATGCAGGGTTTAATACAGTGACCTTTGTCAAACCCTCAATTTCTTCACCATAAATCTTGTAAGATTAGATTTACAAAGGTGACTTCTCATTTCCATTTTCAGTGTTAAAGGATGTCAACAAACTGATGAATGTATATATTTATATATTTGATTCGCATTATGTATGGTGGGTAATTATTCAATATTGTATATTAATTTTATTCGCCTTTAAAAAATGTCATATTTATTTTATGTAATATTTTATTGATTATATATCCAAAAAAAAAAGTGGCACCTGCCTAATGAAGTTTGCTTTGTCTTGCTTTAGAGTTATAGATTGGACTTGATGGACCTTCAGCTACTCTGTAGATCACAATTAGAGAACAATGGGGCACATCTACAAAGATTTTTGGAAACTTCACTAAAAGTGCTCTGCCCGTGTATGATGGTGGGTGTAACACATTCATTAAATGCATTCATTAAGTTCACCAACTTGTTAAATCTGGCGCACTGTCTGACTGAGCGACAGAACGCCCCCTCCAAAGTGTTGCCCCTCCTTTGTACACCACAAAACGGTCACATGAGTCACAATAGTGGTACGGACACTTCTTGAATACTTGTACAAGCCGTTTTTACCTAAAAGAACGTGCAAAGTCCGTCAGAAATGCAGCAAAAAGCCCTTAGTAAATGTGCCCCAATGTGTATCACTTTTTCAGAAATAATGTAAATTCTATTGATCAATATTTGATGGATTTTTTGTAAGGAGTACACCACTAGAACATGACACACATGAGTATATCAACATTACATTAGGACTCTGGGCTGTGGCCATTTCATTGCTTCGTTGTTTTTTGTTTGAAGGAACTGCTTTACTCATTTTGCTATATGACAGGGGGCTGTCACCTGTTTTTGAAGAAGGTACTGATATCCACTTGCATTTACTCTGCCATGTAGCTGTATAAGAGATCCAACTCCTGCTGCAGAAAATATTCTCTAAACCATGACACTTCCTTCATCACCTTTGACAGACTTCTTTACACACTTTGGGTTCAGGCCCTATGTTCACTGCATTTAAAAGTGAGGGTAGGCTGATATTGGACATTGTATTAGTGAGGAGAGGCTGCTGCTGGAAGTTTCATTAATAAGGGGAGGCTTGCTTTTGGACATTTCATTAATGAGGGAATGCTGCAGCTGGACATTTCATTTATGATGGCAGGCTGCTGGACATTTCATTAATGAGGGGATGCTGCTTCTGATATTATATTAGTGAGGTGAGTCTGCTGCTGGACATTTTATTAATGAGAGGAGACTGCTGGACATTTTATTAATGAGAGGAGGCTGCTGGACATTTTATTAATGAGGGGAAGCTGCTGGACATTTCATTAATGAAAGGAGGCTGCTGAACATTTCATTAGCGAGGAGAGGGTGCTGATTACTGATGCCTTAATTCATGTAATTTTATTGGCATCTATTTTTATTTTGGAAATTTACCAGTAACTTCTGCATTTCCCAACCAAGGCTTATAATCAGGTCAATAGGGTTTATTGTTCTTCTGGTAACGTAATCAGATGTATTGCACGAACGCATGAATCTTGTATTGGAATCAATGTTTTTGAATCTTTTAGTAAGTTCTCAACATGTTTTAAGATTTTCCTTTCTTTTACTCAGCTGATGTATTTTGGTGTCTGTTGTTCTACTTTCTGCTTTTCATGGCTCTTTTGTTTCACATAGCTCAAGTAGCTAAAATTCCCTCCAAAAATAAAAGTAATAAAAGTAATAATTTTTTCTGTTACTATAGTTTTTACCAAGAGCAGATAAATATTAAAAATATTTAGGAAACTTTTTAATTTGAAATTATTTTTTGCTCCTAAAGAGGCACTAGGTCTTATTTTCAGGCAATGTCTTATTTTATCATGAACAAAAATTCCCAATTATTATTGAACAAAAAATGTACATTTATCAATATCAGCATAACCATCTGAATTCCATCAAGAAAGTCTTTATTACTCTCTTTGTACAACAATCTCTGGAACATTTTCAAACCTGGTATTTATGCACAAAAAGCAAGATTTTTTTCTTTACTGACCAATGGGGCACATTTATTAAGGGGGGTGCACCAGTTTTCTGTTGGACTTTGCACGGTTTTCTAGTGAAAACTGCTTGCACATGTATTTAAGAAGTGTCTACACCACATTTTTGTTGCATGCGACACTTTTGTGGCGCCGCTGCACTATTCTTGATGTGACACCAATTTCTAAAGGGGACGTTCCAGTGCTAAGTTGGACCGTGTGCCACATTTACCATGCAAAGTTTGACAGAAGTGTGTTGCACGATCCAAGTTAAAGGTGCACAAAAAAAAGTGCTGCACTCTGTCGGACGAGTGCAGAAAGCACCAGATTCATGAAGTTGACGGCAGAAATCCTGAATCTGGCACCCTCTCCACACTACACAGGCAAACTATATTACAGACTGCACCGTATTTAGTAAATGTGCCACAATGGGGGTCATTTACTAAGGGCCCGAATCACGTTTTTTCGCCGGTCTCCCGAAAATTACCGATTTGCGCTGAATTGCCCTGGCGCACGCGATCAGATTGTGGCTCATCGGCGCCGGCCTGCACGGGACGGAAATTGGGGGGCCTGGCCGTTGGAAAACCTGACGGATTCAGAAAAAACGCAGAATTTTTTTAAAAAATGTGTCGCTTGACACGCGCTTACATGCACCCAGCATAGCTTGGTGAACTCCAGTGAACTCCGACGGACTTCAGCGCAGCAGCGAATCGCCGGAAGACCCGAATCCTCGACGGAGAACCCGCCGCTGGATCGCGAAGGGACCGGGTAAGTAAATCTGCCCCAATATGTCAAAAACATCTCTTATAAACACCTTTATAACTCTCCAAACTCTGAATTTAATGCTGAATTACATGTGACTACATTTCTCTTTGAATCATTGGACCCAATATCTCGTGTTTAGCACTTTCCATCAGTTTCAATCAATCCAGCCCTTTTCTTCTCCAGGTAGCTGCTTGTAGCATTGGCAACAGAAATTTTATCCCATGAATTCTCCACCAATGTCACAACCTCTTGTAGTATGCAAACGATTTACCTTCTAAAACACTGAATTATCAATGTTAAAAAAACAAGCAAAGAACATAAAACTGTTAAAAAAAAACCCATCTAGCATCAACCTATGCCTATGTTTGTAATGATCCGTACTTTAAAAATAATTTATCTTTATACTGCACATTAAAAATATAAGAAAAACTAGGTTCAGCAGTAGTTTCGGGCAGCCTGTCCATGTGAAACAGCTAAATCTCTTGACAATCAAAAGTTATGGCTTTAAGAACTTGGTATCTAACAAAATTCAAAGAAGTCACACACCTGTACACACAATGTACCTGGCAGGTTTAATGTGTTCTGGTGGTGTCTTTATAAAGGGACAATGTTGCCTGATGCCAAATGATGTTTTATTCACAACCTTCCTCCAGTCAACCTATCACTCCTCCTCACTGCCGTTTTGGTAAGGGAATCCCAACTCTTTCCTTGCCTGCAGCCCCGCAATGCCCTGCCTTCTTGATTGTAGGGGACTCCTTGTCTTGCAGATTGTCTCAGGTCCTGCATGTACATGACCAGGGACACAAGGACACTTGGACCACTGTTCAGACCATCGGGATTGCTATGAGCTGGCCGGCTGGCCCAGATCCAATCATGACCGGCTGAACAGAGGCGCATGCACAGTGCAGTGCGCCTGTGTCTTTGGCCAACGACGAACTGCAGATGCATGAGGAGACCACGGCAGGACAGAGACGTCCCTACAAGCAAGTAGGCAGGGCATGGTGTGTCGGCATGGAAAAAAGGAGGGGTTCCTTGACAGGCTATGAGAAAGGGTGCCATAGCTGGAGGAAGGCTGCGAATGTAACATAATTTTACTGACATCAGTCAATGTTGACCTTGTATAAAGACTCCACCTTTAACATTAACCCTGACCTATAAGGTACCTTTGTGGTTTAACAGGCCTCAAGCTGGTGACAGGTTCGCTTTAAGCCTCAGCATTACTACACTCTAGAAGGCTAAAGAAACATATGGAACACACAATGGGGCTCATTTACTAAGGGTCCGATTTGCGCCAAATTGTCCCAGGATTATGGTGCACGTGATCGGATTGTGGCGCACCGGGACGAAGCAGGTGACCTCAGCGCAGCAGCGACACCTGGTGGATATCGGGCACACGACCTTAGTGAATCAGCGAATCAGTGAATCAGCAGACCTGAATCAGCGTCGGACAACGTGCCGCTGAGACTGGACCGGGTAAGTAAATGTGCCCCATTTTGTTTGAAAAATCACAGTAATTTTTTTTAACCAAATATGTAGTGGAAGCTAATGGCATATTCTTATTCCTTATGCTTGATCCATTCTTGACTTTGACTAAAAGAATGCATGAAAAATTTATGACACATAAGGCATAAACCCCATGGGTTAGCGGTGAAGAATTCGCTAGCGGCTAACCTGTGGCAATATGCTGCTGCGTCATAGTAGATGGACTTTAAATTAATTTCATGTGCTTTGTAAAAAAATCTCGGTGTAAAGTGACTAGCATTATGGATTTTAAAGACACAGTACATCAATTATTTATGCAAGTTTCATCAGGGGAAGGGGGAGCGAGTTACTGTACAGAAAACTGCATTTCAATTGTGGATAAAACTACAAGCAGTCCCCTACTTAAGAACACCCGACTTACAGACGTGCCCTTGTTACAAACGGACCTCTGGATGTTGGTGATTTACTGTACTTTAGTATTAGACTACAATAAACAGCTATAACAGTTAATTAAGATGTCGGCAATTAAGCTTTATTGTTAACCCTGGTTCTTATGACAATCCAACATTTTTACAGAATCCAAAAAAATTTGTCTGGGGTTACAATTATAAAATATACAGTTCTGACTTCCATACAAATTCAACTTAAGAACAAACCTACAGAACCTATCTTGTACATAACCCGGGGACTGCCTGTAATTGATGTTGGGTGTCGTTTTCTTGTGGTAGCAATTTTACAATATGAAAGGCTAGAAGGTCTTAATTTTTGGGTGCTTAATTGAGAATTTTATACTAGTTTTTGATAAAGCCACAAGTTGTTGACCACACTCATTTTGGGCATGTTGGTGGCATTCACAGCCCAACCGATTTATTATCATTTCCCAAGAACTAGCATTTTCTAATTTATTGAGATGTGTGATGTATAATGAATTTCACAGTTTTTCACTTTAGCGAGTGAGATAAACTTGTGCTAAATCATAGGAGCTCTGAATGGTAAGTTGACCGATGTGATGCCTCATGCAAACAAACAGAAGAAGTTTGGATCCAATTTGGCTTTGGTTCAAAGCACTGAACTACAGTTTTTTAAATTCAACAATTTAGAACAATTTTAGACATCCCATGCAGGTCCATATATAATATTATTATAATATGACAATAAATAATAAAAAAGAATACAAAAAAAATAAGGAATGCATTGTGTCATTACAATGGAGTGTACAACAAGGCTCTTAAGCCTCTCATCAAAATAGCCTTGACAATCGCCTACCATAACAGTCCTTCTGTTACTTCACACATTTTTACCAGCTTTGTCTTCATTGCTTTAATAATAAAACCTTGCATTTAGATTTCTTTAGATTATGTAAAATAGCAACATAAAAATATCAGTTTTTCATGTTAGGACAAAAGTGTAACTTAAAATGTGACTAGATGGCTGCAACTATTTTCATTGTTTCATAAATGAATAGCGCAGGTAATAGAAGTTAACTTGGTAATAAACTTTATCAAAGAAAATGCTTTTTGTCTTATTTTTCCCTCTTTTTTTCCTGCTCACATAGAGGGCAGGTGAGAGATAAGATAAGGGACAGCTTCCTATGATTTACCTTAAAGGTAAGCTACCACCACGGATCTACCTATTAAGGTAGATCCGTGGCAGGTTCCTCTAGTGTATAGTAGTCTAACCCTTTTTAGGGCTAATTGGTTCTTGGCCCTGAACTTTAATACATTTTAATGCCCTTAATATGCAAATTTTCTAAAGCCGCTACTGGGGCGTGGAGTAGCCGGAGCTGAGGCTACACGGCATGACTACTCCACGCCCCAGTAGCCTCTTGTGTTCAGCCTACCAATGCATCTTCAGTGCACAACTACAAGGAGCTGCGCACACTTGTTTGCAAAGCCAGGTCCTGCGCAGAAAGCAGGCCACTAGCTGCGTGGCTTCGGATCCAAAGACGTAGCTACTGCACATGCGCAGAACCCAGCTTAGCAGACGTGTGCTCGCAGCTACCAGGAGCTGCACGCTGAAGATGCATTGGTAGTCGGAACGCAAGAGGCTACTGAGGCATGGCGTAGTCGCGCCGTGTAGCCTTGGCTCCAGCTACTCCATGCCCCAGTAGCCTCTTTAGAAAAGCTGCATCTTAGGGGAATTAAAATGTATAAAAGTTCTGGGCCACAAACGAATTAGCCCTAAAAAGGGCTATACTACTACACATTAGAGGAACCTGCCACCAGATCTACCTTCATACCTTAATAGGTAGATCCGTTTTGGTAGGTTTCCTTTAACGGCGAAATCCATCATGATAAACCAGGGACACTTACTCATAGATCCAGGCACCATGACTGTGGTAATATTCTTATATTTGTGATCCATGGCCTCCTTCCTTCTAAAGTCGACTTTTAAAATTATGCTAATGAGTCTGTAGCTTCACAGAATGTTAAACCATCTCACCTATTCCTCAGCACTTACCACTGCTCCCTCTGAAGAAGTCAAGTGTAAGAGCCAGAGAAGCCAGAGCATGGAGGGGCTCTGGTAAAAACCGCCCAGAGCCCGTCTGGCTCATGAGCATAATTTTAAAAGTAACAGGCCATAAATAACAAGTATAAGATTATCATAGTCACAATGCCTGGATATTTGAGTTAGTGCCCTTTATTTATCATGCTTACATTTGATGGTAATTTTATTTAAGTCAATAAATGTTTTCTAGTTCCTGCAATATTGGATTACATTATCATATCTTATAATAGATATTTAAAGATCCCAGTGCTTTACAAAAATATTTTAACATATTGGGGCTTATTTACCAAGGGTTCTGTGCCCGCATTTTCGCTGGGTTTTCCGACTTTTCAGGGATCGCGCCGGGGATTGTGTAGCACGCGAACTGCTTTCATGATTCGGACAAACCACTGGATTTAACTTTGAATTTTGGCATTCCGGTCGGACAATGCACTTTTGGGGATCGCGCAGGACAGGTAAGTAAATGTGCCCCAATGCTTTACATACACTCATCATGAACAAACAAGCTTTTAATTAATGCTCAACTTTAGATGTAGAAGCCAGAAACTTTCCTTTTTAACCACAAAGTCACAAATAGGTTTTTAAAAATCATTAAAATTGTTTCAAGACGGTCTGTTCTCTGCAGTATGTGTGAATTTTTTTCAAGGTCAGCGAAGCAGTAAAGCTGAGTTTAACTGCCATATGTAATGCAAGTATAAATTAATAATGACAAGAAATACAAATAAAATAGTTACTAAAACGAAAAAAGCTAAATTAATTTTTTCTAGTTCATCTGTAAAAATGCAAACGGTGAAAGAAACTTACTCAATATAATACTGGTGTGCTAGAAAAAATCAAGTCATATCAGTAATATTATATAAGTGATTTATATTCAGAATGTGCAAGAATATTAAATTCTCAAAAAGAAATGAATTAATTTAAGCAACATTTGAACCAAGGGACTATAGAGCCTCGTCATAAATTGATAGAAGGCTTTGGTTGAAGGGAGAAATTTGTAAAGTTTATGTATTATAATTATTAGCATAATATATTTAGTTTAGCTATGATTATTATAAATTCAGATGTTTTATTTTACTGCATGTATAAAATAAAGGCATTGTTTAATTTTTTAATCCCTTTCCAGACCATTATGTAAAATAAGAATCTAACATATCAAAAATATTTAAACATAAGTTCAAAGAATAAAGGGGAGATATTGTTAGAAGCCCACAGCAAAATTTGGATAAGTTCTGTTTAACTATACACCGGATAAGTAATTTGTGTGTGTTTGTGAGTATGCATGTAGCAGGACTATGTGTGTATGTGTGTAGCAGGGCTGTGTACGTGTGTGTGTGGGTATATAGAAGTGGTTTGTGCATGTATATAAAAGGGCTGTGTTCATGTTTTCAGTTATGAAGCAGGGCTGTGTGAGTGTGTAACAATTATGTGTGCATGTGTATGTACTGTATGTAACAATTATGTGTGCATGTGTGGGTGAATGTAGCAGGGCTGTTTCTATTTCCTGTTAGGTAAATCTGGTACCTTGTTTGCTTTTTATTTAATTTAAGAAAGGTCAAAATAAGATTGCAACTTTCCCTTTCAGCAGTGGCCACCATAAAAGGTAAATAATGTGGTAGTTCTGTTCATTGTTAATGCCAAGACAATTGATAAGACTACATGTAAGATGCTTGATCATCAGGAGAAAAATGGTCAACACAGAGTGGAAACTAATATCTAAACCTGTCATGTCTTCACTGTCAGGGACCAAATTAACCTTAATTAAAAAATGTTATATCCTCATTTTAACTAAAAGATGATTGGGCAAAAGAATGCAAATTGTACGCACAAAATGTATGTCAAGTGCCCCTGGGGGACATAGTTCAATAATCTTGTTTGTAGTTTGTGGTCAGAAAGTTGTTTTCCTAAGAATTAATACTGTGCTTTACACAGTAGAGATTCCTATTATATACCATATGGAAGCAGGATCATAAGCCGGATATATTTGGTGCATTATCCAGGATTCGATCTACATGTGGGGTTTACATGGGTTACTAGAGTCCCTAAAAGGAAAAAGATGAACATTTTCCCAAAAAAGTCACTTTTAGACTAATTTTTGCATCCCATAAGGCAGTGGTGGCGAACCTATGGCACTGGTGCCAGAGGTGGCACTCAGAGCCCTTTCTGTGGGCACCCAGGCCCTAACCACAGAGGACTCCATTTATCTTCCTGCAGTCCCAGACAGCCCAGGACTTGCTGTGCATAAAGCTATTTAAAGTGACAGTGCTATCTGGGACTGCTGGAGGGATGGGAAGGGGTGGACGGATCTGGATTATCATTGTAGCTCCTGCCCTGACAATTCTTCCTGTTTATGGGACCCTGGAGGGATGCTACAACGATCATCCAAATTTCTTCTATTCTCTGCTTTATTGGTGTCCTCAGGGTGTTGATATGAATGAAATATGTGACCGAGCAGGGAGTATAAATCACAAATTCAATTTCTGTGTTGGCGCTTTGCAATAAATAAGTGGGTCATGGTTGTAGTTTGGGCACTCGGTCACTAAAAGGTTCGCCATCACTGCCATAAGGCATAAAGAATTTAGCAAGGTGTAATATGTGTATTTGTCTGTAAAGGTGAAAATTTTCTTATAAAGGGATAAAAAAATGTAATAACCCCCCAAAATGTGTAAACCTATTTCTCTCGAGTGTAGAAGTACCCCACATGTGTAAATAAAATGTTGTATGGGCGCACAGTAAAAGGAAAGGGGGATGTTTGCCTTTTAGAAGCCAAATTTGACAGAAATGTTTGACATGCATTTGGAGAACCCTAGTGGTATAAAACAGATAAGAATCCGAAAAGTGACCCTAATTTTTGAACGCACACCCCTTAGAGAATTTAGCAATGTGTAATATATGTATCTTCTGATCGCTTGTTCAAGCTCTTTTACAGGTTACACAGTGCAATACAGTGTCTTACAGCCGGGTCCTGCCAGAAGGCAGGAACCCGGCTTCCGGATGAAGATCGCGCAGCCCCGGGCACTGGCAGTCCCGGGGCTGCGATCGGAGCAGCGGACCCCCCGGTAAGCGCCCCGGGGGTGGTCCGATTCCCTTTAAATAAACTTCAAATGTCAGCGCGACCGCGGTGTGTTAGGGGTTAACACCTGCGATCGGAGAAATCTCCGATCGCGGGTGTTAGAGGTAGGTGTCGCCTATAATATATAGCTTGAAGTAATAATACTGCATTTTGCGGGAATGCACCTCCCGCAATGCAGTACTATTAAGTCAAATGTCGGGAAGGGGTTAATAGCTTCCCGTCACTAATACTTCAAAAATTTCACTTTTAAATTTTATCATAGTCTGTTAAATAATTGTCAGAAATCTAAATGAACAATGTACTTACCCTTTCTCCTGGCATTCCCTTTACGCCAGGTATTCCAGGAAAGCCAATCCCTGCATCTCCCTGAAAAAAAAGGTTATTGTTCTATGCTTTTATAAATATTTCTATGCTATAAACACATCAAAACAACACAACACTAAACATACGTTTGCAATTGATAACAATTATGTGTGCATGTGTATGTACTGTATGTAACAATTATGTGTGCATGTGTGGGTGAATGTAGCAGGGCTGTTTCTATTTCCTGTTAGGTAAATCTGGTACCTTGTTTGCTTTTTATTTAATTTAAGAAAGGTCAAAATAAGATTGCAACTTTCCCTTTCAGCAGTGGCCACCATAAAAGGTAAATAATGTGGTAGTTCTGTTCATTGTTAATGCCAAGACAATTGATAAGACTACATGTAAGATGCTTGATCATCAGGAGAAAAATGGTCAACACAGAGTGGAAACTAATATCTAAACCTGTCATGTCTTCACTGTCAGGGACCAAATTAACCTTAATTAAAAAATGTTATATCCTCATTTTAACTAAAAGATGATTGGGCAAAAGAATGCAAATTGTACGCACAAAATGTATGTCAAGTGCCCCTGGGGGACATAGTTCAATAATCTTGTTTGTAGTTTGTGGTCAGAAAGTTGTTTTCCTAAGAATTAATACTGTGCTTTACACAGTAGAGATTCCTATTATATACCATATGGAAGCAGGATCATAAGCCGGATATATTTGGTGCATTATCCAGGATTCGATCTACATGTGGGGTTTACATGGGTTACTAGAGAGTTGCGCCACACTGTGGATCTTTCCTGTCTTGCTTACCTACAAGCATCTCCACACCGCGGGATTCTACTGCTGGACGTTCAATCCTTGTGGCTCCACCGGCGGCACTCCACATACTTGACTACATGCTAGGCTAAAAGATAGCCGCAAGGTGAGCAGCTTTTATTAGCATTTTTTAATACCTTTTTTAATCAAACCTACACTTGAGTCGATGCGCCCTGGTCTTTTCCCTTCTACTCCTGATTCATAGAATCGGTCCAGACCCTCTCCTATAACAGATTGGGAATAATATAGGACTGAAAAAGGACTGTCTGATGCAATTTTTCTGTTGGGATGGGTGGGCCTTAAAATGACATAATTTGGGAATGTATTGGAAAATAAGAAATTGTAGAATTATCTGAGCCCCTACAATAAGGAAAGTATAGCATATAATAATGGATTTTTAAAGAGTATTAAAGTGAATATCTCCATAACAAATAAGGGGCATGTAGTGGGGAGCAAGGTTAAATTAGAAATGGCAGTAAAACATCAAGTAGGACTTTGATAAGCCATATTTCAATCACACTGGGAACCAAGCTATATCCTCATCTTATTCATCTTATCACTATTCTTTCAGGGTTTGAGGGATTCTTAACACATTACTTCCCCAGAAAATGCATATTCTTATCTCACAACATCTTGTAAGAAGCAAGATACGTCTTTGATTATTTTCATTTTAAACTCGGGCGCCTCAACTATGCAATCAAAGACTAAAATTGAAAATGTCTTTGATTTAGATTGAAAAGCAATGGTGCAAAAAGTTATATTGCATTAAAGAATTGTTTCCTACTAATGTTTTTGGCTTTGTCATACCTTCGTTTATTACTGATCACTGATCTAAACCATTTCGGTTGCTCCACGTATCTTCATTTTTAATATGTATTATGTCACCGTTTATGTGGGCCTTTTTTTTGCTATTTTACATCAATGCAGACATGAGAGGAATCAGTACTATCAGCAATGGATTAGAGTTTCATTATCTACCACAAACATTGTAAAATAAATAAAATGTCAAGGAGAAAGAAAGATATATATATATATATATATATATATATATATATGTATATTTTTTTTATTTATTTATTTTTCTTAAAAATTTTCATAACATTTTTTTTTGTCAAGGTACCTATATTGTAACTTATTTTGTGGAGACTAGATATAGTTTGTATATTAATATTTTTGGGTACAAAAGACTGATTATTTTTATTTGATTAGTGAGTGTGGCTATGTTGTGTAAAAATTTCTCAAACTTTATTGAACAGATTACATTATGATTATTTGAATTAAAAAGAAATGATCGCTGACTTAATGCTTTGATAAACTCACTAAAACAAGCAATAGCTATTGCCCCAAAACCCCTGAAGACGCCACATTAGGTGGCGAAACATGTCGGGGGGGCAACGCTAGGTTTTAATCCAGGATACGATAACAGCCGAGTAGCAAGTTAGCTCAGATATAGAGGACCGGCAAACCAACGGACTCTAAAGGGAAAAGCAAGGGGGGAATACGGCAGACTGGTGGAATGGAATGCATGCATGGTGTGAACTACCCTACCCCAATCCTAAATCTTCCCCAACCCTACTAACATCCCATGTCAGAGTGCTGATTGTGTGTCTGAATGCTACTTAAAGCAACAGAGGACAATACAAACTAAAGACAGCCCTGATAGGAACCTGACAGGAGAAAGGGATATTTACAAATAGGCTGATCTCGAACCCCTGACTATTTTAAAACAACACAGTGCTGTGTCAGCAATAGAGCTCAATTCACATTTTTTGGTATTTTTTATTAGATGAAGAATTAAAAGTTAAATTTTCACAGGCACTCAAGTGTTAAAAATGGCCTATTGGCCCTATGTGGTTGTATATTGAAGCGATATTAACCCAGCTAACCATAGGTTCCACAAGAAAAAGACCTTAGTAAACTGACTCCTGTAGTACTCCTTTTCCATTTCCCAGCACATTATTGTGGGGAACGCTGTTTAGTTGGGGACCTTCACATAGGGTGGTCATAAATCAAGCAGGGAAGGTTTGCTGGTTTTAGTGCTGGGGCTCAGTATCTCTTTCCCATAGTCTCCAAATAGTGGGGATGTCAACAGTGAAAGTACAAATGAGTGACATTACTAATGGTGAACTATTTCTGAGAGCTGAGTCTGTGTCTGCAAGATCACCAGGACACACCTGTGCAAGAACTACCTACAAATTTAGAATCAGATGCTTCGCTGTCTGTGAAGCGTCCCAACTGTCTTATTGCAGCATTTCTACTATTCAATAGCTGAGTTATGATTTCTTTTACCAGCAGTAAAAATGTTGCATCCATACCCTCTAATATTATTTACTCTTTATGAATTATTATTATAAATATTATTATATAATTTAATTATAATTAATATATTAATATAATTATTATTAATAATAATAATAAACTAGAAAACCTTTTCTAAATCATATCTTTAGTATTAGAACTCTGCAGCCAAATCCTCATATCTTAGCTTCAAGTATCCCATTCAGTATATTATATATTTCAATTCAGTCTTTCTATTATATTTAAAAATGACAATTTATAATAATAAATAATTAATAGCAGTAGTAACGTGTTTGTATGTTGTATTATCGATGAGTTACCGAACAATATCCTTAGTTTTGCTACTAACATTATAAAAATGATGAATAATAATTTAACACACAATAGATATAAAAATCTATACTTACTCTAAACTCATTCTAGCATTCTAAATAAATGTGATAATTAATATGTGATATTCTTATGAATTTATCTGAATCTCTTCTGTGATGGACTGGAAAAAATCTCACCTTTCATTACACAAGATGCTGTCTAATTTATTATTACTTGATGCTATTCTACAAGTGAGGATTTCTATACTTCATTAGATTACATCCTTTTGCTCTGGGTGATAATAAGAAGGTGTTACAGCTGGAGAGAATCCATACATATTGGCATATGTTTAATTTAAATCCAGATTAAACTTCTTATGTTAAGTATCTGCTGGTTTTGGAAAGTGAAAAAAAAAACAGCTGTAGAGTATTCAATGACCAGATTTTCTTTTTAAGCAAGTTTGATATCAATCATGTTAGCCATGTAAACAAAGCTGAAAAGATACACAGCTATACTTGGCTTGAGGGCCACATTATGATATTTGGCTTCTTACAGAGGTCACAAGAAAAAAATATTATTTCTTTTTTTATGTTGATCAAAGAAATTTCAGCCCAAAATGTTTTGCATTGCAGTGGTCATAGATCACAGGTAACCCGTTGGACCCTATAATAATCCAGGTGGTCCCCCAGGGTTAATTTATTTTCATATTAAATGTGAAGTAAAAAAATGGTACTTATTATGTTAATATGCCATTAATGTCTATTTGGGACCCCCTCTTTGCCTCCTCATTACATTCCAAAAATAGGAGCAAAGTGCCCTATATTTTTCCAGCAGTAAAATCCTTCTAACTATGACTTACCTTCATATTGCCAAGGTATGCATTCATTGCAGCATTCATTGATTACTGGAGACAATGTAAAGAAACACTGAGCCTGCATTAAGAAAAATCTATATAGTATTAAAGTGGTTATCTGTTGCAATTTACAGCAGGGGTATTTGCTGCATATTGCAGCAAACAACTGTGGCTAACTCCTGTGATATATGCTGGCACCAATCATAACCCATTAGATGTCACTACCAAAGCTGCCTATGGCATTTAAATGCATCTTGACATGGCTCATTGCCCCTGTGGCATCATCGGGGAGAGGGAGGAGTATTTAGATCCATTGCTATGACTTAATGGGACCCATTTCTATAGATCTGTAATGGTGTTTCAGTGACGTATTAATAAAGATACTAGGAAAACTGCCATACTACATTATTATAGTATCTGGTATGAGTGACCAGACAAACAAAGGTTTAAGGTACCCGAGGGGACCTTAAAATACCCAAGGGGACCTTAAAAGTTACAAAACAAAATGTAAAAGAAAAGTAAAATAAAAAGTAAAAAGGTTCAAATCATCCTCCTTTCCCTATTTGAAACTATTTATGCAATTTTGCAACATGTAAAAAATTTTAAAAGAATATTAAAAGGTTGTACAGACCTTTTATAGCAAAGTTGAGGTAACTTACAAAGCGTATATAAACATTCTCACATCTGGAAGAAATTATGTATAGAGAATAGGTATGCTTTATTAAATACAAAATTAAAAACATTTAAAAGCCCATACTGGGTACACTACAAAAATCCCCCAATACCAGATCTCAGGTGAAAAAATAGTAGAATGCACTTGTATTGAATACATGTAATATTGTAACACAGGCATATAAATAAAGGCAGCAAAATAAATTGTGCAATTGGGGCAGCCACAAAAATAACATAGTATTACACAATATAGCCAAATCTATCCCAATGTGACTAAGTACATGGTACAGGTGATATAGTACAATTCCATTACCATCAGAAACGGTCCTGGAGAGGGGGTTTGTGGTTGCCCCACACGTATCGCCCATAACCTGTCCCCATAAAGGTAGTAATGAAAACATCAGCCAAAAATGACACAGGTCCGTATGTAATAGTATTGGTGTCAGTAATGGTGACATTTTATTACAAAAGGTTACATTTTTTAAAATCTATTAAATCATAATAAGAAAACCTAGGTAAATTTGGTATCTCCATGATCATACCAACCCAAATAATAAAGGAGAGTTGTCATTTGCAGTACCCAGTGAAAGCTGTAAAAACAAAATCCACAAGACACAGCATGGAATATTATATGCTATCACTTGGAAGTACAGTTTATTATACAGAAAAATTATGCAGAAGAATTTTAGTAGGTCAAGTTCTTCAGTTGACATAGTTGCTCGAGGGGAGGGAGGAGGCAGCTGCAGCGGAGTATGCCTCTCCACTACACTCAGCTCCCTCCTTACTTCCTGTCATGTGCATTGAGGGAGGAGGATGGTATGGACAAGAGGAAGAATGCATGGCAGAAATTGAGAAACTGGCTGCTGCCGGCTGTCCTAACAAAGGAACCCACCACATGCTGCTAGCAGGGAGACAGATAATGTGAAATAAAGTTTTATAACGTACTGAAATTATTCAGAATGCAAAATATTTTTAATATATGCATAGCAAAGGCTATTATCACCAGCTAAATGGCATTCCTGGCAACAGGTTTGTTTTAATCTACCATCAAAATCACACATGATAAAGCAAAGCCATGTGACTGTGGCAATTTTTATACTTTTTTTCATGGTCTACTTCCTTCTTAAATCCATTTGTAAAATAATAGTATTGAGACAGTACGGCTCTGAAAAGAGTAACCAGAGCCACATCCATGCTACAGCTACACGTGCTGTTGCAGTGTGCAATAGCACTTAAAGCTTACCCTGCCATGTGCTGCTGAGATTATAGCAGGCAGTGGGTGGGGGGGGGGGGGGGAGTGCTGAGGGAGTAGGGGGAAGAGTGAGACAATGTAATAGCCTAAAAGCTACAGCACCAAGGGGCTACGGCAATGCCCCCAATCCGGCATGGTGCGCCAGCATATACCACAGTAACATAATTAATATAGTCAATAAAAACATGTATTATACTACTGCATACTGGCTACCAGTCAAAATTGCGTTCATCAGTGTCTGGTCCTCTCAAAACAATGATTAGTATGACTATGATTGTAATGGAAATAAAATCCTGTATTAGATAAATTGGTGTGTTTTTTTTTAAAGAGAAGCTCTTTGGGAGGTCTTAATAAATATTTTTATAACCTGAACATGATCTTGATTTCAAGGCAGCATTTACCAGGCATAACACAAAAATAAAAGGGCAATTTCATTTCTATTCCCAGAGTTGGTCATCATGCACAAAAACAAGTATTAATATTGGATAAAGATCCACATAGAAGATGAGCAGAGAGGTGCTGTCAGATGAAAATTACAATTTTATTTTCACCAGGCATGCATTGTGATTCACTTGCTTAGGATATTAAGGTTTAATAATGTATCTTAAACTTTTGTTCTAGTTTAAAGTCTTTAAATATGTCATTCTTATTTTATATTACAATTCATTTATAACTTTGCATCTGTCATTTTCAAGGACATATGGTACAGATAGATTTATGAAAAGTTAGCCTGCATTCCAAGAAGGAATGAATTAACATAACTTTCTGAAGCTTTCTGTATATTAAGAAGCTTAGATCACTACCTAAAATCTGTTTCAAACACTAGTCAACCATCTTTACTTAAATATTAAGCGAGGTATATGACCTGTAGCCCTAAAAGATCACTTTCTTACAGCAAAAGTAAAATCTATTAGCTGTCAGTGAAGTGCCACAACCACAGCGCTCTCAAGGCACCTTTCTGTGGACACTATTAACATAACCCATCCATTAGCCATCCTCACAGCAAGTAACCTTGGGCTTATAAGGGTCAGTCGAGAATTCCTTAGAGGAACATTAGGTGAATTTCTGTTTTTTGTCACTACTAGCAATTGTCATAGTCTCTAAAATGAAACTGTAACAACTGAACTGCCTTCAAATACACTTTATCCCTGAATGCTAATGAGTCAAAATACATAAAAGCACAACGTTGTCACAATAATTGGTTACCTCTGGGGGAAAAAAAAAGATTTCAGAAATGTGAGTGCTTAATATTTAATGCTTACATTTGATTTATTTTATGGATTCAAGTAACTTTTGAAATAATAAAAAGTTATATTAAACCGACAGACTCCTGTCTAGGCAACATTTTATTGCAATGTTTGTCTGGTGTATTTGTCTGTTTTGTTTGACTTTATGTGTATAAACAAAGATAAAATATACATGGGGCATGCATAATAGAAATAGTAGAAAATTAAATAATCTAGATTTAATGCACCATTATTATAAGAATCATTTATGCCCTACTATGTTTTACCTCAGAGACGCTGTGAACACTTATGTAGCTTCAAATTGTGCGAAACGTCAAGTACAAAAGTGTTATTGCCATCCCTGAAGTATCATTTTTCCCGCATAAAATGTTTGCAACACTAGGTAAAGAAATAAAAGATCGCTTTTAAAATATACTCATGAAAATATTGGATCAGCTTGATAAAATGCACATTTTACTCCGTATATCATGCTGCATCCCTCCCAGGTGACATAGTGTTTGGACTGAGCCATAGTGCTAAGACATAGTGCTGAGCCATAGACAGAGTCAGACACTCAGCAGTGGAATATTGTAGAAGAATAGTATCCTGCAAACATTATTCTTAGTGAATACAAAGTCACCTTTTCTACCACCCTTTCTGTAGTCTTTTGCTGGTCACCAAAAACATTTACCAGGATGTACCTAAAAAACCTCAGTAGCACTCATATGTAAAGTAACCAATACCTCATATGGTAGAAATAATCCACTCTTTATTATTCACATTTATAACACACAGTAACCAAATATGGAATAAAAACACTGTATCAAAAGAAATATGCATTAAAAAACCAGACAGTGTGATAATATCTGGAACGAGAGACAGTTTACACATAAGGTCTATAACAAGGTCCTGGTATCAATCAAAAACATCACAAAATGAGTCAAACATCTTAGGGGGATGAGTTAAATAAATGACATACAATCCAGCACCCCAAATCACCCCAAACCATTTAGAACCAGGTATTCAGTATAACAAGCCATAATACTCACCAGGGGCCATGCTCCACAAGTCCAGTATCACACTATTCAAACACCCCGACGTACATTTCACAACAGGATGCCAGGTCACGATGACTTTATTTACAATTGAAATGAAATTAGTATACCAGGCCATGTCCTACCCATTTTTTTTTATTAATTTGCAAAGCTTAGAGATGTTTGGTTTTAGCACTTGCTCTCCCAATGCCGGTTCAGGTCATCTGCCGGAGCTGACACGGCAATACAAAACACAGGATGTAATTTAGAGAGTTTAAATAGCGTAAGGGGATCCCTCTTCCCAGCAGCATTCTCAAGGTGGTGCTAATTGTTACTACTGCAGCCCTGTGGTCCGTGGTCACAGCCTGTACGATCCTGTCACAAAGACAAAATCTTACAGTCTCAGGGGAGATTTATCAGCAAGTCTACGACAGTTTCTGGCATAGAAGTGCTGAAATAATTAAGAAGTATGCCACTCCACACCATGGGGACGTGAAGGGGCATTACTACTTGCATTCCCATCCCATGCCTGTGTACTTTCTTAACCTGAGCCCACACCCAGCTACCTCTTCTATTGCAGAGCTTGACAAAGGTTGATTTAGACCAAAACATCACTAAAAGAAATCTTGTGATCTGTTGTTACAATATATGATTCTTACAAACTTTTGGTGGAGCTGTAAATATATGATATGAATGAGCTATATGATATGAATTAAAAGAAAATCTAAAAAATCAACATAGGATGTGTGCTACGTTCTTCTCTACTGTGTACTTTCTTAAAACATGCAAAAGTTTTTTTCAAGTTTTTCTGCAAAATATGCCAGGTCGCCAATTAAGTATCCAAGTGGTCAAGGGTTGGTGGGCATGGCCTCTATCATGCATGCATATGATAAATGTATTATGTATGATCAATCTCCCCCTATGTATTAAAAGAAAATCTAAAAAATCAACGCTGAAAGTTCTAATACCCTGCAATATATCAGTATTGCAGGGTATTATAATGAACAAGCAATCACATGATTGCTTGCTCATGGGCCATAGTGGGACTACTAAAAAAAGTTTTAAACAGTTAATAAAAATATTTTAATATTAGAAAAAATCTGCAATTTAATAAAACCGCCCCAAATCCCCTTTTGCATATAAAAGTTACATATAAAGGAAAACAAAGTGAAAATCACCATATAAACACCATATTTTTGATATAACCATTTCCCTAATGACCTGTCCAATAAAACAAAATCATAATTGAATCTGCACAATGAACTCTGTGAAAAAATTTTATAAACTCAACAAAAATTATGATTTGAACCTCCCACAGAAAATGCAGTGACAACTGATCATAAAAAACATACTCCAGAATGGTATTGTAATGGTAAGTGTAAAGTACAACATATTCCAAAAAAACAAGCCCACAAACAGCTATGTAAGTTTAGTAGTAAAATGTAAAAAAAATGCCCAAATATCGTATTGCTGTAATAGCACTCACATTTAAAAAAAATATAACATTGTATTTAGGTTATACAGTGAACAACAACAAAAAAGGTCAAACATATATGGAGAGGTGTAACATATGTACCCATTTCATGGTTGAAGACCCTTCTCAGTATAAAATTTGGTGGGTATTCTAGGTGACCCAGGCTACCTGCCAAACCACCTATATTAAAATCCACTACTACTGGCAAGCCATGCAGCTCAGCCTTGCCCTCATTTCCTCGAGTATAAGCTGGCTCGAGTATAAGCCGAAGCACCTAATTTTACCACCAAAATATGGGAAAACCTATTGACTTGCGTATAAGCCAAGGGTGCGAAATGCATTGGTCACAGCCTCCCATTATATAGCCAGAAAGTCCCCTGTAGTATATAGAGAGCCAGCCTCCAGTGGTATATAGCCAGCAAGCCCCCTGTAGTATATAGCCAGCTTCCTGTAGTATATAGCCAGCCCCTTGTAGTATATAGCCAACCATCCCCCTTTAGTATAAAGCCAGCCCCTTTTAGCATATAGCCAGCCCCCTGTAGTATATAGCCAGCTACCTGTTGTATATAGCCAGCCATCCCCCTTTAGTATATAGCCAGCCCCCTTCAGTATATAAACAGCATGCCCCCTTTAGTGTATAGCCAGCCAGCCCCATTTGACATATAGCCAGCCCTGTGAAGTATATAAACAGCCCCCTTTAGTATTTAGCCACCCAGTCCCCTATAGCATATGGCTAGCCAGCCACCTTTAGCATATAACCAGCTTGCCCCCTTTAGTATATAGTCAGCCGTGTGTAGTATATAGACAGCCCCTTCAGTATTTAAACCCCCAGCCCCCTTTAGCATATAGCCAGCCAGTCCCCTTTAGTACATATCCATCCCTGTATAGTATATAGACATCCCCCTTTGGTATATAGCCAGCCTGCCCTCTGTAGTATAAATGCCAGCCATCCCCCTCTGCGCATAGACCTGCGGCCGGAAGAAGAAAAGACCTGCGAGGGGCACTGGAAAGGAGAATTTTTGATTAAATTTTTACTCGAGTATAAGCCGAGTTAGAGTTTTTCAGCACATTTTTGTGCTGAAAAACTCGGCTTATACTCAAGTATATGCAATACTTCTTTCCTCCCCCTTTGCCCCCTCCCATCTCACAGCAGACAGCTCAGTCTCATGCAGCTAAGCCTGCTTCTTCCCTCGCTCCTCTCTTCTCCCAGATTTAGCAAAATAAATCTGGTAAGGGAACTCTCTGTATTTTAGCATGAACCTTGAAAAAATGGAACATCTCTTGGCTTTATCCATTGCCATAGCTGCCATACAGTTTAAAGGAGGGGGAGCAGAGTGCTTGTGCATGTGAGCAACAAACACACAGCATGTAACCTGTGATCAGTGATAGCGAATGTCTAACAGCCAAAAGGCTGAATACAGAAGGATCTGGAAATGATGATTTATGGATTCATGACAAGAAAAGCTCAGTAAATATTATTTAACTACAGAAAGTTATTACTATATGTGTTAATTGATTTCTTTTAAAGAATAAAGAATTCAATAGAAATAATAAAAATACATCAAGCAGTCTTTCAAAATATTCTCACTTTCTGTATGTTCTTTTTATTACAAAACTCTATAAAAGGTTTATAAACAGGTTGAATGAAATGGGGTCTTATTGGGGGAGGCTTAACCTATAGAACCCTTACCGTTCATCTCACAGTGAGTTACCAGTTCCCCCAAAAAAATCCTCAACAGTGAGTCAAGAATAGATCTAATGGAGTGGTGACACAAGGGACTCCTATTCTTGTGATCCTATTAAAATAATCTACGTCAAAATCATGTGCAACATCCCCACCGGGGCCTAGCCTTTTCTCGGGCCTGGAGTCAGCCGGGGCCCGCAGTACCTGAGTGGCTGGCGGTTGCGGCCTAGGCACGCTAGTGTCACGGTGCTTGGTATGGGGAACCGGAGGGCTGTCCTACAGCCTGGCAGGTCTCCAGCAGGGTGGTGTTGGCAAAATGATGAGGGAGAGGCTGTATGCGGTTCTCCCTGGGGCAAACCTTTGGTGTCTAGAGTATGAGTCTCTGTGTGTGGACAGGTGCCCGTGATGGTGGGCCGCCGTAATAGCAGGGACCAGACGGAGGCAGAGGTTGAACAAAAAAACAACTTACAGTTTCTTTAATTGGAACCGACGGAGACCGTAGCAACGTGCCGTTACAGGATGGTGGAGTGCTGGAAAAACAAAAAGAAAAAAAAACAAAAAAAAAAAAAAATTTGTTGTTAAGTGGGGGAGCCACATGATAGATCTCATTCAAAATATTCTCACTTTCTGTATGTTCTTTTTATTACAAAACTCTTTAAAAGGTTTATAAACAGGTTGAATGATATGGGGTCTTATTGGGGGAGGCTTAACCTATAGAACCCTTACCGTTCATCTCACAGTGAGTCAAGAATAGATCTGAATGGAGTGGTGACACAAGGGACTCCTATTCTTGTGATCCTATTAAAATAAATCTACTGTCAAAATCATGTGCAACATCCCCCACCGGGGCCTAGCCTTTTCTCGGGGCCTGGAGTCAGCCGGGGCCCGCAGTACCTGAGTGGCTGGCGGTTGCGGCCTAGGCACGCTAGTGTCACGGTGCTTGGTATGGGGAACGCGGGGGCTGTCCTCAGCCTGGCAGGCTCCAGCAGGGTGGTGTGGCAAATGATGAGGGAGAGGCTGTATAGCGGTTCTCCCTGGGGCAACCTTTGGTGTCTAACGTATGAGTCTCTGTGTGTGGACAAGGTGCCCGTGATGGTGGGCCGCCGTAATAGCAGGACCAGACGGAGGCAGAGGTTGAACAAAAACAATTACAGTCTTTAATTGGAACGACCGGAGACCGTCGCAACGTGCCCTTACAGGATGGTGGGTGCTGGAAAAACAAAAAGAAAAAAAAACAAAAAAAAAAAAAAATTTGTTGTTAAGTGGGGGAGCCACATGATAGATCTCATGCAGATTAGTTATCAAACATATTTTAGGCATTATAATTAGAGATGGGCGAATCGATTCTAACGAAGTGGAATTCGTTTAGAATTTCAGGAAAACTTCAGTTTGGCACAAATCCGAAGTTTATGGTGATTCGTGGGAACAAATTATCTTTTTTTCCCATTATTAACAAAATGGCCTCGAGCACAACGTGTTACATGGGGCAGAGAACTCTGCGAAGAAGAAAGGAACACCCTCAATCACATGTGCAAACATGTAAGCCAATCAGCGACCCACAGGCAATTGTGATGTAACAGCCCTATAAAAGCAGATGGCCATTTGCAATCCCGTCATTTCACACTGCATGTACGGTCTCTAGCATCTAGCTGCCTGTACTCAGTAGCTGATGGAGTGATTTTTGCTCAAAGTCCAGGGTGTCCATTTTGGGGATCTGTATAGCCCAAATTTCAATGTTGCTAAAGTTGATATCAAGAAATCAGTGCCAAATCGACATAGTTGCTGGATTGATTTTTTTTTCAAAGTCCAGGGTGTCAGTTTTTGGGGTTCTGTATTCCCCAAATTTCAATTCTTTTTTGTTGCTAAAGTTGATATCAAGAAATCCATGTCAAATTAACATAGTTGATTAACCAATATGTTAGAGAGGTGGCAGGTGAAGCAGGCACAGGTCGCAGCACAGTAAGGGTAGTCGCAGCAGGGGTGACTCTGTGATGCCAGAACTGCCAGTCTCATCTAGCGGCAGTGTGTTGATGAACAACCCAAAGGTTCTTGATTGGTTGACTAGGTCATCCACTTCCTCCCAAATGACATCTGAA
>CM033644.1:119744821-119981095 GCA_019512145.1 Engystomops pustulosus | reverse complement strand
TTGATGTGTGGCCACAACTTGCGGAGTTTGCAGTAGAAAAGCTGTCCTGCCCGGCCAGTAGTGTGGCATCAGAGCGGGTGTTCAGTGCGGCGGGAGCCATCGTTACCCCAAGGATAAGCCGCTAATGTGGAGAGACTGACCTTTGTCAAGATGAATCAGGCATGGATTGGCCAAGATTTCAACACACCAATGCCTTGTGCATCAGATTACATCATGACGCCTCCCCCAAATGTTGAGAAATGAGTCTGGATTCTAACTACCTGTCTCTATTCTGATGCTGCCACCCGCCTGCTGCCACACATCTGCTGCCAGTTGCTCTGTCATCCTCCCACCATCTTTACCAGGGACTGAAATTGTCACCCACCCCCAAACTCTGTCATTGTGCCACCTTCTGATCTACTGCTGCTGCTGCTACCGACGACTCTGCACTCATTGAGGCTCATTTACTAAGGGCCCCTCAGCTGTACTTTCATTGGGTTTGCCGAATTTTTGCCCTTTTGCGCCGAATTCCACCTGGATTTTTGCGTAATCGCGCCGGCTTTCGCGTGACAGAAATCGGGGGCGAAGCCTTTCGACAACCCGACGGATTCGGAAAAACCATGGAATTTATAAAACGAAATGTGTTGCAAGATCAAGCACTTACACCATGGAATTTATAAAACGAAATGTGTTGCAAGATCAAGCACTTACGTGGACCGAGAAGAAGCAGGTGAACTCCGGCGGACCTTGGTGCAGCAGCGACACCTGGTGGACATCGGGCGTTTTAATGTGATACTACATGATTCGATTCGAGGTGGAATCAAATTTGTCAGAGAATTTGGTGACTCAGCGAATTGAATTTTTAAAAAATTTGCCCATCTCTAGTTGTAGCACATCAGTAAGATCACTGCAAAAACACACATTTAAGTACAGAAAAGGGGGTAAATGGTTCCTGAACCTACGTTATGAATGACCTGAGGATCAAGCAAATTGAAAAAAAAGTCTCTGAGGCAAGTTTTTTGAGGCAAAAAAGTCACATGTCCGTAATTGCGACATTTATTGCATGTCCTGATGTCCCAAATCTTAATGTTTTTGCGCCTGTGATTTGTAATGATTTTGTGATAAATCCCTCCCTGTTACCTTTCTTCATAAAGTTCATCCCATGTGATATCTTCCTCAACCCCTTTCCTTGTAAAGTATGTAACTACAGGCAGTCTCCAGTTTAAGTACAAGATTCTGTGGTTCTGTAGCTTTGTACTTAAGTTGAATTTGTTTGTAAGTTGGAACATATTGGGGCACATTTACTTACCTGGTCCAGTTGCAATCCAGCGGCGGGTTCTCCGACGCTGATTCGGGTCCGGCCGGGATTCACTAAGGTCCATGCGTCGATATCCACTAGGTGTCGCTGCTGCGCCGAGGTCCGCTAGAGTCCACCGGAGTTCACTTTCTATTTCTTGGTGCAGGTAAGCGCGTGTCAAGCGTCATTTAAAAAAAAAAAAAAAACACCGGGGTTTTTATGAATCTGTCGGGTTTTCCAGCGGCCACACCCCCCGATTTCCAATGCATGCATGCTGGCGCCAATGTGCCACAATCCGATCGCATGCGCCAAAAACCTGGGGCAATTCAGCGCAAATCGGAAAAATTCAGGAAATCCGACAAAAAAAGCGATTTGGGCCCTTAATAAATGACCCCCATTTTGTTACATATTTTGTAAGTGTAATTCTAGACATAGGGGGATATTTATCATACGCTGGCGCTCGTGCTAGCCCCGCCGCTGCAAATTCACAGCCCAGCAGCGCAGCGTTTATCCCTGCCTGGCGATACGCCCTGCCTGGCGTAGAAAAAATGCAGCCGGCAGCAGCGAGTGCGAAGGCGGCAGGGGACAGTACGCCCCGCGCCGGCCCACTCCGTCCGGCGCACCCTCCGCGTCGGCCGCCGCGCCCCCCCCCTTCACGCCCTTCACGCCCCATGGCTGAATGTGTCTGATTGGGGAAATAATCGCAAAAGCTAGCAATAAGCTAGCATTTGCGATTATTTCAGGGCCTCTGCGCCACTGACGGTGCGCAGAGGTCCTGATAAATATTCATCATAGTATTTTGGATAATACGTATGATTCACATAATTTTCAGCTGTCATGAGTTGGATCAATGAGTAAAAAATTGCAGTTCTTTAAATTACCAGCAGTACCAGAGCTTTGCCGGAGATTACAATTGGTAGAGAGGTCCTTCTGTATGGGGGGTGTTTAAAAAAAGCTCCATCTTTTTTTGAATAACAAATTAACATTGATAGAATATGATATACTTTTTGAGCACTGAGAGAGTTGGCTAGTAGGACATTAGAAAACGGTTGCTAAAATCCAGCTTTTCCATAGTTCCCAGCACACATAGTCCTTTGTAATATCAGTAATGTTTTAGTTTTTATCTTTTAATGGTAGTGTGATTGTACTATTTCAGTTATTGAAGTAAACAAAGCAATTTCTTAGTGGTAACACACCTTGAATAAAAGTGCATATATAAAAGGCTCCTGATGCATGAATAACAAGTGACAAAGCTAAACTATGGGTGCAGTACCGAATGAAATGAAGAGTCACGTTCACATAAAAGCGGATGTCCTTGAAAGATAAAATGTCTGTATGATTGAATTGGATTTACCATATTAAATGTTTTTTAAAGTATGCTATTATCCAATATAATGTCTAGCAACATTTAACCTTGGCCTTCAAGAAAAAAAACTTTCAGGTGACACTCACTTTTTGTCTCACAATGGATTATGCATTCAGTGTTTAATGTTCATCTTACAGTCACATTTTGTTTCATAGGACAATACACTGCACACAGCTTAATATGAGAGGTAATTTAAAGGGATCTATTGGCATCATAAATCAGGAAAGGTCTGCTGGAGCAGTTTATGAATAGTTGTAAAACTCTGAACCTGAACTGCATCATTAGAATCGGGTGCCACATATTGTTATTTATAATTGTGTCTACTGAATGTCTATTAACTGCTACTAGGGACTGAATGTTCTACTTTGATGATGAAAGATTATTCGTTCACTTCTTGCAGCCTAATTTGATGTGTATTGTGCTATAGACAGAGCAAATATAGTGTTCTAATATTTAATAGAATACTATGAAAAATGAAAAGGTGTTGCCACATTTGCAGTCTTTTTAACAGAGGACTGCTTCAATGTATTTTCTGAATTTCATCTGAAAGTCTGCTGAAATGTATCATTTGGTAAGAAGGAATATTGTACTGCATCAGCCATTACTGTCTGCGAAAGCTTCGAGACATGTAAAAAAAGGCAAAGGATATTTTACAAATGAGACTTACATTGTCCAACAAGAAAAATTAATGTAGTTTTAATGCCATAAACCAGTTTTACATATGTAGGAAGTACTGCAAATTATAGATTATTAAAGGGGTTATCCGGGTGTTAAAAATTACTGGGTGCCAGACTGGGGTGGGCTATTTAAACATAATAAACATCTACTTACCTCGTCTGGCGTTGCTCATGTCCCGCGCTGCGGTCAGTCTTATCTGTGCGCCAGTTTGATTACAAGGCGCACAGGGAGCTTCCGGCTGGGAGGAGCCAGCCACATTGCGGACCGGAAGTTCCCTGTTCCCTTCTGTGCCCCTATAAAAAAAACAGAGGCACGGATCAGATGGACCGCGGCGCGGGACATCGGCGGTGCCGGAGGAGGTAAGTACATGTTTATTATGGTAAAACGTGGTAAAACTAAGAAGCTTGTTTTTAGATACACAATAACTGAAGAAACAAAGAAGACAGATGCACTCAATATTCATAAAATATACAATATTTTCTTTCCATTGTTTATTAAGGCCAAGTACAGAAACAACAAGGCTATGGGTTAGAAGCTGTGCATGGCCTTATTGGCACTGAGCACCCATTGTTATGATATCGGTAGTCCTTGTTGTTTATGCTATTTGGTTTTAGCAAAGGATGGAAAGAAGACAGTGAGTGCTCAATCTGAATGTGACACACGTGAAATAAGAGGGAGAAAGAACAAATGATCGATGATGATATTGCAAATGATATTGGAAGATGGTCTACTTGGTGCAAAATTGAGGGAAATCATGGACATTGACAGATGTGAGGAAGAAAATGCAAACAATACATTTACACAGAATACTTTTGTTTGCACCACATTGAAAACACATACAAAGTTACCTTAGGGTTGACTGGGTCTAGTAACATTGAATGCATGATATCTATCCTTGTATTAAACATCATGTGCAGCAGTGAACCATTGTGCCATGTTACAATGAAGATTTGTTCTAATGCAACTAGTACTAAAGATCTATGTGTGGGGGTTTATTGCTACCTGCCTCTGTTATAGGGTACCATTCTGGACTACCTTTCTTATGAAAGTGATGTGCTGGAATTGTATCGGAGCACTGTCTGTGGCTAACCCTTTTATAATATATCTGTCACAAACCTTCCAGCAAACAGTACAACCACAACCAGACATGGTAAAAGCTGTCAGACTGGGTAAGTGGGGGCGAACTATCCATGAAAAGTCCCTGCAGGCTATGGCCCTGCCTAAAGAACATGATACTTCCCTGATAAGGGTGAACCCATTATAAGGACAGGGAAGACTCACTTGATCTGGCAGCTGCTGAATGCTGTATCAGACAGGTAACAAGAGGTTAGAGGCAGGCTAGTATTCACACAAGTATACAGAAAAAGATGAAGAAAAAACAAACACTAGTCAGTTTCAAGGAAAGTGGGGTAACCCCAGCAGAGGTCAAAACACACATGGATAAACAACAAATAAAAGATATAACCAGGCAGATCCAGGATGAGGGCTAGACACAGAATCATATAGCAAAATACTGGTCAATTAAACATAGCTGAGGTCAGAAGCACAGAATAGAAAACAAAGCAATAGCACTTAGATATAGAAAAAAGAAGAAGAATATAAAGGGAATAATGGACACTGCCCCCAGCACTCACTGGTTCAGCTGTCCTTCACTCAAGCCACAGCTGCAGACAAAACAAGCTAAAACTCACACCCGGGTTTCCCTAAGGAAAGTTCCTGAATGGGAGCCATTTAAGGCAGCCCTGGGTGTGGTTTCAAGCAAGAAACCTGAAACCTGATCCCATACAGTGTACTTCAGTGGGTTCTGTCAGTGGAAGGTATTTATCAGGGCTTTTGCACCAGGACACTGGCATAGAAGTCCTGAAATAATAATCTTATTGCTAGCACTTGCTATTTTTGCCTCTTTCAGTCACCTCTACGCCAGGGCCAGAGGGTGGGTGCCTCTGGCAGGGAAGTGGGCCGCCCAGGGCGTTCCTGTCCCCATGCAGGAACACTAGCTGGAGTAGGCGATTTTTCATACATGAAAAGACACCCATTGTGCTTATTTTTATGCCAAGCAGGACCTGGTGTAGAAATAGATGCTGCGCTCCCACCCAATGGATACATCAAGAGATGGGAGCCTCTTGATGTGTCCGGCTGCGCATGGAGGGCCGGTGGGGCTATCATATGCCAGCATATAATAAGTACCCCCAATATATCTATCGTTGATTCTCTTATGGAAACACTGTGGCTTAAGAAATATTTGATACAATGTACAAAAATATAATATCACTACCCCAATTCTCAAATTGTGAGAGCACTATCCCACTTCATAGTGATAGGATAAACACAGATGAATTAAGGAAGCTCACAATACTACTACTGTACTATAGTCATAATTTGTGTCCTAACTGCCAAGCCAAGGGTTGCCTGTTACTGCAGTTGTTTTCAGAGCAAAATATATCCGCTGATGGAGTAGTTGGAAACATGGCTAAGTACAACACTTAAACACAACCATAGGCCCCTTGCACATGATCGTATATAGTGATAGTATGGTAGCTATATGAATGGTAGCTAGCATATGGCTGCCATAGGACTGCATTGTGCACAGCACGGTATGGTGAACACACATGTGTTTCACTGTGCCGTTCCATCCCCGGAAATAAAAAGATCTTTTGCCATAAGTGCGGCCTTATGGAAAGAGGAAGCCGAACGTATGCCAAACCGGGTCCCAGCCCATGTGTACCGTACATTAATGTGGAAGGAGACTCAATATAAAATCAAAATAAAAACAATTTGTTTTTTCTGAAAATGTCTTTTAATACCAATATCACTTAATATATGGTTATTTGTTTACAAACACAAAGTATAAAAACGGACTAAATTTATAAAACAAATAAATTGAATGGTCAGTATAAAACATAAGCATATCAATACTGTACAGATTTAGAAGAATGAATGAAAGTTATCCCAGAGATTCCAGAAGTCTCTGGCTGCTCTACTGTCTGCTGTGCTTGTCTCATATCATTTACATGTGTTTAACACATGATACAAAGAAACATAATGCCAGTTTAACATAAAAATAGTAAAGAACAAGAAAATAATGTCAGATGTACATTATACTGTCAACATTTTGTCATGAAAATTTATTCAAATTTAGAAATCGACAAAACTGTATATTTCATTCATGCAAAAAGTGGTTTATACGGTATGACAAAGTTGTAATAATTACATAGTGTTACATCAACAAAAGTCTAATAGCAAGTGTCCATATGGTGGCAAAACCTACAAAGCAGAGACATGCCATTCAGGATTGTCTACCTTTTTCTGGATTATTCTTGGGTTTGGGGGATGTTTCCTTCTTTATATATGATGAGTTTGTTATGTTAGTTAATGGACATTTTGCATGACTTTGCAGTTTTGTAACTTGTATTTTGAATAAGGATTTCACAATATGGGTGAGAATGGTCTATTTACACAGCATTTGTATGATGGAAACTTGGCTGCTCATTTTGTTATATGGGACTAAACATGGAGAGCTTTATGAAAAAATAGACAATCCTATGCATTACATGTCTCTTTTCCTAAACCTATGCATTAAAGTAGAGTGATTATAAATTTAAGATCCTGGTTATTTATTGTGAAATATCAAATAGAAGGAAGTGAAAGTTCTGAACAGAACCATAAAAAAACGAAATTATAAGAATATTCCAGTTTCTCAAGTTGCGCAGTTCTAACATTGTGTTTGTCCAGTATTTGATATGAAGGCAAAATTATTGGTCTTAATCACAGCTTGGATTTCAATTTAATAGTGCTTGGAAAAATGAAAAACTAACTAGTGGTTGGCTGCTTTGGGTAAATTGTTTTCATAAATATGTTCATATATTGGATATTTAAACATTACTTACAGTACTTTATTTTCTGACTTACCATTGAGCAATTACTTTGAACAAAACTTAAATATAGAATTTATGCAAAGTAAAAGGTAGCATAATGTAATACAGATAATAAATGTTAAAAACATACTTCCAATGGAGAGTGAGCAAAGGTTTTTTTTTTAATGTATTCCATATATATTGTTAAAATATACAGCATAAAGTTCATTAGCCTTGAAAATTATTATTATGCCTTGGACATCATGGATGAATTTTACACATGCTTGAACTATTTCTCAAACAATTACAAAACTGTCTATAATGAGCTAAATGTCCTTAGTGAATAATTATTGCTTAAATACATAAACTTAGAGTTTGAGAAAGAATTTTAGATACTAAACAGTACATGCCATGAGCTACCTAGAAGCTCTGGCACACACCTAAGGGCATGTGAAATGAATAGGCTGAAGGCTTTTTTGCTTGTGGAAAGATCTCTATGGCTTCAAAACTGCATAATAAATATGAACCACGCTCTTAAATTATATTTGGAAAATATCTGTTTAAGACACATTAGCTTAGATATTGCCTCTGGTACATAAAGATTTTCCCATAAAATCATTTTACAAGATGTAAGAGTCAACTTTTTTGGTTACTTCCATTGTTTTAATAAGGTTTTTAAGTGTTTTTTTATGAAAGAGTTGGTAATATCAATGGCCATATTTATTCTGCTAGGAATATTTGCATTTATTTTCAATATCTGCCTCCATTCTTATAAAGCACATAATATCTTACAATGCCATAATATCTAACTGAAATGAATTTTGGAAGAAGAAATTTTAACTGCACAGTATGGGATAATAATATAATTATAAGGTCATATTTATAACATTTCCCTACCATTTATCCCATATGTAATTGGCACTCAAAATTCCCACATTCCCAATACCTGAAGCATTTTGTCCAGATTACATTTTTCTTGATATTATTCATTCTACATATTCAAAATCATCTTCATAAAAGGTTCAAGTATTTGTTTGATAAGAGTTTAGTTCAAACACACACAACTTTCTATTACTACAATCTTAGTCCTGTATCTGTGTTGCATCTTTAAAAATTCTACATCTTGGGGAAAATGGGTCTAATTAAGCCCTTGAGGCAAATATTTTGCGCATTGTATGAAATTATAGCTTCTAAGCTATATAATATAATAAATATACATTACCAAAATAGTTTCATATATATCCCCCTAACATGTAATAATAACAAGAGGAAATCACTTACTGTGTACATGTATGTCTATTGGAAAGAAGATGTAATCATCATCATAGATGGGACTTTTCTAGTATAGTGTTTTTCTAGATTTGCTGGTGTTTGCCTTGCGGCAGCTCTGTGTACATGGTGGGGAAAAAGTTGACCCTCCTGCAAAAACTTACAAAAAAGCACTGAAAAGCATATGATTTGTGTTGAATCGAATTGTATATACTGTGGCATTATTGGAGCAAATATTGTTTCAGTATTGCCTATATAGGCTATAAGAATTTGACAATTTTTAGACCAGAAAGTCCTGATCTTTGCAAAGTAGATTAAGCAGAATTAAAAGGAGTCCTTTGTTGGGGAATTTGAAGATGAATGCTACACTTACCTCTCTGGTGGGCTTCCCTTGCTCCTCAGTACTGCTCCCAACTGGCTCTTGGTCATAATGTCCCATTAGTTGTGCATATATAGCTTCTTCAACAAGCATCAGCATTTATCTGTATGGTCACATTTGACCAGAGGCATGGAAGTTTCTTAACCAACTATTGGGGTTCTCAGCCACAAGTCACATAGCCATTCATTCAAGAAAACATATGAACACTCACTAATGTCGTTAGTCAATCTTTATTTCATGGATGCAGTGATAAGCATGCCACAACATCACCTGTTATACTGCATCTACACAATATAGATTTACCAACAACATTGATAAGTGCTACTCTGTTTTGTTGAATGTATGGCAAAGTTGAGTTGCGGCTGAGAACCCCATTGGTTGGTTAAGAGACTTACATGCTCCTGGCCACATCTGACACTACAGATAAATGCTGATGGATGTTTATCTGTACTGTAGTTGCTAGAGAAGGCTTGTCATATCTTGAACATTTCACACAGGGCATGTATTTTGCTAAAGATTCACGCTCCTTTCCTCAGTCTCACAGTATGACGCAGTGCCTCCTCATAGTAGCCCTTCTCACTAAAATATGTTGGGTGTAAACTACATTATCAATTCATCAGTAGATTAGTGAAAACTGAAAATAGTATTATTTAGAGCAGGGCAGTAGAAATACAGAATATCAATTTCCTCATGAAAATTGGAGTCTACTATGAAATTAGAAAATGGAAATAAGTTCTTCACATTTTAAAGGCCACAACATTTTCATTATATTGGAGTGTAAGAATAGTACTTTTACAGTAAATATCTGTTGCGATGGTCCTTCAAAGACACTTAATTAAATTTGCTAACAGGATGATCCATTTACCAAAGTCGCAATATGGTAACTTAATTACAAGTGGCAAATGTGATATTGTAATATACATGCACAAAATCATTAAGTCTTTCCATTTAGTCACCAGGTGATGCTTAGCCCCAAGGTAAACATGTTGAGCAGTATTTACTAATTGGAGCTGTAATGGTGGAAAATCACTTAGGTCCATGTAATTTAATGGGTGTAAGGTATAATATACAAACATGTCTCTTTGACATTCGTGTTTTAAAGAATGGAGTTTTTCATTCTGCACTCTCTCTGCACTGAAAATTGCTTTTCCATTTAGTCTCTTTGTAAGATTTAAAACATATGAAAAGTCCTGATCACAGGCGGGATACATATTACTGTCTATAGGGTCTGTCTGTCAAATTTAAACATCATCGTCATCATCATCATCACCACTGCTGAAACTGCTTCTTCTACTGCTTCCTTTGGAAAGGTCGGGTGAGGTTGCTGAGAGAAAAGGGTCAGTTCCATAGGGAGACATTTCCTCTAACATCTGTTCCTTTAAAGCAGCACTAAAGGATAGATCTGTAAAGTGTGAAAGTGGATCAGAAAATCCTGTGGATGCATCACATAAGTCACTTGATTGTCCAATAGACATCGGAAGCTGATGAACATAGTCTTCTGATAAATTGTCTCCATATGTTTGCTGTTTGATGACTTGTGAAGCTAATTCTACCGTGCACATTGCTGGCATTGGCAAACCATGAGCTCGGGCTTGTATTTCTAGTTCCTAAAGAAAAAAATCAACTATTAATATTTTTACTTTTCTTACAGCAAATAAAATTATTTAACCCCTAAAGAAGAGGTTAAAACAGATGCTTACATAACATTTCTGCTCTCTGTGCGCTCATTTCACACACAGGAGCTCCCAGTATGCTTTAAGGGTGAACACCATTGGCTCAAACAGCCCCTCACTGGATCCCTCTGGCTGTATTTCATCATCCTCCCTTCCCCTCCCCCAGTGTCCCCCAATTCCCCTCTTCTTTTCCCCCTCTCCCATTCCCACATTCTTTTACTTAAATATGTTCTGCATTTTAGTGAAAGGAAGACCATTAAGCAATTAATGTGGTTATTTTAATATATGACCCGATGTGATGATGTGACGTTTATGCATATAAATTATGCTAATTTGCTTTTTCATCTATGGATTTACCAAATGTTTTTGTGTGTGTGCTTTCAGAATGACTTTATCATCTAACACATCGATAAATAATAATTGACATACTATAATAGATGTGTTTGTTCAAATCTTCTAGGGCTGTTCACCTACCTTATATTTTACATTGAAGACTGACTGCCATTTTTTTTTTTGTTTTGTTTCAAAGATCCAGATAACAAGAGCGATGGCCAAGAGAGACAGAAAGGAGGATAATCATATCTTGTAAGAAAATATTTCAGTTATCCACAAGTTTATGTTCAACATCAATTATATTACACAACACCCATTTAACTCATTAAACTTTACCAAAAACGTTATTTGGTTGCTACACCTGTGTTTTTTTGTGACACGTATGCTATAATTATTTCTGTAAAAGTCCAAACAAAAATAACATTGATTTTAATGAAGGGACATTAATTAAAATACAGATAAATACTAGGGATCTTGGAGTTGTTAGTTTTAAAATAGTTATCATCAATATTCATGTTTTTTTTCAGTTGAACGAGGAGACGTATAATATTAACTACAGTATAAAAAAGTAACTTGGAACACTGATACAAGTCCAATGATCCGTGAGTCTACAAGAAAATTAGTTCTTACTATTTGCTTCCAAAATGGTTTAAATATACCTTACTATAAGGGATAGTTTTAATAGTATAAGGACGCAGTTTTCATTAACAATGTAATTTTGTCTATAAAAAAGGGATTAAACGAAATCTAATGGATTATCTGTCACACTTTTCCTTAGAATGCAGACTTTTTAAGAGGCCTTTTGCATGGATTTTTGTGGCATTGCATTTCTATAAGTTTGGTAACCATTTTTATTTTTTCTTCCCAATTACTGTCAACTTACTGTTTGAGATTTGCTTTTTTTATTTAATGGCATAGTTTTAAACTCCTTTTATCAACCCTTTTATGCTTGAAAAACACTCAATTTCTAATTTCTCACTTGTTTTATTTATAAAATTTTAGCAATTCATTATGTAGCCATACATCGCTTGAAAGAATTTATTTATCTAGTGGGGGTCCTTTATAATTGATTTTTTAGGATAAGGTGTATGGTAAAGTACCATTTTTTGTTTTATGGGTGTATTTATAAGGGCTGTTTCACTGATTATTGTCAGTTACAACGATTTAAGGTCACTACCACTTTTGGCCAAATACCCACCCTCTTTTTTGTAAATTTTATGTTTTGGTCACAACTGTAAACCACACTGTTAAACATTAACCCCTTGCTAATTATTATTTACATGTATGCCAATGGTGTTTAAGGATGTCTATAGAGGGTTGACAGTCTCAATTGGTGTTGTCCGTGGCCAACCTCTAAAACCTGTGGCGCTGCCATCCTTGGATGCATCGTAACTCCCATGAGGTGGAGTGATGATCCATTACCAAGGCACCCTGCAGGCCATAAGAGACTCCGTACCTTGTCATGTGGCAAGATCTATAATGGTGTACCAAGGCCCACTGTTATAGATCCCTAGCAAATTATTATAGAATGCAATACTGTGTCATATTTCATTAATGGGAAGAAAAAATCAAACCCCCTAGGGTTAAAGAGTTTTATATGACCCTTAGGTGTCTATTTACCTATAGAGGGAGTGCCACTATCACTATCCTGCTGCTTTATGTATTTAACCCTTAATGACGCACCATTCCATGTTTGTAGCTTAAGCTCAGCCCGATTTTTTGGATTCGACCTTGCGTCTCTTTAAATACGGTTATAACTAACTTTTGAACACTGTTACTTAATCAAGGGATTCTGAGATTGTTTTTTTCCCACATGTTGTACTTCATTCTAGTGGTAATTTTGGCAGGTAATTTTTCGTTTATTTACAAAAAAAAAAAGAAAATATATGATAAATTTTTGGAAAAATTTTTGCCATTTTTCGACCGAAATTTCAAAATCATTGCTTTTTCAGGCAATCGATTAACCACCTAAATAACTTGCTTGACTAACATTTCCCATTTGTCTACTACATTTTCATAATTTTGCCTGAAATGTCTGGATAATTATTTTTGATGTCACGCGGCTTTGCAAACATAGAATATCGCTTTCCGGATATTCAGAAATTGACTATTTTGGGGGATACAATACAGTTTTTTGAAATTAAATTTTACATATTTAGCTCAAAACGCAACCCAAACCAAAACCCCCTATATAACCAACCCTTTTTCAATCTGCAAGCAAAAAACCCCTCAAGCTATCAAAACAGTCATTTACAAAGATTGTTAACAAACCCCCTTGAGATCTCCTATAATTGAAATCAAATGGAAGGTGAATTTAGAAATGGTCATAATATTGTTCCCTTATAAACGTGCATGTTAGAGCACGAAAATTTACACATTTCCCAAAGATAAAAAGAGAAAACCCGCCCATAACAATTGTTCTGCAATTTTCTTCCTGAGTCAAAGACCCCCCACATGTGGCTTGTGACTTGTTTTATGGGCACAAGCGGGCGCAGAAGGGAAGGAGGGGGGTGGCCCTGCAGCTTCTGGCCAGGATTTTAGTTTTCTCCTCATTGGCCCCCTTTTGAAGGCTATAAATTTTCGCTTTCGTTAGTGGATGGGCCTGATAGAAAGCAAATTCACATTCTGTACTGTTATTTTTTTACTGTGCTTTTTTTTTTTGGTGTTCACCTATAGACTAATAATCATGTTTATCTTTTTCTATGGGTATATATTACGGGGATACAGACATGATATGTTCTTACGTTTAAAACTAAATTTGCAAACAAAACCCCTACTTTGGGGGGAAAAATCCTATCATTTTAATGTATTTCCGTCTCCAAGTGGCATAACAATGGTTACTTTTTTGGCTAGACGGAGCTGGTTGAAATGGCTTGTTTTTTTGCGGGACAATGTTTGTACTTTGCACCAGTATCATGTTCGGAGAGCATATGGTTTTTTGATCCAATTTTTATATAGCATTTTTTTGTGGGATTGAAAAGGTAAAATCAAATTTTGGGAGGGTTTATAACAGTTTTTGTTTATGGCGTTTATCGTGGGGTTCCAATAATGATTACTTTATTCTAACGGGTTTGTTACGGACGCGTGAATACTATATATGTGGGGTTTGTGTATGATTTAGACTTTTTTTTTGTATTGTCTCTTTATTATGTTTTGGGGCTTTTGGGCGATTTTTTAGTGATTTATTACTTTTTTTTTTATTGAATAACTTTTTTTTTTTACTTTTTCACTTTTATATACCATGGGACGAATAAGTATACATCTGATTGCTTCGTCATGATAATATTCTGCAATACTGATGATTGCAGCAGTATTATCAGTGTCCAGCTATACACTTGCATAGCTGTGGTCCTGTGCATAGATGACGTCACAGAACGCCATCTTACTGGCAGTTCTTGCAGGTAACTCTGGGTCCATTACTATAGCAACATCGGCGCCCCCGCGAAAACCGGTCGGGGGGGGGGGGTGGGGGGGGGGGGGGGGGTGGTGGGCGATCGCAGAGGGGAAGAACCCCCAAGCTGCATGTTGAGATGCCGCGGCATTTAACGGTTAGCTTCCCCGATCGAGGACCAACTCTCCGATCGCGGGTGTTACACTGGGGTGTCCGGCTATCAGTCACAGCCGGCAACCCCGTGTTTCCGCGATGCCGGTTCAGCTCAATCTTTTGAAGGCCCGCACCGGCACAGCTCAGCGTCCCAATTATATATTGGAATGCTGGGTAGCTACACTGCTGCAGAAGCATACTTGTGTAATCCCTGAGCTAAATGGTTTTGCTGAAAAACCAATTATAACATTCGGACCTTGGGAAGCGGATTGGAATCGTCGGACAAATGCACTTTTGGGGCTTTGTTGGACCGGTAAGTAAATGTGTCCCAATGTGAGAGCAGAAGCACTGATCCAGGCAAAGAAGCGACAGAGCGTCATTATCGTAATGTTATACTTTTTTCAGCAAAGCCACTCATCTAAGAGATTAAACAGATTATGTTCATGCATCAGTTTTAGCTACACATTCTCCAGGTATGTTGATTCATAGTGCATCAATAGTAGATTTCTTTACTAAACAGTTTTTCATTCTTCTTTAAATATGGTAATAAAACCTTAATAAAATGGGTGTATTTGTCTCCTGTATAGATTTTACCACTGTTCCACACTTTTCCGTTCAAAATATATATTTAATACATTTTCTTATGATTTCCTTTACTAAAACAAAAAAACTCTTCTTCACTCTGCTAATCCTGCTGCAATACTTTCAGTAACAGTACTAGTTGGAAAATACAGGTTCTAATCTACTTCCTCTCATTTGCTTTTTTTCACTTTATTTTGCTAAGTTCATTGATTCTTCATCAGATAGTTGATTACCTAACTTAGCTAAATAAACAGCTGAGTAGTCACCGCAATTGAGTTATACTTTTATATTAGTACACACTTTAAAATATGAAATCACCTATTGCAAATACAACATGTTTTTACGTTTTTAACCAATGAAGAACACTCTCCTTCCTTGAAAATAGTCAAAATACACAAGAAAGTATTACTTAAAGATCTTAAAAAAAAATGTAATCTGAATCCTTGGCATGTACATTTTCTTCTCCCCAGTCATGTATAAGTAACTGACATAGGATTTTAATCTCAACGTTAATAATAAAAGCCATCTTCACTTAAAATATAAAAACTGTAATGGTGGATTCATCATACATTTAGCGCTCCATCACAAAAGTCTCTCATTCAGTTTCTTTTGACACATATTTTCATTCCCGGATCAACTTTACTATATAAGGCGTTCTTAACTTATCTATTAAAATTTCCATTCAGAAGCATAATATCTAAAGTGGAATATAGTCTGTAAATCATTATTTCCAGGTAAGTGTAAAAGATGTTTGTAAGTTTCTTATGAATTTGGCTGATGTGCACAATTGGAAAAGTTATTTCGCCATTTTGCATGCGATTGCGCTGGGAAACAAAGGAACCATTTTAAAGCTTCAGTTGAAACCATTCAATGCCTACAAAGAACAACAAAGAGGTGAGAATGTAGAACCAGGACAGAAAAAATGATGAAGGCAAGCCACAGAAGATTGCATAACGCGTATCGAGTTGGTTAAAAGAAGGAAAAAGTTTTGAAGTTCTAGAATTACCCTTCTATTCTTACCAACTAGAGATTTTTTAATTGATAACCATACTTTCATAATCTATTTGTTTGGTGACAGGATGTTAAAACCTTAACTAAGATTGCTTGAAGGCTTGAATGAGCAGTCAGATCATAACCTGTTATGTACTAGAAACCAGGAAGGACTAGTCTTTAAAAAAAAAAAAAATGTACATCCCCTGAAAACAAATTTATTTAGTTGCCTTAAGGGATATAGTAATATAATTGATATATATATATATATTATATATATATTATATATATATATTGAAGTGTGCTATGGCTGATATCCCATAGCTGTGTGAGGCTCAGTCTGTGCCCTGTTTTATGACTTTTCCCAGAAACTAGTAAACTAAGATGAAACTCTTACTGAATGTATGTTTATTGTATTTGTTTGATTTAAGTTTGTTTCTCAGGGAGTTATATGCCTGCACACATAATTCCCAGTGCTGCTTATTTTTTTGTTTTTTTTTTTGTGGGTAAATGTCCTCCTTGCATCATATATCAGGTTCTGTCCTGTGCATTGTGGTCAGTCTGTGAAAACTGGCATTAATTCTGTGATTATGTGTTAGTATGAGGATGCAATGTTAAAAAAGCTCTGGCTGAATGTAATATTTCTTTAAATAAAATACCGTATTACCTATACTCCCTCGTGTATAAGGCCGGTTTTTAGCACAAAATGTGCTGAAAAACCTCACTTCGGCTTATACACGAGTCAAATTTAAAAAAAATACATTTTTAATACTCACCCTCCGTTGCAAACGATCCACCGCGGCGGCCCCCGATATAACCCCGGCGGCGTTCAGCACCTTAAATAAATAAACTTAGTTTCTCCCTTCCCGGCGATACTAACCCCCCGATCCTGGCGCGTCTTCCTATCCTCGTTTGGTTTGTGGCTCTCTCGATCCCCGGCTGCGGATGTCTTCTTTTCTTTCTTTTGTTGGCGGCGGCGTCGCGTCCAATCTGCGATCTCCCCGCCGCCGCTTTAACTATGATGCACGGTGTGACTCATCACGGTAGCAACACCGCCACAATCATAGTGAGCGCCGCCGGGAGATCGCCTTGATGAGATTGACGCTCCTCCGCCGGCAAGAGAACAGAAGCCCTGCCGGGGAATCGAGAGCACCGCAGAGGATCGGGGATGAGTATCGCCGAAGGTGAGAATTAAGTTTTTTTTAAAATGTGCTCAACATACCTGGGGGCAAGCTGGCTGTATATGTAGGGGCAGGCTGGCAGGACCTGTATAACATTAGGGGGGGGCCGGCTGCAGGCTGTTATACTTGCGGGGCAGGCTGGCAGGGGCTTGTATACGTGAGGGGGCAGGCTGGCAGGCTGTATACACTAGGGGGCAAAGCTGGCCGGCTTTATACCCTGAGGGGGCAGCCTGTATACAACATGAGGTTGCATGCTGGCAGGCCCCTGTTACAGGAGGGGGCAGCGTATACATGGAAGGGTGCCGGGGCTTTCAGGACTGTATACCATGAAGGGTGCATGCTGTTACATGATGTGGGCCAGGCTGGCGGCTGTATACCATAGGGGGAAGGCTGGCAAGCTGTATACATTCGGGGCAGGCTGGCTGTATACTCATGAGGTGCGCTTGCTTTTATACATTAGGTGGGCGGCTGTATACCACCACTTGGGGCTATGTGGGGGCTGGCTGTAATCTAACAACCCAAAACACCCTCGGCTTATACACTCGAGTCAATAGGGTTTTCCCAGTTTTTGGGTGGTAAATTAAGGGTCCTCCGGCTTATACTCCTACTCTGGTCGGCTTATAACTCTAGTATATTATCCGGTAATTTTATTTCATATACTCAACTAAGCCCCTCTTCCCATCTCTTCACCTCTCTTTCCACCTCGTTTTTCTCCTTCCCTACTTTTTCCCCCTCTCCGGGTCCTTTTTCTCTCCTTCGTTTATAAATCTGGGATCCGCTATCGGAACCATTGCCACCCCTTAAATGATATATTAAAGGTTCTGATTGTAAGTGACCCTAAGATCTTGACAATGGTCCAAGTTTTGCATGATATGGCCTGATTATCTACTAAGCCAGTCCTGTTAGATTTCCTATATCAATCATAGTGATAATATGTAATAATAGTTATAATTCATTGCATTATGTGTGTGAATGAAAGATCACATGGTAACCCCTTCGCAACTGCCATACAGCTATAAACAACATATTTTAACATAACGCATGCAGATGCATTTATAAATGTCATGACAGTGGCCAAATTCAAATGACTATATCTCCTGAACCCTGGCACCCCATTTCTCTGACTTTATTTTATTGTTAAGAATCTTAATTTCTGTGAAACATCCAAACACAATATTGACGTCAGAGGGGAGATTCTATGGTTTAAAATGACACCAGATTTGTGTTTCTAGGTGTAAGGGTTCAGGAGATATAGATGTTTGAAGTGTGCTCCTACCAGCCGGTCATCTGAAGGCAAAATGTAGAGGAACTGCAGGAAAGGCTTAGCTTACAGTTTGCAGAAGTATATGCACCCTATGCATGTGTAGCTAAACCTAGCAAATGGTGATGGGATGACCGTAAATATGTATAACTATTTTATTAAAGTTTTTCAGTTTGACTATCTTTATTTACAAAAAACTTTAATTGACATTTTTTTTAAAGTGTAATATTTTTACATGTATAGTCATTTATCCTCTGAGGTTAAAGTCTTAATTGGCATGACAAAATCTAAGTAGAAATTATAAAAAGCGTGTTCTAAAGATGTCAACGCTGCAAAAATTACCTGGAATTCAGGCACACAATGCCCTCGTCAAAAGGGGTGAAGTAATAATTTATATTTAATAAAATTCTTTTAAACATATATATCTATAGCTCCATCAGAAATGAATAGAACATTCAGATCCCTAATGACAGTTAAAAAAAATTTGAAGTGTAGAGATAAAAATAGATGTTGTCGATGAAAAAAGCGAGATGTTTTATATCGTTATATTAGTTCGTGGTTTAGTATATTTTACTACCCGCCTATTCCGCCTCACACCAGCTGTCCTAATATTTTATATAAATCAAAGCGGGTGGGAAAGTGAAAACAGTAGCACTTTATTAATTACAAAATCTAAAAAAATTTCCCAGAGCTAAAAAATAGCCATTTCCTTTAGGGGGTTAAAGAAATTTATTGCTGTAAAGAAATGAAAAACTGTTTAAAGGAAATCTACTATTTGATGCACTATGAATCAAACATACCTTGAGAATGTTGTAGCTAAACTGATGCAGAAACATATCTTGTTTCATCTCTTAGCTGAGTGGCTTTGATGAAAAAAGTATAACATTATGATAATGAAGCTCTGTCGCTTCTTTGCCTGGATCAGTGCTTCTGCTCTCACATTGGGACACATTTACTTACCCGGTCCAACAAATTCCCCAAAAGTGCATTGTCCGACGAATCCAATCCAGCTTTCCCAAGGTCCTGAATGTTATAATTGTGTTTTTCAGCACAACCACTTAGCTCAGGGATTACACAAGATATGCTTCTGCATCAGTGTAGCTACAGCATTCTCAAGGTATGTTTGCTTCATAAAGAGGCCCTGGTAGTCCTCTTCTGCTTCTGATGCTCTGGGGCTTTCCTCGGGTCCTTTCCGTCGGCAAAGTAGCTGATATCATTCTTTTTGCTGGCAAAGGGTCTGAGACCCGAAGAGTAGCATAAAACTAATCTGACGGGGGCTGACTAAAGACATACCAAGGAACCTAAGAGTAACCAAATGGGGGCCTCATAAAGGGTTGATTACATGTTAATTGTATTAGTACGTGTGCCGGCTGGCTAGTTACTATGGGGCTGTTGGGCAAAACGGAGAAGGCGTTTCATAATCCCATGCAGGGATGCCGCCTTTCTTCTTAATACACGATCTAAGGTCTGTCATGCTATATAGCTACAGGGTCTGTCCGGCTATATACTACATGTCTGGCATGCTATATACTACAGTGCAGGCAGGCTATATCCGGGTGGTGCAGGCGGCTATATATACATGGGTTGTCAGTCTTATATACCGGGTGGGGCTGGGTGACCCATGCTTTCCTAAACCTGGCTTATACTTGGGTCAATAGGTTTCCCAGTTTTTTTGTGTTAAAATTATGTAACCCTCCGTCGGCTTATAACTGGGCTGGCTTATACTTTATAGCAAGTATATTACTACACTATTGATCCATTGTTGCAACCTTAGTTTTTTTAAATCAGGACTTTGAGCTATCTAGATATATATTTTTTTGTTATTCAAACATTGTAATCCAGCAAATATAGGACAGGGACTTCAAGTGTGTGGGCGGGGAACCGGCCCATTTGTTTTGATGAAGTTTACAGCGGTCATTTCATCCATTGTGTTTTTTCTTAGCAAGTACGGGATAAAATGGTATATTGCGTATGACAGACCAAGAAAATATTTAGAAGACCAAGACAGCACATTCTAGTCATACTCTAGACAAAGTCACCTTCAATTCTCACAATTAAACACAATGAAAGTGTCAGGCTTCACCTGAGTTTCTCATGAATGGACGCCATCATGTGACGTCCAGAATTGGATGGGGGGGGGGGGGGTTTTCCCGCACATATGAGGTGTTTAGCGTGTCCCAATACTACTGCAAATTTAAAGAAGAACCGTGCCGGGATCAAGGTGAAGAGAAAATAGGTAGTATGTTTATTTATTTTGCTTTACTTAAGTGGTAGATTTTCCTTTAATAAGGTAAATATTTTATTTTTTGTAAGTTTTCCTCTGGAATTAATTGTTTGATACAAAGAAGTGTACTTTTAATTTTTCCCTTGACAATCCATACTTAATATAAGGCCACATATAGGAAATACAAATCAAAAAAAAATATTGAATGCAGATTATTAAAACTTTGGTTCAAAATGTGTTATTTCACACATGATTCTAAAACTGGGTAATGTTTTTAGAGCGATAAAAAATCATAATTTACATTACTCTGCGATTATTATGTTCATTCAGATACATTATTTGGTGTTCATTTTGCTATTGGCGATTAGGACACCAGAGTCATAATTGGTCCATATGTTTTTTTTTTTTCAAAAAAATATTTTTAATAGAGGCAATTAGTGTCAGGGGGTGAGTAAAATGTCCCACTGACTAAGATGTATACAGGCTGAATAACTAGCATAAAGTGGATGACAAAATATGCTTCACTTCATTTATATGCACCTACTTCATGTGGATTACGCTGCATGTTAAATGTATGTTAGGGGAATTCTAATTAGTTGAAGTCATTGGAGCAAGCAGCAGAGATCATAGGGGTTGGTAAATCCAAGTGGCATTACTTTGATGGATCATTAAGAAGCATATAAAAGTACTCAACCCATGGGGCACTGAGAGGATTTATTACTACAAGTTTGCATTAACCACTGAAAAACCACGGCGACTGACTAAATATGGCAAGCTCACTTGCAATTAAACAGTTACAGTGTTGTATCTGGTATTCCCAATGTCCGTGGTAATAGAGGAATGTGACATCTTTACAAGAAGCTGAGCGGGTATTTGACGTAACTGTCAATCTTTGGCAATCAAAGAGTGGCTGGGTGGCGGGCTTGTAAGCCAATTAGATCCTTTATCATTCTTAGTAAGATTATAAAGTCCTAAACTGAGTTCCAAACTTGTCCTATTGATGGCGGCTGCTGGCAAGCCTCTAGAAGATGTGTAGTTGGTACGCGAAAGGTCCTCTCTAGGACTTGAACTCTGATAGGTTCTTGGAATCTCTATGCCTCATTAAAGTGACTGGCCGGGCGTACTACGAGGTAAGGAGTGACATTAGATTTGTGTGTTACAGTTTATAAATAATTGGATGATTTTTTAAAATGTATTTAGGTTTTTGATGAGTAAAGGTTGTATACTTACTATTAATAAGTTCATCGAATACTTCTCTCATAAAAAATATATGGTTGTTTTCACTTAACTTGCTCTATTATTAGACATTATTGCTAACTGTTGAGTTTGTTAATATGCGTAAGGTTTATGCATAATAAAAAAAAACCCCTTGTCAAATCAGTTTGTAGTTAGATTCATCATGTAGCATTAAGTACATTTTAACTTAACAATTTGCAATGCAAAATTGCCAACCAGAAAATGAATTTTTTTTGTTTCTTCTGTTGGTGTGTTGGAAGCATGGTTTCGTATATTATCGTATTTTTGAGGCGTCGCAACTGTCATAAATTTTATTAAACACTTTTTATTACAATCCTTTTTCTTTTGCCTTTGTTTTAAATCTATTGTTTCAATGAATTGCATGTAGAAAGTTATTAGCTTTTGATGTACTTATGATATAGTTCTGGTGCCATCTCACCTCCTTCTTTAACTCTCCCTAATGTTTTTGATTGGTACTATTTTTTTGATACAGTAAAATCTGTTATTTGGATCCCTACTACAGGGACGGTTTCCTCATTACAGCATGGTCAGTTTTCGGCTCTTAAAATTTTGTCAAATCTGCTAATTTGTGCTAATTTGCGAAATTTTGGTGAGACAACCGACTCTCTACTTCAACTACAGTCTACTTATACGTGATATTATTCAATAAGGAATGGGCATGAAATTTATCCATTCACCTTTCAACAAGTTGCAAACATTTGGGTGTAAATTCACTTCCAGTCCTAATTGTTTTAGGGAATCACAGGGACTTGTTGGCGACTTTTAGTGACTAATTTTGTGAAAATTTATTCAAAAGGTTGCACCCTCCACCAAAGACATTAACACTTCATGTGCCAAAAGAAACACCACTGTGTGAAGCTGTCGTAAAGCTAACTGTTTTGCTATAATTTGGCCAACAAATTGGCGTAGCTTCTGCAATCTGTCCTGAAATGTGACTCCCGTTCTAACTACATAATCCATCCACTTTGGAAGACCATGCAAAATTTTAATCATCTTAAAAAGTCAACTATACTGATAAATAGTTTTTTTAGAGCTAGCCACACCACTTACAAACCACCCTGCTTTTACAAATTGGAATGTGGTGGTCGGGGAGAAAACTAAATCTTTTGCATAAGTAAATTCCAAAAAGTCACAGAGACCCGTTTTGTGACCTTTTGGTATCTTGAAATTCTGAAATCTGGATTAATCACTTTATAATAATTAATTAATAAGTGTCCTTTATTGATAGGAGCGGCACACGATTACGCAGCACTACACAGAGCTTATCGACTTTAGCGTTCAACAATCATGCTTATGGATTACAGTACTGTGTTAAGAAGTACAACTTCAACTTTGGGTCATACCATGCATTTTGGTGTTTTATTATTGGATAGGTTCAGACACACCTGGAAAATCTACAAAATATCACTTACAACAGTCACAAGCACAGCAAGTAAAAACATACTTAACAATTGGAATCAAATTGTTCGACACAGGACCACCTCCGATTCAACATGCTCAGACCTACAGTAATAACTCCTGCCACTGCGGATTGGACACATGTCTCGCTGTGTCAGAGAAACTGTACGTCGGTGCAAATGGTGTTCTGTCTCGAAAATACTGGCTTTTGGGAACGCCCATGAAATGAGGTACACATATATTCTTTATTCTCCATAGTCTTTTTCTTATTTCTCATTAAAAGATATTTGCTGTCACATGTAAATTGGAAAATTTGGAAGACATTAAACAGGTCATATAAGAAAATAATGATTGCTCGTTTCTCACATTGTCTAAACTTTGTTACCACCCTTTTCAAAACAATTTATTTCAATATAAGGTTACAAGTGCAAAACTTGGTATTTTGTTGATCTTTTATAGAATGTTACATCAATCCTTAATACATAAGATCAATAACCAAAAGAAGATTCCATAAACTGCAATATGTTTAATCCCCACAATCACACTATTTTCTAACAATACACTATGCAAACCTTGGCAAACCCCCTGAATACTGTAGCTCAATGGATATGCTAGGGCCAAAAACATGTTACTGGTGAGTTTCAATGTTATCCTCGTCTCGTTGTACTGTTACACTCACCATGGCGGCAATTAAGCAATTGAAACTCCATGTCTTATGCAGACATACTAGCTATTGCTATATTTTTTATTTGTAGCGCCACATTTTTACAATTGTGCTATCCGTATAAAAATTTATATTTTGTATCATTAAACACTCAGACTGTGATTGGGTCACTTATAAATGGAGTTGTCACTGTTTAACAATATTTAACCTACACCAGGACGTAAACTTAGAAATAAAGGTTCCATTTTACAAAGCAGCCACAGCCACGGGTGTAAGGGGAGATTATGGGAAAGTCCCTATATAAATACAGATTTGTTGGTCCTAATATATCAATATCCAGGTATCTTCAGTGGTCCTAGTTCCTGAAAACAAGTACTGTCGGCACCTGACAATACGACCATAAACCAGAAGTAGTGTTATAGAAGGGTTCACAGACCACAAAGGGCCCTTCTAAACCCATAATGTTGTCCACTGGGATAAACATTAAGCATGCAACCTTTAAATGTATAATATTTCATAGCCATTATGCTTCTAGGGGATAACAGTGTTTCCTAATGTGGAATTAAAGTGGAAGTTATAGTCAGCTGAATAAAATTTGACAATATCCATAGGTAATATACACAGTAATCTCTGAACGTATCTTTCCTCTAAGCGACACAAAATAGTATTTTAGAGTACGTACATGTAGAGGCTGGTCTGGCATACACCATCCAACATCAACAAAATGCAGTTGAGATGCAGAATCCCAAATCCTAGATATGATATTATACCAAAAATTTTGACAGCCAATGAGTCAAACCTCTCAGAGAAGGGATTTTTATAATCCGAAGACCTTCATTAAGAGTGTGAAACTTGCAGAATAAACTTCTCATGTGTCTCAAATGAGTATTACTTCATCACCGATTTTGGCCTTTTCTCTTTCTCTAAGCCGTGTCTAATTGGTAAGATGTGTAAATAAATACCGTAAAGTCACTTTAATGCAATAATATTATTTTCAACAGACGGAGAACGCCTTTCTTGCTGTACTCTCTTGTTCTGGACAACCCCTTTTCACCAAGAGGCCGCCCTGATTGCACCAGTAATCGGCATTGCTATACCAAATAAATGTAAAGAGTTATACGATAAATTTAGACCAAAATATGTGATTGCATGGGTACATTTCTTCTTTTCTCATGTGTAGTACAAGCACTTAACTTAAAACATTGGGGCACATTTACCAAGGCTTTGCACCACTTTGCGAGGCACCTTAGTCGGACTGTTCAGTTCTCTCAGGTAAGTGGCTTGCACAGGTGTTGAAGAAGGGTTGTACGCACATGACCCTTTGGTGGAGCACTGTGGTGCTTCCCAATGCGACACAAATTAGGGGCGTATTTACTTTCAAATTGTGTCACAACACCCTATGTTAAGGTTCACCCACAAAAAGATGGTGAACTCTGTGGACCAGTGTGGAGAAGAACACTTTGATTTTCGGTCACAGCATCTTAGGTATATCCCACGCAGCATAAAGACATATAATGTCACTTTCAGTGAACTTTGAGTGTCATTGCAAGGTAAATGTTGCCCCATTGTTGTAATGTAGCACATTAAAATGTGAGAAAGGCAAGAAATGTCTTATCCTGGAGTCCTGGATATGGTTCTCAGCATGAACCTTTCCAAGCCTTTAAAGAATACATCTCAGCAGTACCTTTTAACAATGTTATGTTACTTTTAGTGTTCTCCTCCTGGTCAATATTTACTAGATTTCTAAAAACCAGCCATACTGTTGCTGCAACTGTATGGAACAGTTATCATAAAGAAGAATGTACGCTGGCTGACTTATCATTACTTTTTTCTTTCAATGTAATTCTGATATAAACTTGACGACCAAATTCATTGCACTCAGTGTGAGGATGACATTTTGCACACTGGGAAAAAGAGTATATGTATTTTTGTCATTGCATTTCATTTTATTATATTGTCAGAATCAATTTTACAAGTTTAAAAAGTTTTATTCTGCCTTTCAATGCCACTAGAAAACTTCAAACTTATAAAATTCTACATTGATATCTACACTTATCATGAAAAAAAAGAGTTACAATCAAAGTGTTAAAACAGCTCCCTGCAAACAGTTGTAGATGTAATGGAGCATATTGTAGTGGGATTATTGTGAGTTCAAGTATGTATGTTGTCTGGTTTCTTGTACTACTGGCATAAGACTTTTTTTTGCCTCATTACAAGACTTTTATTCTGGGCAGCACTTTTGTGACTTGTCCTGGGCTGACCTTTTATAGGTTTCAGCTTAACCTGCACAATTGTCGCTCTATATAGCAAATTTGCAGACAAGTGCTTCCCTGCCATCCCCTGTAAATGGCACACATGGAGCAGAAATATCAAAACAAAAAGTTTTGGGCCTCTGAGGAAATAATCTGGGGTAAATGTAGGGAGATGAAACAAGCCGTAATAATAAGCTGGTCAATATAAATTTCTGCCACTTTGACATATCAGTGAATTTTTTCTTTAAACTTCAACGGTTTAATGCTAAAACCGAAACTGCAGCCACGTGCCTTTCAACAACCAGTAGAATAGATAAACAAAAAACCATTTCAGATTGAATACACCCCCAGCATTTCTTCAGGAAACATGCAAAACATGTTTAAGGTATGAGGGGTACGACCTATTGCATTATTGGCAAAAAGGTGTAGCCAAAAGGGGTCAAAATTTACCTGTAATTAACACAGGTTGTTTGGGAAAAATATTTGAAAGGGTTCCTTGAGAGATGTTATCCTTGATTTACTCAATGGATAACTATTTTAATAATCGAGCATCAAATGAGTGTATTGGGGTCGTGTCCTGTTAGAATAATCTGCTCTAGGAGGATAAGTTCTGGACTGGGCCTGGGAAGTTTAAGATTGTCAATTTTTGAACTTTTCCAAGTATTTGATAATGTCCACATAAAATACTGGTTTAATAAACCTGAACTCTTTGTATTAGCGAAAAATCTCTGTGTTATTGGTTGTTTAACAATTGGCTTATTGACAGAAAACAAGAGGGTTGTCCATTAATAGTACATCCTGAGATTGGTCACGAGTTACTCACTCAGTATTAGGAGGCCCTCTGGCTGTTGTGATATTTTAATTAAGACCTCATAGAGAGTTTACCAAACAGTAAATTTTACTTTAAGTATATATACAATACTGAAGCTGATAATATACACTGGCAGAGGATGTGGATGGCGCATCAAGAGTTGTTTTAAATGGATTGTTTTACAATGATGTAACGATTACAAAGGTGCAAATCTTGATACCTAGAAGAAGATGGTTTTGCTAATTGTCATCGTGCAGGACTGATACGAAAAGCCATGAGTATGAAACGCATTGACAAATTGGGGCTGATTTATCAATATCAATACACCCTGTATCTATGGATGTTTAGTGGAGTAACATCACCTTATCCTCCACCCAGATGCGTGGGAGGAGTTAACAGGTGGGCTGGAAGGCAGCCACTCATCGGGTTCGTCCAATCTTCGAGGTTTTTTCCTCAGAGATTTCACTGTCCTTTATATTGACCGGTACATCACTGAATATTATTTCTCAATGAGTACACAGTCACCCATATGTCCTTATAAGACGTTTTGAACTAGCTGTAGCTGCAGTGGCAGTTTTTTCATATGAGGCCCACGCTTCCTGTGATACTCACCAAACTTCTTGGAGTCCAAAGCATAAGTCAGAGAAATACTACTTAAAAACTAGGCCCGCAGTACTATACATCAACTCTCCATTTTGGCTGGGTGTGCTGGTGGTGACTTTCTGCGGACATGTTTCAAGCTGGCTTTCTTGAAAGGCAAATTTTTACATTTTTCTGGAACTGTTTGAGATGTAATTTGATCAAGGATTTAATTTTCCTCACTATTGGCTATGTGGCTTTGAACTATGTATTTCATAGGAATTAGATTAACCTAGAGGACTGAATCTTAATCAACAAAATCTATTATGATTGCTCTGATTCTATATTATTTACAGAATAGTGAATACAATATGACTGCATTGATTCAGTGTATGCTTTTCACACTACAAGAGTTTAATGTAGTTGCTGGTCATCTGTCAACATATTTTCTTTAGCTGTATAATTGCTATGATCCTGTTTGGGTTGGCCCTAAATGGTTGTAAAACCATGTTGTTCATTCCATCACTAACAATATTGAAGTAAATCAAATAGCTAAGAAAGTACTAAAAGATAAAGAGGCTTTTATCGTCTTGTTATGTGCATCCAGGGGTTTGTTTGCAAGTAAATATGATTAGCATAACACATTCCTTTAAGGGCATTTGTACACTGCACTGGGCAAACATTAACATGACAATTTGCCTAGTGAAGTGAAAAAGAAAAAAACACAGTTACGAGAAAGGCAAAGTTCACTTGCTGAGGCAATCAAACACTTATTCCAGCATCTTTTCTACTCTCAGATTTAAGATACCATAACACACCCACAGATGAGTGCATAAGGTAAGAATTACTGTGAATTCCAACTTCTTTAATATCTTAGATCCGCCTTACATAGGTGTAACTGCCTAAGGGTAAACACGACAAATGTAATAACATATCATTGACCTTCCATCACAATATTGTATATTTCCCTATACATTAGAAAGGTAATGTAATGTCTTGGTATTTTTCATTTTTTCAGCTTTCACTCTCCGCAGTATTTTGGATGTGTAATATACTGACCAAATATTTTCCAGTTCTAACCATGGGACTATCTAACACCTCTTGTACACTGTGGTTTGTGTAAAGCGGGAAGTTTCAGGTAAATAATTGAATTAACATTTGTAAAAAAGATTTACTAAGACTGCCTAATGTCGCATTAACCTTATGTAATTTCCGTCACCATTTTCCGTGCTTAGTCTGCACCAAAAAATTAAGCCAACCTTTTGGCAAATTTTTTTTGGCACATCGCTGTGTCACAACCGCACTGTTTAGAACTGTAGTCATCTATGGCAGTTTTTTGGTAAAAAATTATACCAAATTTTGGTGTGCATTTTTCATTTATCTTCTCATATATTTTAGAAAAATTCTTAATCCTCCTCATGGTTGATTATTATCTTCATGTAGAGATTGTAAAACCGGTTAATTCAAGACACTTGTTAATGTTATTTATTGTATTGATGGCATACTATGGCATTATAACATATAATCATAACAATAATAAAAGTCAGTGTTATTTTTGAAATTATTAGGATAAAAACAAAGGTGCTGCTTTTATTCAGTGGCTGGGGCGACTATATTATTTTTCGTCTATAATGCCCACATGGGAACCTCAGTTCTGGCTTTTAATCATTCTGAATTGCAATCTAACACCGTCAATGTGCAACTTTTAGCTATAACCTACAGCATTTTCTGGTACAATCATGAACCTGGCAGGCATGGAGTTCCCTGCTCTTGCCACTATCTGGTGAGAGGGGTGCTAATGGACAAAAAAACATAATTTCTTCAATGTGTTCTAGAAATTGTATTTTCCATCCTCCAAGAAACTGGCATGATAGACAACTACATATAGCCTCGTGTATTATCTGTTACATGTCATATAGTTTCATGGTATTAAACCCATTTACATGACAGATATATTCCATCATAATGAATCATGCATGGGCAGGACAGCAACTGCACTTTGGATGCTATTTATATAAATACTGGTGGTTCATTAAGTATTCCCTGCTGTGGCCCATTCATAGTTAGCAAGATGATGCCAATACGGCATGTATTTTCAAAACATGCCCTTGTTGGTGAACACTGTTAAATGTACCACCAAGGCATTGGTCATCATTGTATTTGGCATTCCATTACTGTATGGGCAATGACTAATGACAGTAAGACTATTGGAGAGTGGCTGAGGTTTTATGTAGTATTCCTACTTCTGTGCTTTCACAAAACCTTGCTACTGTCTTTAGAATTTCCATGAACGGTAAGCATAAAAGGCAGAATTCAAGGGAAAGAAACCAAAGTTAAAAATAAATCCCCCAAAGTCTTTTAAGTGCTAGAATATGCTTTCTATGCAAAAAATGCTAATAATCTTACACACAACAAGCGCACATGTGTTTCTGAGCTTACTATTTTGCAAAGGCAGAGTAAAAGATAACAAGCATGTTTATTCTGTCCTCTTGTTCAGAAGACAAAAACAATGGTGACTTTGTGATCTTATGAACATCTGCATTTCCATAATCAAATTATTTGGGAAACACAAGATTCTTTCAAATCTTGGCTGGTGACCAACTGCATAATAATTCTCTCCATTAAATGGTGTTTCATGATAGAACAAGGGCTTCTTAGAGCTTACAGAAAATCCATTCAATAAGTATCTATATTAACGGATTAACACTTGAAAAGTTACATCAATTATTACTCAACATTATAAACCCTTTACTGTTTATTAATGTCATGGAAAGGAACACGGATTCTTTCAGTGAGATATTTAGGAAATCTGATTAGATTTGAACTAGGAATGCGAAAGCTGTTGCGTACTGAAATGTCTAATTACACTTTTTGTATTAAAAAAACTTATGTAAATCTTGACATGATTACTTCCTAGAAAAGTAAAAGTTTTTTTTTCATTTTTAATAATTTTTTTAGTTCTTTCAACTTGCCATTTTCAATACCAAGTGGTTAAGAACACAAAACATTGAAATATGTATATTTTATATTGTTAATTAAAGTAAACGGAGGTATTACTTTAATGATAACACCATATAGTTAGATAATAAATACATGTAGATTATGAGTGTTTGCTTTTTGTACATTATTTGACCCATCGCACAAGAAGTACCCTACGTCTGATGCCGCCCTGGGTAGTATGAAGAGGCTCAGTCCTCTCCAGTCCGTAAAAATAATAAACACATTAGGTATTGTCGCATCGAAAATGCCTGATCTATCCAATATAATACTTGTTTTTCAGGTTTAGCCTCTGTAACAGAAAACACCTCTCAAGTCAAAAGGCCATTTTGAAAAATACAAAAATTCTGTAAAAGTATGAAAAAGTTATTAGCGCCAGATTGAACGGCAGAATGAGAAATTTTTTTGTCAGAGGTTTTAATTTTTGTAAATGTATGAAAATATTATAAACCTATACAAATTTTTGTTATCCTTGTGATTGTACTGACCCAATGAATTGAAGTAGACATGTCATTTGTGCGCACAGTGAAAGCCGTAATATCCAAGCCCAAACAATTTGTGTTTTTTCATCATTTTCACACTGCATTCAGTTTTTTTTCCTGTTTCAAGTATACAGCACAGAATATAAATACCATCAATAGTAGGGCAATTTGTTATGCAGAAAACAAGACATCACAGAGCTTTTTTTTGAAAGTGTGGAGTGAAAAATAAAGACGACCAAAAAAAAAAAGGCCTGATCTTAAGGGTGTTAAACAATATTTTTGTCAATTAAAAAACTTATTTTCGTCTGTAGTAAATAATACACCTTAGTCAGGACTTTATTTATACTAAAAAACATGTCTGGATCTGTTAAGGATCCGTTCCAATACCTATGACCCAAACCTCTGCCTGCCGTTTCCATGTGCGTGCTATAAGTCTTCTTTGGACTAGCTTCTTTTTTTTTTTTTACTTTCGGTATCTTGGATTTCTTGCTGTTTTCTCACCATCCATTTGCTGTATTGATAATGTACTGCATTTTCCTTTTGGTTCGCGCCCCTTATTCGTCAACTATTCTGTTTGTACTCAACCGGCCCTTTATTAGTTACACCATGCTAGTAACGGGTTGGACCCCTTTTGGCCTTCAGAACTGCCTCAATTCTTTCGTGGCATAGATTTCACAAGGTGCTGGAAGCAGTGTCCTCAGAGATTTTGGTCCATATTGACATATGGCATCCACAGTTGCCGCAGATTTGTCGGCTGCACATCCATAATGCGAATCTCCCGTTCCAGCACAATCCCAAAGATGCCTATAGATTGAGTCTGGTGACTGTGGAGGCCATTAAGTACAGTTGAACCACTGTCATGTTCAAGAAACCAGTCTGATGATGTTCCAGCTTATGACATGTCGCATTACCTGCTGAAAGAGCCATCAGATGTTGGGTACATTTGGTCATAAAGGGATGGACATGGTCAGCAACAATACCAGGTAGGCTATGGCGTTGCAACGATGCTCAATTGGTACCAGGGGCCCAAAGAGTGCAAAGAAAATATTCCTCTACACCATGACCCACCACCACCATCCTGAACGCTTGGCGATACATGACAGATTGGATCAATGCTTTCATTTGTTGACCCGCAAATTCTGACCCTCACATCCGAATGTCGCAGCAGAAATCGAGACTCATCAGACAGCCAGCACATTTTACCAATCAGCTCGAACCAGTCTGCCATTCTCCTCTGACCTCTGGCATCAACAAGGCATTTCCCGCCCACAGAACTGCCGCTCACTGATGGATGTTTTTTTCTTTTTCGGACCATTCTCTGTAAACCCTAGAGATGGTTGTGCGTAAATCTCCCAGTAGATCAGCATTTTCTGAAATACTCAGACCAGCCCTCTTGCACCAACAACCATGCCACGTTCAAAGGCACTCACATCACCTTTCTTCCCCCTACTGTTGCTCGGTTTGAACGCCATGTTGCTGCCATGTGATTGGCTGATTAGAAATTAAGTGTTGGACAGGTGTACCTAATAAAGTGGCCAGTGAGTGTATTGTTCAGTCTTTGTCTCCATGTTTGCACTTTGGCACAGGAAGGGAATGTCAACAAGTTGTCAGCAGCCATATAGGGTAGGCTGGTAAATTAGGTAGGAATAGCTAGAAAGGGCTCCAGTCCATCCACGCCATTCTCCTAGTGCATAAGAGTAAGCTGCTTTCTTTGAACCCATGGATACTTCCCAGAATTGAATTGCAGACTGAAAATTTAAATTAGTTCCAATATGGATACTATAATTTGTGTATCTCTTTGTGATGACCTTCTTGACGTAGTGGAAGAAGTGTGTAAAGAGGTGTCCGACGATGAGGAGACACGGTTGTCAGACAGTGGTGAAGTTGTTGTCAGGGCAGGAAGTCCGAGGGGGGAGCAGACTGAGGGATCGGAGGATGATGAGGTGACAGACCCAAGCTGGGTTGAGAGGCCGGGTGAACACAGTGCTTCTGAGACGGAGGAGAGTCCTCGACCAGAACAGGTTGGAAGAGGCAGTGGCGGGGCCAGACGGAGAGGCAGGGCCAGAGCAGGTGCATCAGCGCCAAATGTGTCACGTAGTGAAGCTCCCGTGGCGAGGGCTCCCGCGGCGAGGGCTAGATTTTCAGAAGTCTGGAGGTTCTTTAAGGAAACACCGGATGACCGACGGACTGTGGTGTGTGGCAAACTTTTATCATTTACCGATATTATTTCAGCGCTTCTTGCGCATCTGTTTACATTCCCCTCACCCGCCATAACCCAAACTTATGAGAACGCTACTACACTTGATCTTATACAAAAGGTTCTTAGAAGTGCTGTTTGGGTAGTAGCCTAGAGACAGGGGCTTGGATTGGCGAAAGCTCGCCTGGCAGCGGAGAGCTAGCTTCATCCCAAGATCCAACTAACATAGTTTTAACTGCAGCACCTTTAATCTACTACTAGTTCACTGCCTCCATACATGGTCCCCTTATCAAACGAGCTGTGTCAGGCAGAATTTTGGGTTGTTTTCATGGCTTCCACATCAAACTTGTTAACTTTGTCGCCACCCTGACAGAGACATAGGGAAGGGCAGAGAAATCGGGAAGGGCAGAGAGATCAGGGAGACTTTAGTGGAAGAAGAGGAGCGGATCCTGGGACAGCGTATCTCCCGACAAGTAAGCTGATGTGCCAAACATCTGCAATGTGTTGTTCACTGTGTTTTTCACTGCGTTTTTCACTTAAATGATCCAGTGTTCACTGTGTTCACTGTTTTTATTCTATTCTTCCCTGTTCTTCACATCTGCTAACTTGTCGGGAGATAATATACGCGCGGAACAGTGAAGAATAGATTGCAGATGTTTGCAGAACATAGACATCGGGGAGGAAGACAGAGAAATCAGGGAACAGGACCTGTTCCCGATCTCTCTGTGCTGCTCCCAATCTCTCTGTCCTGTTCCCTGATTTCTCTGTCTTCCTCCCCGATGTCTATGTTCTGTTTCCCGATGTCTCTGTCCTCCCTTAGTCTGTGCTGCTCCCGATGTCTCTGTGCTGCTCCCGATGTCTTGTGCTGATCCCGATGTCTCTGTGCTGCCCACCGATGTCTTGTCCTGTTCCAGCGATCTCTCTGTGCTGCTCCCCGATCTCTCTGTGATGGCTCCCGATCTCTCTGTCCGTTCCTGATTCTGTTTCTACGATGATTTTCTTTTTTGTTCTGTTCCCATGTCTCTGTCTGCCCTCTATGTCTCTGTTGGCTCCCGAGTCTCTGTGGTCCCCGAATCTCTGTGCTGATCCCCGATGTCTATGTTTGCTGCCCACGATGTTCTGTGCTGCCCCCGATGTCTCTGTCCTGTGCCACCGGTCTCTGTGCTGCTCCTGGTGCTCCGTTGGCTCACCGTTTCTTCAATGTGGCTCTTCACACATATATATTGTTCTTCACATGTATTGTTCACACGTTCCGCGCGTATCTTCCAACAAGTAAGCAGATGTGCTGAACATCTGGTAATCTATTCTCACTGTGTTTTCACTGTGTTTTCACTTAAATGATCCTGTGTTCACTGTTTATTCTATGTCTTCACGTTCTTCAACTGTGTTTTGTGTAATTAAATGCTGGGTCGTCGAGCAGTGGAAATACTCGTCCGAGCAACGAGCTGTTGTCGAGTACTAATACTGAACAAGCATCAAGCTCGGATGAGTATACTCGCTCATCTCTATAATAATCACAAATTTAATTTAAAATCTGATTTGATGATTCTTGGTTAGTTGAACTAGGAGAGTTACCTGGTTGGACTGTGTCAAATTGTAAAAGTAAGGTGGAGAAGACTGGATAATACCATAGGGTTGATGTTCAGGGGATGGCCATGGCCCCTAGCTGTTGAAGGGAGAAAATCAGTGCTTCACCATACCAAGACATTTTGACCATATATACATTTTTAACTTTCTTGGTGTCCGTATCAATGAATTTACCTACTTGTACGGTTGTGTATTCATGTATCCCTGTGCCATAGTTCATTTTTGACCGTGTAGGCTTCAGACCAAAACCTTTCATTTGTATGTCTGTTTTTTCACTCCCTCTTTCCCAAAAGTCATACATTCTTATTTTCTATATATTCATAAGGGTAAGTTATTTCATTTTATGCAAATAATAGGAAGGTGTAAGCAATTTAAATATAGTAGCATGGACAAAAAAGCAGTTTGAGGCCATTTTCTCACGGCTGTGTTTTTACATATCGCAGCAGTATGGGTTCAGGACCATATCCCTTATTCTAGTCTTCAGAATTTAGTGATAAAAAAGTTCTTAGGTTGTATTACCTTTTAAAATGTATCTTAACCCTAAACACGTGTATTAGTACGGCACACGTTGGCTGAGGGTGTTTGGAGAGGCTTATCGGCTCAATAATAGGTTGAATGTTTGCAGCAAGAAACACCCACTGGTGCTAGCAATCACGCTAGCTGTGGGCACTACAATTTGGTTCTTTGTCGTCCCATGACGTCATTGGGGAGCGACGATCGTTGCTATGACACATCAACGATGCTGTGGTAGCTTCTGCCACTGGTACATTATAATTCATGATAAGGAAAATCCCCACATGGCATACTGCAGTATGGCAGTATATGGTAGGAAAGATCTAGGGTTTAAAAATACCACAAGGGGTCTGAAAAATAGTAAAAAAAAAACATAGAAATCAAATCACCCATTCTTAGCACTCATATAAAAGTAAATAAAACATATTTAAAAAAGTTATATCACAGCGTTTAACCCTTTATGGAAAATAGTGTCCATAAGTCCAAAATGCCACTTTTTTGCCATTTCGCAACAAAAAAAATGTACTAAAAAATGATCAAAAGGCTGTCAGTCCTCAAAATGCAGCATGAAAACGTCTTCTCAACATGCAAAAAAATGACACCACACACATCTCCGTACACCAAATTATGAAAAGTTATTTACGCAGAGATGGCAAAATAAATAATGGGTTTTATTTGTACCAGAATGTTTAAATTTTTAAAAAAAGTATTTAAAACAACATAAACCTAAGAAATTTGGTATCTACCTGATCGTAGCGACTCACAAAAATAAAGTAGAAGCCGTGTAATCCAAGCCCACAAGAAAATGCCTAAATGCATTTTTTTACAATTTCTCGCATTTGGAATTTTTCCTGCTTCCCAGTACATGCCATGAATACTAAATATTTTCACCAGTAAGAGCCCATTTGTTATGCAGGAAAACAAGCTTGACGCAGATATTTACATGAAAAAATAAAAAAAATATAGATTTTTGAAGGGTTTTAGTGAAAAATGGAAACGCAAAAAAAAAAAAACTGGTCATAAGGTTGTTTAAAAGTAAAAAAAAGTCTTATAGTACTAATTCTAATACCTGTAAGTTTCAAACCTCTGTTACGGCTGTTATAAGGTTTCTATTTTTGCAGACTACGTTTTATTGATATTGGTATTTAGGGAAATGTAGAACTTTTGATTATTTTTTATTCAGAGTGAGCCAAATAGTGAAAAGTAAGTTGCATGGATAATGGGTTATTTAAAAAGGGTCCGTGGTCACCTTTCGTTGGGTTTTCCAACGTTTTCGAGGACGTTGGGTCAGGGCTTTAGAAAGGGGTGTTGTAGCAAGCGATCGATTTTTGGCTCATCGGCGCCGACTTCCATATGATAGAAATTGGGGGGGGCCACGGACCAATCGATGGATTGGGACAGAGCGCGGGATATTAACTTAAAAATGTGTCGCACGCATGCACTTGACATGCACTGGAAATAAGATGGTGAACTCTGGGGACGAGTGGGAAAGCGAGACATGCAGGATATCGGGCGCACGATCTTCTTGAATGCGGCACAGATCTGACATTTTTGGACACATAGATACATTTTTGTGTTTAGAATCTTAATAATAATAACAATCTTAATTAATTTTATTGTTTATGTACTTATGTGTATATAGGGAAAGGAGGTTGATTTCTTTTAGCTTTTTATACATTTTTTAGGGTTTTCTGATTCTCATAAAATATACTGCCAAACATGTGAATGAGTTATATGTTAAATATTGTTTCCCACCTACATCCTAACCGGAAGGGTGCAATGTGATTGGGGGAAGGCATCCTGGGAGAACATCTGTAGGCGTGGTGTCATGTTGGAGATGGTGTCTTTCCATGGTGAACATGGACATTCAGAAGTATGAGTAGGCCTGACCTGAAGAGTTGTGTATCTCTCAAAATTAGATAAAGTGGACTGGTTGGTAAAAACTGTTACAGATTAGCAGAACAGTCTATTTTTGGCGGTTGCGCCATGCTGGTGGTTGGGAGAATATCCTGTTTGTCCGCCTTGTACTGGCATGGAGGACAGGGCCGTATCTAAGGGAATGGAGGACAGGAGACAACAATCATTATAAGGGGGGTGGAGGACAGAGGGGCAATATGAGGGATGGAGGACAGGAGAGGCAACAATATAAGGGGGATTGGAGAAACAGGATCACAAATGAGGCTAAGAGAGCGAACAGGAGCCACAATATACCGGGGGTTGAATGAGAGGGAAAAACAACTATGAGGGGGTGGAGGACATAGGCTACAGTATGAGGGAGAGGAAGGCTAGGGGTCACAAGGGAAAGGGAGGAAGGAAACAAGGCGTACAGTATGAGGAGGGGAAAGGTAGGGGGTAGGAGTACAGAAAGTTAGGGCCATGTATATGATGGAGATAAATAAAAGTGGGGGAACAAAATGTAAATGGAGGAATAAATTAAAGGGGTATTTATATGTTCCTGAGTTGGATTAAGGGGTTTATATTGGTCATGGGGATAGGGTTGGCACAGGAAGGTTGATTTACCTATAGACACACAATGTCCGCTGGGGTGGGTTTTTGAATGCCACTTTCCCAAAAGTTGGGAAGTATGTACATCGTATATTAGGATACTACCGTTAACCAAAGGCTGCCCCATTAGCTGAATAGTTCCAACATATAACCTGGATACAAAGTTACGGGAATAACCGAGTTAAAAGGTACCCAAACCACAGAAACTGATTTTCTCCCGGTCTCCTAACCTTGCTCTGATTGCTCTTCCTGGAGGTGACACGTATATAGTAATATAGACCCTTAAGGGTCAATATAAACTCTTTAACCCTTAGGGGTTGATTTTTCTTACCATAATGCAATATTACACAGTATTGCATTCTATAGATAATTTGCTATGGATCTATAACAGTGGGCCTCTGGTACACCATTATAGATCTTGCCAAATGACAAGTACTGGAGTCTCTTATGGCCTGCAGGGTGCCTTGGTAATGGATCATCACTCCACCTCATGGGGAGTTACGATCGCATCCAGGATGGCAGCGCCACAGGTTTTAGAAGGTTGGCACCTGACAACACCAATTGAGCCTGTCAACCCTCTATATACATCCTTAACACCATTATGGCATACATGTAAATAATAATTTGGGGTTAAAATTGTTGTTACAGTGTTACAAAACATAAAATTACACAAAAGAGGTAGTGCAAAAGTGGTAGTGCAATTAATCTTTAACTGAAATAATGCAGTGAACAGCCTTATAAATACACCCATAAAACAAAAATTGTACTTTACCATTCACCTTCTCCTAAAAATCAATCAGCATAAACACGTTCCATTAGCTTGAAAATTCACTTATTATTGCCTTGGACACACTCATGGCACGGAATTTTCACACATGCTTGAACTATTCTCAAACAATACAAAAACTGTCTAAAGGAGCTAAATGTCCTTAGTGAATAATATGCTTAAATACAAAACTTAGAGTTTGAGAAAAAATTATTTAGATACTAATCAGTACACGCCATGAGCTACCTAGAGCTTCTATGGCACACACCTAACGGGCATGTGAAAGAATAGGTGAAGGCTTTTTGCTTGTGGAAAGATTCTATGGCTTCCCAAACTGCATAATACATATGAACCACGCTCAAATTATATTTGGAAACTATCTGATAAGACACATTAGCTTAGATATTGCCTCTGGACATAAAGATTCCCTAAAATCATTTACAAGATGTAAGAGTCAACTTCTTTGGTTATTCCATTGTTTTAATAAGGTTTTTAAGTGTTTTTTTTTAGAAAGAGTTGTAATATCAATGCCCAAATTATTTGTAGGAATATTTTGCATTTATTTCACATATCTGCCTCCATTCTTATAAAGCACATTATCTTACATGCCATAAATCTAAATGAAATGAATTTTGGAAGATGAAAATTTTAACTGCCACAGTAGGGGTAAAATATCATTATAAGGTCATATTATAATATAACATTTTCCCTTACCATTTACACATATGTAATTGGCACTCAAATTCCACATTCCCAATACCTGAAGATTTGTCAGATTACATTTTTCTTGAATTATTCATTGTACATATTCAAAATTCGCTTCATAAAAAGGTTCAGTATGTGGTTGATAAGAGTTTAGTTCAAACACACACAAACTTTCTATTACTACATCTTAGTCCTGTATCTGTGTTGCATCTTTAAAAATCTACATCTTGGGGAAAATGGGTTAATTAGGCACTTGAGGCACATATTTTGCGCATTGTATGAAATTATAGCTTCTAAGGCTATGTAAATAAAAAGTATACATTACCAAAAAAGTTTCATATATATACCCCTAACATGTAAACAATGAACAAGAGGAAATCACTACTTTGTAAATGTATGTCATGGAAAGAAGATGTAATCATCATCAGTAGAGGGACTTTTCTAGTATGTTGTTTTTCTAGATTTGCTGTGTTTGCCTTGCGGCAAGCTCTGTGTACATGGTGGAAAAGTTGACCCTCCTGCAAAACTTTACAAAAAAGCATGAAAGCATTATGATTGTTGTTGAATCGAATTGTATATACTATGGCAGTATTGGGCAAAATATTGTTTCAAGTATTGCCTATAGGCTATAATAAGAATTTGACAAGTTTTAGACCGAAAAGTTCCTGTGTCTTTGCAAAGTCGTAGTTAGGACAGAGGCAGAATTAAAGGAGTCCTTGTGGGGAAGGGAATTTGAAGATGAATGCTATATTAACCTCTATGTGGGCATCCCTGCTCACCTCAGTACTGCCTCCCAAACTGGTATTGGTCATAATGTCCCATTAGTTGAGCTATATATAGCTTCTGAGATAACACCATCAGCAATTATCTGTATGGTCAACATTTGGACCAGAGCAGGAAGTTCTTAACCAAACTATTGGGGTTCTCAGCCACAAGTCACTTAGCCAGTCCATCAAGCAAAACATTATAAGCAATCACCAATGAGTTGTCAATCTTTATTTCATGATGCCAGAGTGATAAGCATTGCACAACATTACCTGTTATACTGCATCTACGCAATATAGACTTACCAACAACATGATGAGTGTACATGTTTTGGTTGAATGTATGGCAAAGTTGAGGTTGCCGGGCTGAGAACCCCAGTTGGTGTTTAAACCTTAACGCGCTGCCGCCGTATAGCCTCTACGGCGCAGAGGTTGATAAGGGATGTATGAAGAGGGCTCAAGGGCTGAGTCCTCTCATACCAAAGGTGGGGCGTTTTTGCATTGCACAAAACCCCCACCGCTAATAACGCGGGGTTGCTTGCAACGATCGACGGCTATTAACCCTAAACGCCGCCGGCAAAGTCGCGGCGGCGTTTAAAAAGAGGCGGGGCGTGGGAGCGCCTCTTTTTTCGATCGCCACCGCCCCCGAACGTCATCGGGGGGCGGCGATCAGTTGCCCTGGTAGCCTCGTGTCTTCTTTGACACGAGGCTATCTGGCCAGCTGATATTCGTTACAATGAGCCAGTGGCTCATTGTAATGAATGTGCCCTGCAAAAAATGCCATATATTGGCAATACAGAAGTATTGCATATATGGGTAGCAGCGATCTGACTATCTATGGTTAATGTACCCTAGATGGTCTAAAGATTAGTGAAAAAAAAAAAGAAAAAAAAAAAGTTAAAAAATAAAAAAAATTCATAAAATATTAAAGATTCAAATCAACCACATTTCCCTAGAAAAGGATATAAACATAAACAAACAAGTAAAAACACAGAACAATTAGTATCGCCCGGTCCCAAAATGCCCGAACCACGATATATCAAAATATAAAAACGGTTTACGGCCGCGCGGTGACCTCCGAGCGGGAGGGGGAGGGGACATGGCGCCCAAATGTCCGAAATGCACGACTTTTAACACCTTTTACAAACATAAAAAATGAATAAAAAATGATCAAAAATGTCGCACAGACCTCAAATATGGTACAATGAAAACCGTTATGCTCATTTCAGCAAAAAAAGGACCCCTCACAAATCTCCGTTGCGCCCAAAGTATGAAAAAGTTAGTAGCTGTCAGAAGATGGCAAAAATTTTTTTTTCTTTTTTGTACACATTCGTTTAAATTTTGAAAATGTATTAAAAACACAATAAAAAATGTATAAATTTGGTATCACCGCGAATTCGCACCGAACCAAAGAATAAGTAGGCGTTGTGTTATTTGGAGCGAAGAGTGAAAGTCGTAAAAACTTGAGCACACAAGAAACGGTGACGCACGGCGGGTTTTTTTTCAATTTTTCCAGCACATTTGAATTTTTTTTCAGCTTTGACAGTAATGGCATGTTAACTCAATAACATTACGGGGAAAGTAAAAATTTGTTACGCACAAAATAAGCTCTCACACAGGTCTGCTGTACAGGAAAAATGAAAAGTTATGGACTTTTTGAAGTTGGAGAGCGAGAAATGAGGCGAAAAAAACCCTCCGTCCTTAAGGGGTTAAGAGACTTACATGCTCTGGCCAACATCTGACACTACACGATAAATCCTGATGGATGCTATCTGTACTGTAGTTGCTAGAGAAGGCTTGTCATAATCTTGAACATTTCACACAGGGCAGTATTTGCCTAAGATCATGCTCCTTTCCTCAGTCTTCCAGTATCACGCAGTGCCTCACCCTCATAGTAGCCCTTCTCACTAAAAATTATGTTGGGTGTGTAGTAAATACATTATCAATCCATCAGTAGATTAGTGAAAAAAAAACTGAAAAATAGTATTATTTAGGAGCAGGGCAGGGACAGGAGAGAAATACAGACAGAATATCATTTCTCATGAAAATTGGAGTCTACTATGAAAATTGAAAATTGGAAATAAGTTCTTCACATTTTAAAGGCCCCAAAAACATTTTCAGTATATTGGAGTGTTCGAAGAATAGTACTTTTACAGTAAATATCTGTGGCGATGGTCCTTACAAAGACCACTTAAAAATTTGCTAACAGGATGATCCATTTCAAAGTGCAAATATGCGTAACTTAATTACAACAGTGGCAAATGTGATATTGTAATATAAATGCACAAATATTAAGTCTTTCAATTTTAGGCACCAGGTGATGCTTAGCCCCCAAGGTAAACATGTGAGCAGTATTTAATTTTTTTTTAATTGGAGCGGTATGCGTGAAAATCACTTAGGTCCATGTCATTTAATGGGGGTTGTAAGGTTAATATACAAACATGTCACTTTGACATTCGTGTTTTAAAGAAATGGAGTTTTTCATTCTGCCTCTTTCTCTGCCACTGAAAAAATTGCTTTTCCATTTAGTCTCTTTGAAGATTTAAAACATATGAAAGTCCTGATCACAGGCGGGGATTACATATTACTGGTCTAAGGGTCTGGTCTGTCAAATTTAAACATCTGTCACATCATTCATTCACCACTGCTGAAACTGTTCTTATTACTGCTCCTTGGAAAGGTCGGGTGGGTGAGTTGCTGAGAGAAAAGGTCAGTCCATAGGGAGACATTTCCTCTAACATCTGTTCCTTTAAAGCGCACTAAAGGATAGATCTGTAAAGGGTGAAAGGGGTCAGGAAAATCCGGTGGATGCATCACATAAGTCACTTGATTGTCCCAATAGACAATCGGAAGCTGATGAAACATAGTCTTCTGATAAAGTGTCTCCATTATGTTTGCTTGTGCAGCATGACTTGTGAGCTAATTCTACCGCTGCACATTGCTGGCATGCAACCAAACCATGAAGCTCGGGCTTGTAGTTCTAGTTCCTAAAGAAAAAAATAAACATTAATATTTTTACTTCTAGTACAGCAAATAAAATTATTAACCCTAAAGGAAATGGCCAATTTTTACCTCTGGACAATTTTTTTAGATTTTGTAATTATAAAGTGCTAACTTTTTCATCTTCCTGCTTTGAGTTATATAAAATATTGGACAGCTGGTGGTAGAGGCGATAGTAAAAATTACTATAACCACGATACAATACGATAATAAAAACATCTCTTTTTTACACTTATTTCACTACATCTTTTCAATTTTTTTACAATGTCCATTTAGGATGAATGCTCATCTTTCATTGTGATGTAACATAGCATATATAATGTTTAAAAATTTTTAAATAAAGTAATTAAACCTTTGTGACTATGGGGCCCATTGGTGCCTGAATTTCCAGGTAAATTTTTGCAGTTCTGATATCTCTAGAAAAGCATTATATAATTTTTACTTAGATTTTGTGATGACAGTAGACTTTAACTTCATAGGATAGTTTATTAATTAAATGCTTTTTCTTTATAAAATTAGCTGATAAATGACTATACATGTAAAAATATTACACTTTTTTTTAAAATTAAAGTTTCTTTAATGAGTAGTACAACTGAATAAACTTTTAATAAAATATGTTATAAATATCTACAGCGTCATGCCATCACACTTTGCTAGGTTCAGCTACACATGCATAGGTGGCATATATTATGCAAACGGTACGCTAAGCGTTCCTGCAATTCTCTAATATTTATTTTGCCTTACAGATGATCCGGATGGTTAGGAGCCACACTTCAAAACAATCTATATTACTTCCTTGAACCCTTACACCTAGAAAACAATATGGTGTTGCGTGTCATTTTAAACCATAGAATCTCCCCTCTGACGTCAATATTGTGTTTGGATGTTTCACAGAAATTAAGATTTTCACCATTAAAATAACAGTCAGAAATGGGTGCCAGGGTTCAGGAGATATAGTCGTTTGAATTTGGCCACTGTCATGACATTTATAAATGCATTATGCCTGCGTTATGGTATATATGTGTTTATAGCTGTATGGGCGTTTGCGAAGGGGTTTTACCATTGTGATCTCACTCATTCACACACATAATGCAATGAATTATAACTATTATTACATATTATCACTATGATTGATATAGGAAATCTAACAGACTGGGCCTAGTAATCAGCCATATATGCAAACCTTGAGACCATTGTCAAGATCTTAGGTGTCACTACAATCAGAACCTCTTAATTATATCATTGTAAGGGGTGCAATGGGTCAGATAGAGATCCCCAGATTTATTTAACTACGTAGATAAACATTTTTAGATTGTGAGCCCCTTAGGGACGGCGACCGATTTGGCAAGCTCTGTGCAGCGCTGCGTAATCTGTGTGCGCTATATAAATAAAGAATTATGAAATAATTATTACATTCAGCCAGAGCTTTTTTAACATTGCATCCTCATACTATCATCATCATCACATGAATGATGCCAGTTTTCACAGACTGACCACAATACACAGGACAGAACTACCTGATATATGATGCAAGGAGGACATTTACCCACACAAAATTGTAGCACTGAATTATGTGCTGCAGGCATAACTTCCCTGGAAACATCTAAAATCAACAAATACAATAACATTACATCAGGTAGAGTTTATGTTAGGAGTTCTGGACAAGTCAGAGAACCAGAAAGAAAACAGGGCAGACTGAGCCTTCACACAGCTATGAGGGGATATGGCCATAAGCACATTCAATCTATATATATTATATATAGATTAGATAGAAGTATAGTAATATTAGAGATATAAGAGAGATATATATCCCTTAAGGCAAACTACATAAATTTGTTGCGGGGAGTACGTACAATTTTTTGTAAACAGACCGTCTTTGTTTATAGTACCTAAAAGGTTATGGAATTCTGACTGCAATTCATTCAAGCAATCTTAGTTAAAGGTTTAACACATCCTGTCACCAAAAAATAGATAATGAAAGCTATGGTTACAATAAATAAATCTCTAGTGGTAGAATAGAAGGGATAATTCTAGAACTTTCAAACTTTTTCCCTTTTAAACCAACTGAAACGCAAGAGTAGTAGCAATCTTTCTGTTGGCTTGCTCTCTAATTTTTCTGTCTGTGTTCTATTCTTACCCTCTTTGTTGTTCTTTTTTCTTTTTGTAAGCCACTTGATGGATTCAACTGAAGCTTTTTAAAATGGTTCCTTTGTTCCAGCGCATATCACTGCACAAAATGGACAAATAACCTTTTCACAATGTGCACATCAGCAGAATCATAAGAACTTACAAAATCTTTTACATTAACATGAAAATAATGATTTACATGACTATTATTCACTGTTAGATATTAGTGCTTCTGAATGGAAATTTTAATAGAATAGTTAAGAACTACGTATATAGTAAATTGATCCTGGAATGAATGAAAAATTGTGTTCAAAGAAATAATAGAGAGACTTTTTGTGAGGAGCGCTCTAAAGTTTATGATTCACCATTACAGTTTTATATTTTAAGTGAAAAATGCTTTTAATTATTAAACTTTGAGATTAAAATCTCATGTGCAGTACTTATACATTAATGGAAAGAAGAAAATGTACATGCAAAGGACTTCAGATTACATTTTTTTTTAAAGCTCATTTACAAGTATAATATTCTTGCTCTTTGATCTATTTTCAGGGAAAGGGAGAGGTGTTTCATTGTTAACGTAAAATTACAGTGTATTTGCCAATAGTGATAATATTTTTGTAACGGTAATAATATAAAAGTATAACATCAATTGAGATGACTACTCAATCAGCTTATTTTAGCTATAGGTTAGGGTAGGCGTAATCAAATATCATGAGGAATCTAATGAACTAGCAAAATAAAGTGAAAAAAGCACAATAGTAGAAGTAGACTTAGAACCTGTATTCTAAAAAATGTATGTTACTGAAGTATGCAGCAGGATTAGGGCTACGAGTGAAAGAAGAAAATGTTTTGTTGTAGTAAAGGAACATAAGAAAACTGTATTTGTATTTAAATAAAATATGTTTGCAGCAACGTGTGTAACGTGGTAAATCCTATACCTGGTGTATACAGCATACAACCAATTTGATTCAGGTGCTTTTATACCAATATGTAAGAAGAATGAAATAACTGTTTAAAGGAAATCTCTACTTTGAATGCACTTATGAATCAAACGTACCTTGAATGTTTGTAGCTAACTGAGCAGAAACCATATATTTTTCAATCTCTTAGCTAGCGTGGCTTGTGAGAAAAAAGTATAACATATACGATAATGAAGCCTGTCGCTCTTTGCCTGGATCAGTGCTATCTGCTCTACATGGGACACATTTACTTACGTACACGCGTCCAACAAAAACTCTTCCCAAAGTTGCATTGTCGATCGAATCCATTCCAAGTCCTCTTTCCAATGTGTCCTGAAGTTTTTATAATTGGGTTTTATTCAGCAAAACTTAGCTCAGTGATTACACAAGATATTGCTTCTGCATCAGTGTAGCTACAGCATTCTCAAGGTATGTTTGCTCATAATGCAAACCTTATAAATACATAAAAGAGAAGATAGTGATAGTGGCACTCCCCATATAGTTGTATATAGACCCTTAGGGTTCAATATAAACTCTTTAACCCCTAGGGGTGATTTTTCTTACCATCATGCAATATTACACAGTATTGCATTCTATTAGATAATGTTGATATGGATCTATAACAGTGAGGCCTCTGGTACAACATTATAGAATCTTGCCAAATGACAAGTACTGGAGTATCTTATGGCTCTTTTGCCGTTGTGTTTGTATTTCTGGGAATGGATGCATCACTCCACCTCATGGGGGTTACGATCCATCATTAGGATTGGCTTTGTAGTCTTGCTGACTTGCGACGTAGGTGTAGTTAAGGTTTTGGGGTGTTCATTCTTTTTTGATTTCACACCAATTGAGCCTGTCAACCCTCTATATACATCCTTAACACCATTATGGCATACATGTAAATAATAATTAGCTAAGGGGTTAAAATTGTTGTTACAGTGTTACAAAACATAAAATTACACAAAAGAGGTATTGCAAAAGTGGTAGTGCAATTAATCTTTAACTGAAATAATGCAGTGAACAGCCTTATAAATACACCCATAAAACAAAAATTGTACTTTACCATTCACCTTCTCCTAAAAATCAATTATAAAAGACCCACTAGCTAAATAAAATTCTTCAATGCGTTATGTATGCTACATAATGAATTGCTAAAATTTTAATACATAAAAACAAGTGAGAAATTGAGATTTTCAAGCATAAAAGGGTTGATAAAAGGGTTCAAAACTATGCCATAAAAAAAGCAAATCCTCAAACAGTGACAGTAATTGGGAAAAATAAAAATGGTACAACTTATAGAATGCAATGCCAAAAATCCATTAAAAAGGCCTAAAAAGTCTGCATTCTAAGGAAATGTGAACAGATCCATTAGATTTCTGTTAATCCCTTTTTATAACAAGAATTACATTGTTAATGAAAACTGGTCCTTATACTAAACTATCCCTTATAGTAAGGTATATTTAAACATTTTGGAAGCAAAGTAAGAAATAAATTTACTGTAGACTCACGGATCATTTGACTTTGGTATCAGTGTTCCAAGTTCTTTTATCCTGTAGTTAATATTATAACGTCTCCTCCGTTCAACTGAAAAACAATGAATATTTTATGATAACTATTTAAACCTACATATCCAAGATCCCTAGATATTTATCTGTATTTTAATTAATGTCCTTCATTAAAATCAATAGTTTATTTGGACTTTTTACAGAAATAATTATAGCATACTGTCACAAAAAACACATGTTTAGCAACCAAATCAACAGTTTGGTAAAGTTTTAATGAGTTAAATGGGTGTAATAATTTGATGTTGAACATTATATAGGTTGTGATAACTGAAATATTTTTCTTACTAAGATTATGATTATCCTTCTTCTGTCTCTCTTTGGCCATCGCTCTTGTATCTGTATCTTTGAACAAAACAAAAAAACTGCAGTCAGTCTTTACAATGTAAAATATATAATTTAGTTGACTATTTTGTAACAACATCATCTATTTATAGTATGTCAAATTATTTATCTATGTGTAGATGATTAAATTCATTCTGAAAAGCACACACACAAACACAATGTAATCCATAGCATGAAAAGCAAATTAGCATAATTTATATAGCATAACAGTCACATCATCACATGGTATATTAAAATAACCACATTAATTGCTTAATTGGTCTTTCCTTTCACTAAATGCAGACCTATTTTAAGTAAAATAATGTTTTAATTGTAGAGGTACCCTACTATTTTTCCTTTTTGAGTTTATGGGATTAACTGCCGCAGTGATGTGCTGTTTGAGCCAAGGTGTCACTTAAGCATACTGGGGAGCTCCTGTGAAATGAGCAGCAGAGAATTTTAAGCATCTTTTTAACCTCTTCTCAAACATTATTGTACTAGTATGTAATTTTCAGGAAGGAATATCCCTAATTCAGTAATAACTGCTACCCTGCTTCATCATCCACAGTCAATGATAACGTTTTATGAACAATATTGTCAGGATCAATTATAACCATGAAATTTAAAGAATTTTATAGACTACCCCAACAAGCAACACATCAACCAGAAAAACCCCAATTTGAACTTTGGTGACCCAAATCGCAATGTTTGAGTCCACTTATCACTAGTCTCCACTCCTTGAACACCTATTGAAGGCCAAAAGATCATGATTAACATGTGTTCAAAATGGAAATACTTTTTTGTTAGGCTATTGGTTGCAGATGAGTGAGAGACTTAGGACTTCTATCCCTACCTCAGAATTGTCGACTTCAACAACAAAAATATTTCTTAAGCTACACAAATGCCTTTTGGGCTTGAGTCTAATTGGTCAAATCAGCACTTTATCTTTAGTAAGATCTGTCAGTGACTTGGCTAAAACAGAAACATTTTTAATAAACTAGTAGTTGGAAGAACCCAAAAAATGTTGAAGGGCTTTGAGGTTAAAAGTATGTCCCTATTGGCACAAAGAGAGCGCTTCTTGCTCACCTCCTTTGGTTCCTCTCTGCCACCCATTGGTTTGAAGCCTGAGTCCATTTAGGGTATGTCGCCATGCCACTCTCCAGCCTGCCGCTGCTGCCGCTGCCTCTGCATGCCGTCCCCTATAGTGTCAGGGTCAATTATTGGATGTTTTAGATGCTATCTAGCTTCATTCTGTCACTCTGTCATGGCCATGCTGTTGCCCATAATTTTGGCATAATGGTGCGATTAAGCAGCCTCAGAGGCATCCATGCATGCTGCCCCTGCTGTTTCCTGTCCATTTCCGTGGTGTTTCCATCCTTTTCTGAGGTTCCCAGGTGTTTGGCCAAGCTACAATGTACCCAACATCTGATGGCTACTTTCAGCAGGATAATGCGCCATGTCATAAAGCTGGAATCATCTCAGACTGGTTTCTTGAACATGACAGTGAGTTCACTGTACTTAAATGGCCTCCACAGTCACCAGATCTCAATCCTATAGAGCATCTTTGGGATGTGCTGGAACGGGAGATTCGCATTATGGATGTGCAGCCGACAAATCTGCGGCAACTGTGTGATGCCATCATGTCAATATGGACCAAAATCTCTGAGGAATGCTTCCAGCACCTTGTTGAATCTATGCCACGAAGAATTGAGGCAGTTCTGAAGGCAAAAGGGGGTCCAACCCGTTACTAGCATGGTGTACCTAATAAAGTGGCCGGTGAGTGTACAAACAGAATAGTTGACGAATAAGGGGCCGAACCATTAGCACAATGCAGTACATTATCAATACAGCAAATGGATGGTGAGAAAACAGCAAAGAAATCCAAGATACAGAAGTAAAAAAAAAAAAGAAGCTAGCTCCAAAGAAGACTTATAGCAAGCACATTGGAAACGGCAGGCAGAGTTTTGGTTCATACGGTAATTGGAACGGATCCTTAACAGATCCAGACATGTTATTTTAGTATAAATAAAGTCATGACTAAGGTGTATTTATTTACTACACTGAGAAAATAAGTTTCTTTTACTTGACAAAAATATTGTTTAACCCCTTAAGGATCAGGCCCTTTTTCGATTTTTGCGTCTTTATTTTTCACTCCACACCTTCAAAAAACAGCTCTGTGATGTCTTGTTTTCTGCATAACAAATTGCCCTACATATTGATGGTATTTAATATTCTGTGCTGTATACTTGAAAACAGGAAAAAAAACTGAATGCAGTGAAAATGATGAAAAAACACAAATGTTGTGGGCTTGGATATATTACGGCTTTCACTGTGCGCAACAAATGACATGTCTACTTCATTCATTGGGTCAGTACAATCACAAGGATAACAAATTTGTATAGGTTTTATAATATTTTCATACATTTACAAAAATTAAAACCTCCTGTACAACAAAAATTTCTTCATTCTGCCGTCATCTGGCGCTAATAACTTTTTCATACTTTTACAGAATTTTTTGTATTTTTCAAAATGGCCTTTTGTGACTTTGAGAGGTGTTTTCTGTTACAGGGCTAAACCCAGTGAAAAACAAGTATTATATTTGGATAGATCAGGCATTTTCAGATGCGACAATACCTAATGTGTTTATGATTTTTACGACTGGAGAGGACTGAGCCCTCTTCATACTACCCATTGGGCATCAAGACGTAAGGGTACTTCTTATTGCGCTATGGGTCAAATAATGTAAAAAAGCAAAACACTTCATAATCTACATGTATTGATATCTAAATATATGGTGTTATCTATTAAAGTAATACCTCCGTTTACTTTAATTAACAATATAAAATATACATATTTCAGTAGTTTTGGTGTCTCATTACACACTTGGTATTGAAAATGGCAAGTTGAAAAGAACTAAAAAAAATTATTATAAATGAAAAAAAAAACTTTTCTTTTCTAGGAAGCTAATCATGTCAAGATTTACAGAAGTTTTTTTCAATACAAAAAGTGTATTTAGACATTATCCAGTAGCAACAGCTTTCTGCATTCCCTAGTTCAAATCTAATCAGATTTCCTAAATATCTCCACTGAAAGAATCCTGTGTTTCCTTTCCATGACATTAATAAACAGTAAAGGGTTTTATAATGTTGAGTACTAATTGAATGTAACTTTTCAAGCTGTTAATCCGTTAATATAGATACTTATTGAATGGATTTTCTGTAAGCTCTAAGAAGCCATTTGTTCTATCATGAAACACATTTAATAGGAGATAATTAATTTATGCAGTTGGTCACCAGCCAAGATTTGAAAGAATCTTGTGTTTCCCAAAATAATTTGATTATGGAAATGCATGATGTTCATAAAGATCACAAAGTCACCATTGTTTTTTTGTCTTCTGAACCAAGAGGACAGAATAAACATGCTTGTTGATCTTTACTCTGCCTTTGCTAAAATAGTAAGCTTCAGAAAACACATGTGCCGTTGTGATTGTAAGATTATTAGCATTTTTCTGCATAGAAAGCATTATTCTAGCACTAAAAGACTTTTTGGTGGATTTATTTTTAACTTTATGGTTTCTTTCCCTGAATTCTGCCTTTTATGCTTACCATTCATGGAAAATTCTTAAAGACAGTAGCAAGGTTTTTGTGAAAGCACAGAAAGTAGGAAATACTACATAAAAACCTCAGCCTCTCTCCAATAGTCTTACTGTCATTAGTCATTGCCCATACAGTAATGAAATGCCAAATACAAATGCATGACCACTGCCTTGGTGGTCACATTTTAACAGTGCTTCACCACAAGGGCATGTTTTTGACAATACATGCAGTAATTTGCATCATTTTTGCTAACTATGGCATGGGCCACAGCAGGGAATACTTAATGAACCACCAGTATTAATAAATAGCATCCAAAGTGCAGTTGCTGTCCTGCCCATGCATGATTCATTATTATGGAATATCTGTTCATGTAAATGGGTTTAATACCATGAAAACTATATGACCATGTAATAAGATAATACACTGAGGCCTATGTATCTTGTCTATCATGGCAGTTTCTTGGAGGCATGGAAAAGTCACAATTTCTAGAACACATTGAAGAAATGATATGTTTTTTGTCCATTAGCACCCCTCTCACCGGATAGTGGCAAGAGCAGGGAACTCCATGGCCTGCCAGGTTCATGATTTGTACCAGAAAACTGGTGTAGGTTATAGCTAAAGTTTGCACATTGACTGCTGTAGATTGCAATTCAGAATGATTAAAAGCCAGGAACTGAGGTCCCATGTGGCATAGACGAAAAATAATACTAGTCGCCCCCAGCCACTGACTAAAAGCAGCACCTTTGTTTTTATCCTAATAATTTCAAAAATAAACTGACTTTTATTATGTTGTTATGATTATGTGTTATAATGCCATATGTATGCAATCAATACAATAAATAACATTAACAAAGTGTCTTGAATTAACCGGTTTTTACATCTCTACATGAAGATAATAATCAAGCTTGAGGAGGATCAATTAATTTTTCTAAAATATATGAGAAGATAAATGAAAATGGACCAAAATTCTGGTATAATTTTTTACCAAAAAACTGCCATAGATGACATACAGTTTCTAAAGGTGCGGCGTACACACTGCAATGTGCCAAAAAAATGTGCCAAAAGGTGGCTTAATTTTTTGGTGCAGACTAAGCACAGAAATAGGTGACGAAAATTACACAAGGTTAATGCGACATTTAGATAGTCTTAGTAAATCTTTTTTACTAATGTTAATTCAATTATTTACCTGAAACTTCCCGCTTTACACCAACACCAGCTGTACAAGAGGTGTTAGATAGTCCCATGGTAGAACTGGAAATATTTTGGTCAGTATTATACACATCCAAAATACTGCTGGAGAGTGAAAGCTGAAAAATGAAAAATACAAGACATTACATTACATTCTAATGTATAGGGAATAATACAATATTGTTATGGAAGGTCAATGATATTGTTATTACATTTGTCTGTTTTACCCTTAGCAGTTACACCTATGTAAGTTTCTGGATATAGATATTAAAGAAGTTGGAATTCAAGGTAATTCTTACCTTATGCACTCATCTGTGGTTTGTGTATGGTATCTTAAATCTGAGAGCTAAGAAAAGATGCTTGAATAAGTGTTTGATCTGCTCAGCAAAGTGAACTTTGCTTTCTCTCGTAACTGTGTTTTTTTCTTTTTCACTTCACTAGGCAAATTGTCATGTTAATGTTTGCCCAGTGCAGTGTACAAATGCCCTTAAAGGAATTGTGTTATGCTAATCATATTTACTTGCAAACCCCTGATGCACACTAACAAGAAGATAAAAGCCTTTATCTTTTAAGTACTTTCTTAAGCTATTTGCATTTACTTCAATATTGTTATGATGGAATGAACAACATGGTTTTACAACCATTAGGGGCAACCCAATACAGGATCATAGCAATATACAGCTAAAGAAAATATGTTGTACAATGACCAGCAACTAAATTAACCTCTTGTATGTGAAAAGCATACACTGAATCAATGCAGTCATCTTGTATCTCACTATTCTGTAAAATATCTAGAATCAGAGCATCATAATAGATTTTGTTGATTAAAGATTCAGTTCCATCTAGTTAATCTAATATTCCTATGAAATACATAGTTCAAAGCCAATTAGCCAATAGTGCTGGAAAATTAAATCCTTGGATCAAATTACATCTCAACAGTTCCCAGAACATGTAAAAATTTTCCTTTCAAGAAAGCCATCTTGAACATGTCCGAAGTCTCAACCACCACAGCAAAATGGAGTTGATGTATTAGTACTGGGGCTAGTTTTTAAGTAGTATTTCTCTGACTTATGCTGTGGACTCCAATGAAGTTTGGTGAGTATCACAGAAGCGTGGGCCTCATATGAAACTGCCACTGCAGCTACAGCTAGTTCAAACGTTATAAGGACATATTGGGTGACTTGTGTACTCAATTGAGAATATATACAGTGATGTACCTGTCAATATAAAGACAGTGAAATCTCTGAGGAAAAACCTCGAAGATTGGCAGAACCCGATGAGTGGCTGCTCCAGCCACTTGTTAACTCCTCCCCCCGCATTCTGGGGGAGGATAAGGTGATGTACTCCACTTAACATACATACAGTTGTATTGATATTGATAAATCAGCCCCAATTTGTCAATGCGTTTCATCATCTCATGGCTTTTACAGTATCCTTGCCGATGACAATAGCAAAACCATCTTTCTTCTAGGTATCAAGATTGCACCTTTGTAATCGTTACATCATTGTAAAACAATCCATTAAAACAATCTCTGTGCTGCCCATTCACATCCTTCTGCAGTGTAATATTATCAGCTTCAGTATTGTATATACTTAAAAGTTAAAATTCTACTGTGTAAACTCTCTATGAGGTCATTAATAAAATATCACAAAGAAGAGGGCCTAATACTGAGTGGTAACTGTGACCAATCTCAGGATGTACTATTAATGACAACCCTCTGTTTTCTATCACTAAGCCAATTGTTAAACAAAATAACACAGATTTTTCGCTAATACAAGCAGTTCAGGTTTATGAACCAGTATTTTATGTGGTACATTATCAAATACTTTGGAAAAGTCAAAATTGACAACATCTTTAACCTTCCCCAGGCCCAGTCCAGAACTTACCTCCTCCTAGAAGCAGATTATTCTAACAGGACAGAACCCCAATACACTCATTCTGATGCTCTATTATTAAACTATTATCATTGAGATAATCAAGGATAACATCTCTAAGGAACCCTTCAAATATTTTCCCCAACAACCTATGTTAAATTAACAGGTCAATTTTGACCCCTTTTGGCTACACCTTTTGCCAATGCAATAGTCGTACCCCTCATACCTTAACATGTTTTGCATGTTTCCTGAAGAATCTGGGGGTGTATTCCATCTGAAATGGTTGATTTATCTATTCTACTGGTTTTAAAGACGTGCTGCAGTTCTTTTTAGATTAAATCGTTGAATTTAAAAGAAAAAAATCCTGATCATGTCAAATGTCATGAAATTTATATTGACAGCTTATTTATTACGCTTGTCTTCATCTCCCTTTACATTACACCCAGATTATTCCTCAGAGGCCCAACTTTTTGTTTTGAATTTCTGCTCCATGTGTGCCATTACAGTGGGTATGGCAGGGACGCACTTGTCTGCCAAATTTGCTATATAGAGCTACAATTGTGCAGGTTTAAGCTGAAACCTATAAAAGGTCAGCCCAGGACAAGTCACACAAGTGCTGCACCAGAATAAAAGTCTTGAATGAGGCAAAAAAAAGTCTTATGCAGTAGTACAAGAAACCAGACAACAAAACATCTTGAACTCACAATAATCCACTACAATATGATCCATACATCTAAACTTGTCTTGCAGGAGATGTTTTAAACTTTTTTTTAACTCTTTTTTTTCATGATAAAGTTTAGATTATTCATGTAGAAATTTTATTAAGTTTGAAGTTTTCTAGTGGCATTGAAGCAGAATAAAACTTTTCTAAACTTGTAAAATTGATTTGACAATATAATAAAATGAAATGCCAATGACAAAAATACATAATATCTTTTTCCAGTGTGAAAATGTCTCCTCACACCTGAGTGCACTGATATTTGGTTGTAAGTTTTATATCAGAATTTACATTAAAAGAAAAATTAATGATTAAGTCCAGCGTTACATTTCTTCTTTATGATAACTGTTCCATACAGTTGCAGGCAACATTATGGCTCTGTTTTAAAATCTAGTAAATATGACCAGGAAGAGAACACTAAAAGTAACCATAACATTGTTAAAAGTAATGCTGATGCTCTTTCTAAAGGCTTGGAAAGGTTTCACGCTGAGAACCATATCCAGGACTCCAGGATAAGACATTTTTGCCTTCTCACATTTTAAGTTGCCATACAACAATGGGGCACATTTACTTGCAATGCCACTCAAGTTCACTGAAAGTACATTATCTGTCTTTAATGCTGCGTGCGGCTATACACTACTAAGATTGTGCGCCTGAAATCATGAATGTGTCTCTTCTCCACACTGGTCCAACAGAGTTCACCATCTTTTTTTGGGTGCACCTTTAACATAGGGTGTGTGACACAATTTGAAAGTTAAATACGCCCCTAATTTGTGTCGCATGGAAGCCAACACAGCTGCTCCACAAAAGGGTCATGTGCTTACACACTTCTTCAACACCTGTGCAAGCCACTTTAGCCATGAAGAACGTGAACAGTCCGACTAAGGTGCATTATAAAGTGGTGCAAAGCCATTGGTAAATGTGCCCAATGTTTTAAGTTAAGTGCTTGTATAGTACAATGAGAAAAGAAGATTGTACATGTCAATCACATATTTTGGTCTCAAATACTGTATAACTCTTACATTATTTGGTATTAGCAATGCCGATTCTGTGCAATTCAGGGCGTCCTCATTGAAACTGGATTCCAGACTAATTATATCATCAATAACTTCTTCCATCTGTTGAAAATAAATATATTGCATTTAAAGTGACTTTTAGGGTATTTATTTACACATCTTACAATTAGACATGGCTAGAAGAAAAGGCCAAAATCGGTGATGAAGTAATACTCATGATACACATGATAAGTTTATTCTGCAACGTTTCACACTCTTAATGAAGGTACTTTCAGGATTAAAAATCCCTTCTCTGAGAGGTTGAATCATTGTGCTGTAAAATTTTTGGTATAATAATCTTATCTTGGATTTGGATTTCTGCTGATTTTGTTGATGTTTGGATGGTATGGCCAGACCAGCCTTCTACATGTACTACTCTAAAATACTATTTTTGTGTCGCTAGAGGAAAGATAGTTAGAGATTACTCTGTATATTACTATGGATAATGTAAATTTTATTCAGCTGCCTATAACTTCCTCTTTAATTCCACATTAGAAACATGTTATCCCCTAGAAGCATAATGGCATATGAAATATTATACATTTAAAGGGTGCATGTATAATGTTTCTCCCAGGAGCATTATAGGTAGAGGGCCCTTTGTGGTCTAGTTAACCTTTCTATAACACTACTTCTGGTTTATGGACTTAGTGTCAGTGGACCAGTACTTGTTTTCAGGACCTAGGACCACTGAAGATATCTGATTATATTAGTGACCAACAAATCTGTATTTATATAGAGACTTTCCCATTAATCTTCCCTTACACTACTGGCTGTGGGCTGCTTTTGTAAATGGAACCTTTATTTCTAAGTTTACTGACTTGTTTTAAAAATATGTTAAACAGTCGTACAACTCCATTTATAAGTGACCCAATCCCAGTCTGAGTGTTTAAGGATACAAATATTAATTTTATAGGATAGCACAATTGTAAAAAGTGGCTACAAAATAAAAATATAGCAATAGCTGTATGTCTACATAAGACATGGAGTTTCCATTGCTTAATCTGCTGTGATATACAGTACAACGAGAGAGGATAACATTGAAACTCACAGTACATGTTTTTGGCCCTAGCATATCCATTGAGCTACAGATATTCAGGGGGTTTTCCAGGTTTGCAGTGTATTGTAGAAATAGTGTGATTTGTTATTGATATTATTATTAAGGATTGATGTACATTATATAAAATATCAACCAAATACCAATGTTTTGCACTTGTAACCCTTATATTGAAATACTGTTTGAAAAGGGTAACAAAGTTAGACAATGTGAGAAACTGCAATACATTATTTCTTATATGACTGTTTAATGTCTTCCAAATTTCATTTTACATTGACAGCAATTATCTTTTAATGAGGAATAAGAAAAAGAATGAGGAATAAAAATATAAGCTTGTTACCTCATTTTCATGGCTGTTCCCCAAAGACAGTATTTTCGAGACAGAACCATTTGGCGTACAGCTTTCTGCCACAGGAGACATGTGTCCACTCCGCAGTGGAGGAGTTATTCCTGTAGGTTGAGCATGTGAATAGGAGAGTGCCTGTGTCGAAAATTTTGTTCCAATTGTTAAGTATTGTTTTACTTGCTGTCTTTGTGACTGTTGTAAGTGATATTTTGTAGGATTTTCCAGGTGTGTCTGAACCTATAATACAAAACAACAACAATGCATATGTCATGACAAGTTTAAATTTGTATTTAAACAGTAACTGTAATATAAGATGATGTTGAACGTATAAGTCGATAAGCTCTATGCAGCGCTGCATAATCTGTGTGCGCTATATAAATAAAGGAATTATTAATTAATTATATAAAGTCATTTAATCCAGATTTCAGATACCAAAAGGTCACAAAACGGGTCTCTGTGACTTTTTGGAATTACTTATGCAAACATTTTTAAGTTTTTTACAACACATTCCAATTTTTAATAGCAGGTGGTAAAGTGGGTGTGGCTAGCCTCTACAAAACATATTTATCAATGTGCCTTTTTTAAAGATGCTAAAATTGTTGCATAGTCATTCTAATAAGTGGATAGCATAGAAAGTGGAGTCACATTTCAGGACAGATTTGCAGATACGCCAAATTTGTTGCAAATTATAGCAAAACATGTTAGCTTTAATGACAGCTTCACACATGTGGTTTTCTTTTGGCACATGAAGTTTTAATGTCTTTGGTGGATTTGCAACCTTTTGAATAAATTTTCACAAAATTAGTCATTAAAAAGTCGCCAACAAGTCCCTGTGATTTCCCTAAAACACTTAAGGACTGGAGTGAATTTACACCTAAATGTGCAACTTGTTGAAAGGTGACTTGATAAATTTCACTGCCACATCCTGATTGACATAATATCACTGTCATAAGTAGACTGTAGTTGAAAGTAGAGTCGGTTGTCTCACCAAAATGTCGCAAATTTAGCACAAATTAGCAGATTTGACAAATTTTAAGACCGAAAACTGACATAGCTGTAATGATGAAACAGTCCCTGTATTAGGTATCCAAATAACAGATTTACTTTATCAAAAAATATGTACCAAATCTAAAACATTAGTGGAAGTAATGAGGTTGAATGCGCCAGAACTTATCATAAGTACATCAAAAGCTATAGACTTTCTACATGCAATTCATGCAAAACAATAGATTTAAAACAAAGGCAAAAGAAAAGGATGTAATAAAAAGTGTAAAATTTATGACAGTGACGACTGCTCCAAAAATACTGATATATATACGCAAACCATGCTTCCAACACACCAAGAAACAAAAAAATTCATTTTCTGGTTGGCAGCATTGCAAATTTGTAAGTTAAAATGTACTTAATGATAAATGATGCATCTAACTACAACTGATTTGACAGTATTATGCATATATAAAAACTCCAACAGCTTAGCAATAATGTCTAATAATTGAAGTTAAGTGAAAAAAAATCATAAATGAGAGAAGTATTCTGTATGAACTTATTAATAAAGTTAATACAATTTTCTCATCAAAACATAAATACATTTTAAAAAATCATAATTATTTATAAACTGTAATAAATCTAATGTCTACTCCTTACCTCGTAGTACGAGCAGTCAGCTAAATGAGGCATTTTCAAGAACTATCAGAGTTCAGTCCTAGCGATGGAGGTACCAACTACACAGTCCTCTAGAGGTTGCAGATCAATAGGGACAATGTTTGAACTCAGTAGGACTTTATAATCTTACTAAGCATGATAAAAGATCTAATTGGCTACAAGGAAGCCATCCTTTGATTGCAAAGATTGACAGTTACTTCAAATAGCTCAGCTTCTTGTAGATGTCACATTCCTCTAATTTAACCACGACAGGAATACCAGATACAACATAAACTGTATTGTCAATTGAGTCTTGCATCTTTAGTCCAGTGGGGCTTTTTCAGTGGTTAATTGCAAACTTGTAGTAATAAATTCCTCTCAAGTGCCCCATGTGTGAGTACTTTTAATATGCTTTTAATTATCATCAATAGTAATGCTTGATTTACAACACATATTTATCTCTCTGCTGTGCTCCAATTATACAATCTATTTAGAATTCCCCTAACATACATTAACATGCAGCAGTAATCCACATGAAGTATTTGCATATAAATGAAGCATATTTTGTCATCACTTTATGCTAGTTATTCAGCCTTTTACATCTTAGTCAGTTGACATTTTTACTATGACTTAATTGCCTCTATTAAAAAAATGAAAAAAAAAATATGGACCAATAGACTCTGGGTTAAATCTCCAAAAGAAAATGAACACCAATAAATGTATCTGAATGAAAATAATAATTTTAATGTAATTATGATTTTTTTTTCTAATAAAATTACCAGTTTTAGAATCATGAAATAAACACATTTTCTGAACCAAAGTTTTAATAATCTGCATTCAATATTTTTTTTTGTTTTTTGCTTTTATTTCCTATATGTTGCTTATATTAAGTATTGAATTTCAGAGCTACGGTAAATACAAAAAATAAATATATTTACCTTATAGAGGAAATCTACCACTTAAGTAAAGCAAAATTAAACTACACATACTCACCTATATTTCTCTTCACCTTGATCCCGGCACTGTTCTTTTTGAAGTATTGTGACAGCTGAACACCTCATATGTGCGGGACTAATCCAATTCTGGACGTCACAATGATAGCGTGCCATTCATGAGGGACTCCAGGTGAGTCCTGCACTTTATTGTGTTTACTTGTGAGAATTGAAATGTGACTTTGTCTAGAATTGACTAGAATGTTTTCTTGGTCTAAATATTTTCCTTGGTCTGTATACGCAATATACCATATTTATGTACTCTGCTAAGAAAATAAATAACCAATTGATAAAATGCCGCTGTACACTTCATCAAACAATGGCCTGTTTAACATATGAAGTCCTTTCTATATTTTGCTGGATACCATGTTTGAATAACAAAAATATATATCTAGATAGCTCAGTTCTTAATTTTAAAAATTATGTTTCAACAATGGACAATAGTGCCGTATATACTTGAGTATAAGCCAGCTCCAGTATAAGCCGAGGTACATAATTTTAACACAAAAAAACTGGGAAAACCTATTGACCAAAGTATAAGCCAAGGGTAGGAAATGCATTGGTCACAGCCCCACCTGTATATAGCCTGCCAATCCCTGTAGTATATAGCCTGCCTGCCCCCCCGAGTATATAGCCTGCCTGCCCCTGTAGTATATAGCCTGCCAGTTCCTGTAGTATATAGCCTGCCAGCCCCTGTAGTATATAGCCCGCCTGCCCCTCTAGTATGTGTATATAAGAAGAAAAGGCGGCACTCACCATGCATGTTAAATTACTTCTTCCGTTTCGCCCACCAGCCCCATAGTATATAGCCAGCCTGCCCCCCTGTACTAAAAAAAAATTAACACTGTACTCACCTTTCTGATGCCCCCCTTCGGTTCCTCTTCAGGTCCTTTGGTCTTCTTCAGCTCCTCGTCAGCTCACTCTGCTGCTCTTCGGGTCTCCGACCTTGGCCAGTACAAAGAATGATATCAGCCACTTGCCGACGGATGGACCCGAGGAAGCACCAGAGCATCGGAAGCAGAAGAGGACCTACCAGGGGCATTGGAAAGGTGAGTACATTGTTAATTTTTTTTAAATTGACTCTAGTATAAGCCAAGTTAGGGGTTTAAACACAAATAATGCACTGAGCCGCGATTCACTAAGATTGTGCGCCCGATATCCTGCATGTGTTGCTTCCCCGCTCAGTTCAATTTTTTCTTCCTGGTGCATCTAAGTGCATTGTCTTGCGACAAACTTAAAAAGATAAATCCAGCACTCAGTCCAATCATTCTAACGGCACGCCCCCAATTTCTGTCACATGAAAGCCAGCGGAGCTGTGACAAAAAAACGATCGCCTGTGACACAATCCCAGCGCAAACCCTGTTAAATACCTGTCAAAGCCGTGCAAATCCTGAAAACAGCGCACAGTCTGTGCAATCCGCGACCCTTAGTAAATAATCCCCATAGTCTATAGATGCGCAAAGAAAACTGATGAAACATCACTGATGACAGTGTTCTGTTTTCAAAGTAATGTAAAAACTTCAGTTTTTTTGGCAGACGCAGAGACAACATGGAAGCAAAGCAGAGACATAACAGAGAAAAAATCTCTCTACGCTGATTGGGCAGGAAGGGAGCTGTGCTGAACCATGCAAAGGGGTGCAGGCTATGGCGCAATTCTACGCTAGGTCAGGTGCATTGCAGATGCCTGTCCACATTCATAGGGAGACCTTTCATATAATTGGTTAATGTGTGTTTTTACACAGTATGACACTGTCAGCACTGATTGTGCACACTCCTTACTAGTAACACACAGGTGTCAACGTATTCAAGATTCTAATAGGGAATGACAGATGAACTGCACAGTGTAGAGTTCTCAAAGGTTCGAGAATTATCATACTAATTTATGCAAGAAACAGTCAAATACTGTAAATAAATAAAACTACAATAACCCTTATGTTAGGGTTAGCATAAATAAATAACTTTATTATCCCAAAGGGAACTTAAAGTGTCACATCCGCAATACACAATCCAAAAAAAAATATTGACAGAGATAAAAAAAAACAAAACCACATACAAACAATTAAAACATAAATTACACATAGATCCCTATTACATTTTTAAAATATGTGAAACACAATCTTTCCTTGGTCTACACTTCCGGAGAGTATTTGATAGCTCGAGAGCAGCTGGTATGAATGTTCTCTTAAATCTCTCAGACCTGCACAACATAGAAATAAAACGGGAGCTAAAACGACTTATCTGTGCCTGAAGTACGCCATACATGGGTAGTCGATATTATCTCAGATTTTATCTATTTTTCTCAATATTCCACACTGTACCACTTCTTCCCATTTATTAAAGGACGTACCCACTATCGAGGAAGCCTTCTTAATTATCTTATCCAACCTTTGGCAATCTCTACTAGAAATACAGTTACCCCAAGCTGCTAAAGCAAATGCAAATGCAATCATCATAACTGTACAATAAAAACCTACCATCATTGTCCTTGACAAATCAAATAAACTTAATCTACCTAAAAAATAATAAATTACTGTTAGCGCATCTGCTTACCTTTTCGATGTGCTGATGCCAATTTAACTTATTGTCCAAAACAACGCCCAGGTATTTGTATATGTAAATAGATACTGTTTTACCCTATGTTTGTGTCTTCCTCTTTTTTTGTCAGAATAATGCAAATACATTTTCAAGGATGTGATAAGGAAAACATTGTCCCAATAATAAGGAAATATGGGATAAGTAAAACATTATATCAACATGACTTTTAAGAAGCCTTATAACATGATGTGGAATTAAAGCCAAACCAGTATATCCATTCCAGTATATATATATTAGAATAAATATAATGGTTTGGCTTTAAACCCACATCATGTCATTTGGCTTCCTGAAAGTCATGCTTGACTTTTAGGGGCTGCCTTACAAGGTAGCCAAAAAAAGCTTGATTTTCCTTGTCCCATCTTAGAAAATGTATTTGCATATTTCTCAGAATCCTCCAGTGGAGCATCAATGGCTATAAGTCTCAACATGCCTGCAATGTGGCCTTAATTGGCAAAGTCTCCATAAGTAGAACTCTTACTTCCTAATAACTTTCTTGTCAGAGCAGAGTGGCAGAAAAATTGTTGTGTTATAACTCTCTGAACACTCTATTCGGGTAACCAGATAACTGTCTGAACACTCTATTCGGGTAACCAGCAATAGAGATTCTCTATGAATCCCTGGTAGATGTACTGTAAGACTTCTTTCTGTTTGTTTTAAACTTCTTTGGCTTTGTTTAACTGAGCATATTGAGCTTTCAGGGTAGTAGGAAAGTCATAAGGCTGTATATCACTATGCTTGGATAGACTTAACTGAACAGTGAGCATTACTGCACATGCCTGACCTTCCAGCCTCACTGCATGGACATACTGAGATATAAGAAGGTAACAGCAGGAAGTACCAAACAGAGCTGGTACTAGCTTTTTCTGCTGATCGCAATATTTGTTAATAAAGTTCCAATTGTTAAGTGATTAACTTTATGAGAGGAATAACTAGGTTTTGTTATAACCCCTTTAAAGACAAAAAGCATAACTAAATTTTACAAAATTTCAGAAGGTTTCAGTATATTAGTGTCAGTTTTATGAATAGTTTCACTGTCACATCTAGTAAAACCAATGCTACAGTCTCAGAACAACTAGTTTCATACATACTGTAGGTGTACCGAGATAGCTGACTCTGCAAGACAATGGTGTGATAAATATAATGAGACCTGTCTTGCTTAGTCAGGTTCTCAGAACTCTGCAATAGCGACTGCTGACAGTTCAGATTATGTCTACATAATCTTATTTGGTTGTCAGTGTGTGAGCTTCTAGACATCTGCTTTCTAACTGACAGTAAATTCCATAGGAAACTGAACTAAGACAAACTTTTTTTTATCTCTTGGATAGTTTAAGGTTTTGGTAATGTGTTTTTCAAACCACCTGATCCCAGCATTTCATGAAAACAAATATTGTGTAACTATTTGTACTTGTTGGTATAAGATGAGATAGTGTTCCATATGGCCAAACCCCTCAAACTGTCATTGCTTACTTGATGACTGCCCTAAGAGAACAAGTTTCAAGAAGAAAAATCAAAAACCAAAGGATTACTGAAGTCCACTCAAGTTATAGCAAGTAGTTTACATAATGCTAAGATCCCTTTTCAGAAATGAGCCTCATATTGCCAGCAAGAGACATGACAGTACCCATTTATTTGTCGGATTCTAGGCTTATAAGTCAGGGAAGAACAAGGGAACAAATACTATATTCTTCTGAGTGAAAAACCCAGCCTTATCAGCCATTGTAGGTGTTACATGAATGTGACACAATGGTTTAAAGTTTATCAAAATGAAGTATTTCAATTATTACAATTGTACATTTCGTGAATTTACCAATTGTTTCATTCATTCAGATTGTCTTTGATTAGAAAGACATTGTCCATTTTTTAAATATTTGTCAGATAGATGCTAGTCTACAAATAATCACTATTTGAAATAGTACTCACAGAGTGTCCGGAAAGATCATTCACCATTTGTCCACCATCAATGATAATTTGCTGGGCAATTACTCCTTTCACAGTTTTTCAACTAAATAACCACCATATTTCATAACCAAAGGACAGTAGACAGTGACATATATAGGAATAGGTGCCCATGCAAAATTATACTTTAGAAATTGATATATTTGCTTTAGGCCAACAAAGCAATTATTTGTCTAGAAAAATATTTATATTTCAAAAGAGTTCATCCCAAAGGGAAACCAAATTACCTTTAGTGGAAACAAAAATTTCCTTTATGCCACCTATACTTCTCAAAAGATCAAAAGTACAGAATAATACAGATACTATAGAGCAGTGGTGGTGAACCTATGGCACTGGTGCCAGAGGCGGCACTCGGAGCCCTTTCTGTGAAAGTTCACTGTGAAAGCATGAAGTTCACTAGACTGGACTCAAAGAATCTTCCTACCGAATCTTCCTACTATGATAGGGGAATTTGCCCTCCTCCTTTCAACTGCAATGGTGTCTTTAGGAGGCTGAACGATCGAAAGTTGTCAAAGAACGAGGAGAAATAAATTGCTGCTTAAATTGCTGCGCTGGCACTTTGCAATAAATAAGCGGCTTTTGGTTGAAGTTTGGGCACTCAGGCTCTAAAAGGTTCGCCATCACTGCTATAGAGGTTTAATGTCTTACACAAAGAGAAATTTAAAAAACAGTTGTCCATCGTATTTTTGGAGATTTGTAGCTAGAGAAGATGCTAACCTGTATATAATTTTGTGAAGCACTGGAGCGTTAGTATTCTTCAAAAGTGAAAATATGCTGGAATTTACATTTTTGACATTCCTTTGTTTCAATTTGGGCAGCAAATTAATTGTCTTAGTCTGTTCGGTCAAGCCATACCATTTATATTTTGAATTAGGTTAAATCCTTGTCACTGGTATTTCACATCTAGAAGAATGTCTTTTATCTACCTGGTAGATCAGTTGTTCACACTGTTCTAAATAGAAAATGAGGTAAAGCTTATTTTCATTCTTATTTCTACATAGTTAGCAGAAAAGGCTTTAAATTGCAATTTTTAAAATAAGTCTCAGTCCTTTTTAGTTAAAAAAGCACACATTTGTAGACAATTGTGAGACATTTTGAAGACAGAAAACTGTTGTAGTTGCAATGATACACCCCCCCCCCATATATTTTAGCAAAATTTCTAAACCGATTCTACAAGTTTTAAACTAGTTTCTACAAGATTTTACATTGAAAGAATGTATTATTATGTGTAAATATAAATGCATGTTATAACAAATTAAAATAATAAAATAATTAATTAAATGTACATCATATTTATTAAGTGGGCTTAGAGTTTACCCAGTAACACAATTATAAAGCGCACAAAAGTGAAAATATTGATAGTGAATATACAAAAGTATATAGCAGTGTTGTCAAATGTATCAGTGTGCTGGAGCCATAGAATTGAAGGGTGTTTGTTAGCCACATCTAAATACAGGAAAAACTGCAAGCTTTCCAGAATTACTTCTCCTGCTTCCCAGTGAACTGCCATTTATTAAATGAACATTGCTAAGAGCTGTAGAGAGGAAAAAACAGGTGAACCAGCTGGAACTGGCACAGGGGTGGTGCCATGGTTAGGCATAGGGGTGGTGCTGTGGAGAATGGATGGCACAGAGATATGCTCAGATGCATAAATATAACAGAACGCTTATGTAGTAGAGTTCACAATGCTATTACTACCTAGAGGGTGATTTCATAGGGAAATATATATTCCTTTGGTTTTCAATGGAAAAGTGCACCATTGTAGGCCACATTGCAGGTAATTTTCTCTTGGAGAACTGCTACTCTTCCCTGCCATCTTATAATATTTGTATATAAGTGCTATATGTCTGAGCTCAAGCATTGGGAGTGACAATGTTAACCTCCCCCTTGAAAATCACCTTAATCACAATTCCAATGTACAGTAGATGCGACAAAGTGGTAGCCAAAAAGTACAAGCCAAAATGAACTTATATCACTGCTAGCCAATTTAACCAAACAATGTCAGCTTTTGAATAGCAACCACAGAGTAAGGCCTTACACAAAGGCTGCCATAGAGAATTAGTCACAATCCCTCTCCACAGGGTTAATCATTGCTGCACAATAGTATATATACATGGTGCCAGCCAAAATGGCCATGAAACTAAATAGTGGCAGGCGTTATGTACCCTTTAAAAACAGCAATATTTGCAATACATATTGTCCTCAACTGCATTTTCCTAGTAACATTTCATCTCTTTCTTAGTACTGTACATAAATTGGCAACATAAAGTATTTTGCGATGAAAAATGCTAATATAGATTTTGTATTAAATATAATAAAAAGCTAACAATCACAAACATAACAAAAAGAATACGTTTTTTGTGTTATCTAAGTATGTGTGCTAATCCTATTAATTTACCCATATTGTACCAAAGCCTTTGTAGAAGTTTAGTTCTTTGAAGAACTGACTGAATGAAGCAGCTGCTACTGGGTCCTTCTTAGCAAAGGTCAAGTTTTAAATATCTCACATATTTACCACCATCTTCTCTATTTTGGTAAATGAATGGCCTAAAAAAACTCTGGCAGCTATAAATAATGGGGTATGACATATACATTAGCAGTCATGCCTGCAACTGATTATTAAAAATAAACTCTAAATATATTTAGAGGTTTTTGTAATGTCCCTATTTTTACATTTTTTTTATTTATATATTAACATCTCTACTTTATATTCATGTTAAAATAGATTCATGCTATATGACATTCAATTTTTCATGGATGAATAAGAAAGAAAGGAAACTATATTTGGTTTTGACACTATTAATTTAGAATTAACAGGGAGCAATACTGAAAGGTCACAAATGACAATGTACTATTATATCATGATTGCTGCAATTTTTTAGATATTGATGTACTATATGCATTCATAGGCCTTGTACAAGTCACTAGAAATGTTTCTTTACTGCAAATTATTTCCACGTGCATGTATGTTCATAGCTGATATGTTGCCCTTTGTGTACAAATTTTACACTACATACCAAAATTACAATATACATTTAAAGAAAAATGCTTCAAGCTAAATTGTACTTGAAAAATTTTATAAAGAAAATCACTAAAACTTTTTTATGGGGTTAGTAATTTATAATTTAAAATACAAAATATAAAATTTTTGAGTCACTGTTGTCCTTTCTATCAGTTCGAACCAGTCTTGCCCATTCTCCTCTGACCTCTGGCATCAACAATGGATTTCCGCCCACAGAACTGCTGCTCATGGATGTTTTTTCTTTTTTTTTGACCATTCTCTGTAAACCCTAGAGATGGTTCTGCGTGAAAATCCCAGTAGATCAGCAGTTTCTGAAATACTCAGACCAGCCCTTCTGGCACCAACAACCATGGCCACGTTCAAAGGCACTAAGTCACCTTTCTTCCCCATAACTGACCAACCATTTAGTAGGAACCGAAACACTGACAAAGAGGCATTCAATGAGTCTGGGTGCTAATGCATGCTCTAGGAATAAGCTAAGCGGACATATTACGGTATTTAATATCAGTGAGTTGTAGAGATCAGTTTTTCTCGGAAGTATTTAAACAATAGTAATCAGCGTGTATTGTTTTGGACGTGATTAAAACTGTATGTCCTCTGCTATTGCCTCATTCATTGGTCGGATTTGTTTATACCGTTTGAGTACTTTAAAAGATGTCATCTGTAAAAGCAGTCACTGATGGCAAATTACAGATCAAATACTGGTTTCTGATAAGTGGGGAAGGGGAAATCCCAAAGCAAACTTAGATAGTAGAAATGTTTCGTGAAGACACTGTCACCGTCTCCGAGGAAAACACAAAAAATGTAACATGTAACACAGTAAATAGCATATTTAGCCTCTATCGCTATCCTAATTCTTCATCTATATCATACGCTACATTTATACTTATATTTTACATGAAATCTGTGCCATGCATCCTCTCCCCGTAGAGCACAGCTGAAGATGTGCTGATTGTGTCATTCTGTTTTACTCTGCAATTGCTAGTGTGAACAGTGGTTTATACTTGCTGGCTACCTTGATTGATTTGCAACACAGTAAATTGCTGTTAGTGACAGGCTCTCCCTCCACTCACATCTACCTTGCCGTTCTGTATTTTCTGGCTTGCAGATTTTTGCTGCAATCATTCCTCGGGCATAGTCTCTCACATCATATAAGAGATCTGTCTACCTTCAGTTTCCAGTAAGCCCCTGGTATCCTATGGAATTTCGTGTTACTCCTCATATTATCTATTATTGACCCTACTGTCGTATTGCGAGAAAATCTCTTCTGCCGTTGTGTAATACGTGTATCTGCATTGTCATTCTCGTCTCTTTGAAACCATAGAATGCTCGGTTTGAACTGCAGGAGATTGTCTTGACCATGTGTACATGCCTAAATGCACTGAGTTGCCGCCATGTGATTGGCTGATTAGAAATTAAGTGTTAACGAGCAGTTGGACAGGTGTACCTAATAAAGTGGCCGGTGAGTGTATAAACTAAATAATACCACACCAAATAGTATATATGCCATTAAAGACACTTGTCCATGCTGCTCTTTTTTAGGAAGTGTTTAACATAGTTTAGGAAGCATTGAATATATATTAACAACATCCGGTAAAGCAGTTGAAAACTATGACAATGTGCACTTGTCTGTGATTGTTCAAGTGAATTCCAATGTAAAGTGAAATGTGTGAAATATGGGGCCTGCATAGCAATAGGAAAGAATCAGCCATTTCGAAACGAGCTACAAAGAGATGATTCAAGCATACATGTGTGTTTAAATACATTATTATTATACTGGAATGTGTTAAATTGACAGTTCTATGGTACTTAATTGCATAACCACAACATCCCTTGGTGTCTAAAGAAATCAATACCATTTATTGCTTTATGTCACACATGATGTAACAGACACATTGTAACACTAAATATCTAGAGGAAACAAATGTAAATGCAATAGGGATTCCATATAACCGTAATCAAGAAAATGTTCTTGCTGCATAAAAAAAGCTACTTGGCAAAAGGCATCAATCTTAGGCACCATTCACATGATGATTTTTACCAGTAGTTCTAATTGAGGAAAAAATTGCTGCCTTACAGTAAATTTTGACCTGGTGCTGAAAACTGAAAATTCATGTAAAAAAGAAGCCTTTAGAGTATGATCACAAATATTGCAGGAAATATGCAGGCATACAGTATATGGTAACACTGAGGTAAACTCATGTCATCCGCCTGCAGCTTAAAAAATTCAGCAGTGTAAATTGTGCTGCAGTGTTACAGATTTTCATCCTATGCAGTTGAGAGCGGTGTATCATACACAAATGGACATACCTTTAATGTGAACTGAATTACCGTATATTCTGAAGACTGAAGACGAGCCGCGCAGACATCGGGGCCAACGGAGGGTGAGTATGCGCCCCGATGTCTTTTTGAGGCTGCCGGCAGCTTTTTGAGGCTGCCGGCAGCCTGCGCAGTGAAAATACCCGCAATATGCAGCAAAGACTTACCGGCTATGGAGAGGGCTCAGCCCGTGAGCCCTCTCCATGCACCGGGACCCGACCGCCGCCGTGTATTCACGTCGGGATTACCGGCGTATAAGACGACCCCAGAGAAGACAGAAGATTTTTCTGTCTTCAAAAGTCGTCTTATACGGTATTTAGACTTATTATAAAAGGGTAAAAAATATCTGGGAAAACACCTTTGCCCAAAAAGAATTGGTTAAATGCTTAATTTATAAAATCACACATAAAAATACAAAACTTTTTATGTGTAAGGCCCCTTCCACACTTGCGTTGCAGATCACGTCAGAGTCTGATCAGGGTGTGATAAGGGTTTGGTCAGTGAAAAACTGACATTTTTCATCAGAGTTCAATAAGTTTTCAGTCAGAGTTTGTTCTGTGGCTCAGTTTTTCACACACGTTTGCAATGCATTTTCAATGCAATTTCATTGCGTTTTTCATGCGCAGATAACGCACGTAAAAAGGACTCAGGACTGAGCTCTATCTTTTCTATGGAAATTAATGCATGAAAAACGCATTGCACTTGCATGTGTCTCAGAGTGCAATGCGTTTTTGATGCGTCTCCATAGACTTCTATGTTGCGTTTTTCACGTATGTCACTTGCAAAAGTAGAGCATGCTGAGATTTAGACGGGTGTCAATAAAAAGTGCGTGTGCAAGACTGAAAAATCCCATTAATTACAATGGGTCAGAGTGGACAGAACATGCGCATGAAAAACGCAAGTGTAGAAGGGGCCTTAGGAATTGTGATTAGAGGAGGAGAGGCAGGGGACTTTTTTAATTCACTTTAGTTTTTAGCTTTGTCTCAAAGACTAATTTGATAAATAAAGTTTAACTAAGGCCCCATGCATGTGATCGTATAACCACCAGAGCCATACCTCACCTTCACCCCTCCCCTCTACATAGGAAACCGACTGGTTTTGCCAAAGAAAAATTGCAAAACACAAGACATGTCCTAAATTTTTTTATGCTATAGAAATACTGTTTTGTAGCATGTGTTTGCATTCTCGCCAGGTTTATTATCATTTAGAGTTCCTAAAACGTTTGTTGCAAACTGTACAGGAAATGTCACAATAGCGGAGCATCACTGGGATTGCATCACAATTATTGGCCTCACCAAGAGGTGACTGATGACTGATGCTGCTTCTGGACCCTTAAAGTGGTGTATGGTATTATCATTGTTCAACTATCAAAGACAAGGCTAAAGCTTTTTAATTTCCCTAATATTCCTTTCACTTTCTTGATTGAGTGCGGCAAGGCAGCAGAAAATTTGTGCCACAAAAACAAGCCTATTTAGGGCAGTTTTTCCATAGGCATTTCTACATGGAAATGTACATATAATCAGACATTCTGTTTTTAACGAATAGATCATCAGTATCAATGAGCTGGAAAACCCCTTTAAGGAAGTAACATATTGCTGACAGTAGCACATTGAACTGTATGAAGGAAAAAAAGGCCAGAAGAGTTCAAAAAACAAAAGAAAAAATGGCTAATGTATACTTTTGTTTCACAAATCCATTAAAGGTGAGAAAGGTACCATTGACATACAGTTACAGTCACTTTTAGCAGTCTACTTTTTAAAGACATAAATGTGCTGTGATCCTTGTGTTGGCTCTGTTACATATGTGAAAGACTCATGTTGTGCCAGACTAAAGTAATTACATTTTTAAGTGACAGCAGAAAAAAACACTTTGTCGTCTATTTCTCTTGGTAGAAGGATTATGAAACCCAGTTTCACTTCACCATCAATTGCTGCTATTGCTGCAATCTTTACCTTAAATGTCATAATAAAGCCAATTGCCAGTTTCAGTTCTTTTTACTGTATATACCGCTTAGACGATGAAACATAACTATGAATGAAAGCAAATCTGACAAGAGAATGCACTGCCCTATTTATAAACAGTCTATGAAAATCATGGGTCTACTGGATCTATTTTTACAGTACATTAGAATCATCAGTTTGCTTGACTTACAATTATGAGTCCACTATACATTTATATAGTCTTTCATACTACCCACCTAACAATGCAACTTTTAGTAATAATTATTTGCCTTAAAATGGTTGTCCACACAGATGCAAAGCTCGTTTTAATATATGGCTCTGATTACTCTCTGAGGTATAACAAGCCGTGCACCTGTGTGACATCACATGACCACAGACAGATTGTATGCACTGGGAGTATAAAAGGAAGCTTTGTGTGAAATGATATGAATCTTAAGCGTGTGCACTCCTCACACCCCGGCTATTATCTTAAAGCAATATTTTATGTGCGAGTGTACCCACCACAGTTATCAGAAGAAGAGTGATAGGTGATACCTTTTTGAGGCTAACTGAGTATATTTGATGGTGAGCTTTCGAGAATACTAGTTCTCTCCGTCAGACATGATGTTATGCATGAAACAGAAAATTCACAGCATTTTAACATCTTATTTACGACAGGATGGCAATAAACACACTAAAAACCTGTGAGGCAAGACAAGAGCGCTCTGGCTTTTATCTGCTTGTGACCTCCATGTCAGAGATAGCAGGTCATGAAGCTGGCATGAATGTTAAGACCACTAAGGTGTTGAATCTCCTCATTAATTTATACTCCCATTGTTTCCTTTCCCTCTGTCCCATTAAAACAGTAATCTGCAAATCTTCTAGTATGGTCCTCTTTGGAGAAATGTGCAGCCACTGGGAGATATTTCCTTTCATTTTTAATATCAGATCGGTGTAAGTTCATGCTTTGATGAAGTCTCTGGCCTGTTTCTCCAACATAAAGGCCTGTGGGTGGACACTGTTGACACATAATAAGGTAAACCACATTAGAGGACCTGCAGGAAAAGGTCCCCTTGATCTTATGTAGCTTCTTTGATTGAGGTATCAAAAATGAAAGGAAAGACCTCCCAGTAGCTGCACATTTCTCCAGAGAGGACCATACTATGGAAGATTTGCAGATTACTGTTTTAATGGGACATTTTAAGACACAGAGGGAAAGGAAAGAATGTGATTATAAATAAATACAGAGATTCAACACATTACAAAGTGGTCTTAACATTCATGCCAGCTTCATGACCCCCTATCTCTGACCTGGAGGCCACAAGCAGATAAGGGCCAGGGCTCTCTTGTCTCATCTATGGATCCTGGAGCCCCTCAGGTTAATTTGCATAATATTAAAAGCCTTTTTTTTGTAAAAAACAGGGCATAAGAAGCTCAAAGAAGAGCAAATCCTGTTAGAGGGGACACACCAGTATGTCAGTGTGCTTGGTTTACAATCCTAGTGGTAGATGTCCTTTAAATGAAGGTTGTTTTATATTAATCTTATTATATCTCAAATGTAAGGTTGACTACTGATGATCCTTTGTATGTCTTGTACCCCTGATCCCGATAATTTCTCCAAAGTTTTCTGATAACAAGACTTGGTACTATATTAATTTGCTTTGAAAAGTGTAGATTTTCATTGTGGTTTTTGTTTTTCCATGGTGATTATAGGCTTTCAGAGCATCATATTTTAAAACTGTGATTGCATCTTAGTGCAGTAGAAATTGTTCCATATTTATAGGGGCATGAGTCTGGATCTTTTAAGAACCTATCAATGTATTACCCTTGCCTCAGACTGATGCACAAGAGACAAATCAATGGATTTTCCACTAGGGTAAAAATGTGCAAAGACCCTTAAAACTCACACAGTTTAGATTGCACTGCAGTTAGTTGTGCCATGAAGATTAGGTTCAGAATAATATATCTACTTTACCAGTCAGTATACAGTAGAGATTAGGGCAGCTATAACAGTTACTTTTTGCATGGTCCTAACCATACGTTTTTATACAAGTCAGCAATCAACACAATTTTTTTCTACTGAAAATCTGCATAATGCTTTCTGGCTGGGGTATTGACCTGCATGTGCTTTATTTTAGGTGAATTCAAACAGAACATAGTGAGTTGTTAGTCATCAGATAATACTGCATGCTTGCCTGTAGCTCTTTAAAGAGTTTCTCCATCACAACTGTGCTTCAAAAGATGAAAAATAGACATAGGAGTTTAGACTTACAACTTACTTTATTCAATCTGCCACTTTCTTGCTTATTGCTAAATTTTAATTAAACTCATATGTCACCTGAATACAAGACTTTTTACCACTTCACTGCCATTAAAGTAGTGAGCAATGAGCAATGAAGGATCTGGTATACTGTAAATGTTTATGTAAGTTTCTATGAAGTTTCTAAGAAACAATTTTATAGCATTCCCCAAGGGCCAATATAGGAAAAGATATTCAGCAGGTTTCAGAACCAGAAGAAAATATTATTTAGGTTTTGGACAACAAAAAAAGCCTAATGTTTTAAGAGGAATGAGCTAAAAGCTAGGTAGATCCTACTCCAACACAGAGAAGATAAAGACTCCAATGTCCCACATTAACTAAGGCTATTGTTTCAGTTTTGCATTGGCAGCATACTGTTTTATAGAATTGTGAAGTAAAGAACGGATTATTAAAGATATAAAATGAGGCAAACAGAAGGTACCGCATCTTATAAAGTTATACTATAAAAATATTAGAAAGCATTCGTAAATGAAGGCCAATAAGATCACTGCCTTGTCTACATTGTTTCCCTTTCTCATACTTTTTAGAAGCCAAAAATAGAGCTGGATCCAAAGAAAACCTTTCTGATATAGTTGTCTTCTCTTTAAGATCTGTGTCTGGTTTGAGTTTTAAAAAAACTCTGTCTGGCAAGGATGACATAAAACCTGTCACATGGAAATTGCAGACAGCATGTTATTGAGTAGGAGGCGCTAACCAGAGTGATGTAAAGTCTAGAAGGAAAAAGATACATGAGACACATTTACTAAGGTGCACAAAAAAAAGTAAATTGCAGCAAACACCGTTAGCTAACCCTTGCAGCATTTAAAGACATTTGATTGCGGCATTTACAGCATTAAATTTCAGCATTTAAAAGACAGCAGTGAAGCAGACTGTGTGTCAGTTTTAACTTCCAAAGTCTTACAGAAGTGTGTCGCACATCCTATGTTAAAGGTGCACCAAAAAAATAAGTGGTGCACTCGATTTGCACTGAATTCTTCACTCCTGAGGAAGTAGCCATGTGCGACGAAATGCAAGCTATGTCATTAGCCACACATGGTTCAATGTTTGTTCTCCCCGGGTCATTAACCCTTTCATGGAAAGTTAGATCCAACAGGTTTGGATCCAACATAGACTTACAAAAAGAGGACCTGTCATGCAGAAATTCAGCACTAGAAGATTGTGGGCGGGTTTAGGGGTGGTGACAGCTGCATGACGTGTGGCAGTCACCACCGGCCATTGGAGTGAGTGGGGCGGTCCGGGGAAGAGGCAGTGCCTCGGACATCGCCCTCATTAATACACCAAACAGCTTTGAGAGCAGTCCAGCGTTTACATTGTACTCCACCGTAGTGTTAGATAGCGTTATCGGAGGTTTCAGATAATGCTATCATTCTAACGCTGTAGTGTTTGTTTTAGCACTAGGAGCTGGTTACTTGGTGACAGGTCCTCTAAGTATTTTAAAATATACTAGAATAAAATATGCACAAAAGGTCATACAGCCTCTAAATTATAGTTGAAAATTCCAACTTGCCCCACAAAAAAATGAACCCTTATACAGCTCCATACACTAAAGTATAAAAAAGTAATCATTTTTTGAATTCCATCTCATTTGGAATTACATGAATATTAAATGGTACAACCAGGAAGTAAAAGTTGATATACAGAAAACAAGATCTCAAACATCTCTGTAAACAATAAAATAAATCATTTAGTAAAATGTGTAGTTTTCAGCATGCTCCTTTGTAAGGATAGGTATGTACATGGGAATAAAAATGCATCCCAGCATTCACTCTGATTTACGGTCTCGTTCCATCTTCAAGTAGTACATTTCATTCCATGTTCCTGTTTCAGCAAATAAAAGTTATTGTTGGTTTAATGTAAAGTTAGACAATTTTCCAATATACTTTCTGTATCAATTCCTCAGGGTTTTCTAGATCTCTGCTTGCTGTCCTTCTACAGAAAGCTTCTATGTTTACTTCCAGTGAACAGACATGTGGTCATGTGATGTCACGCAGGTGCACAGCTCATTAGTATAACATAGAGTAATCAGAGCTGTGTGTTAAAATGAGCCATGCACCTGACTGATTTCTATCTACATGAAGTAAGATCTAGGGAACCATGAGGAACTGATAGAGAAATGATTTTTGAAAATTGTAAACTTTTTATCATACAAACAAGAACATTAATTTGCTAAAATGAAAATGCCCCTTTAAGAGTTATACCAAAAGACATTTAAATGGTTAAATGTTTAGTACTTTTCCATAGGTACAACATTGAAATAAAAGGTGATTATAAGATTCAGCTGAACAGAAAATCTCTTTCATGTATCAAATCTTAAATATACATCAGCTTTATACAACTGGAATAGAAAAGGTTCCTGTTACTTACTGTTAAGGATTGGATTCGCACCAGAGTGACCATTGTTATAAAAACAAGAGCAGAAAGTACAGTAGCAGAGATGGATTTGCGAATGTCACCAGTAGCTATGCACATTAGATTCAGAATGGGAGTAGAAAAGAGAAGTGGCTGATACATCTATTTCCTAAAATTTGGTTGCAATACTGAAAGACATGGAAGACATGACTATGCATTTTGGAGAGGAAAATAGAAAAAAGAGCCTAGTGTAAGGACATTGCAGTACAAATATACACTTCATCTTATCAGAGGAATTTCCTACTGTCTTAAAGATACAATTCTAAGGAAAAGGGTAAAACAAATAGAGTTCCTGTCTTACTGTCAAGCTTTAAATGACAGTAATTCCGTAAATCAGTGAGTGATCTTTAAGGGTTAAAATACTAATGAAGGGTATACTTTGTAAAGTAAGATATTTTATCACAAAGCTGCTCATATATTACTCTGTAGGGAAGCATTTAGAAAACATATACAGGCAGTCCCCGAGTCACGTACAAGACAGGATCTTAAGGTTTGTTCTTAAGTTGAATTTGTATAAAAGTCGTAAATGTATATGTTATAATTGCAGCTCCAGACAAAAAATTTTTTTGTCCCAGTGAAAATTGGATTTTCAAACTTTTTTGTTGTGAAGGAACTATTTGTTGTGATGGGATTATCAATAAAGCTCCATTGCATGCACCTTACAGCTGATCATAAAGTAAAGCATCCACAGAGCTTCACCAGAGGACACAGTGGTCAGAGAGGTCCATCTGTAACTAAGGGTCATCCGTAAGTCGGATATCCTTAAGTAGGGGACCGCCTGTAAACCAGTTTATACTTCTAAAATGAAAAATTCTGCCATACTGTTCAAAATATAGGGTGGAATTAGTGTTGCTGTGATGGGGAACCTTTTAGGGATGAGTCACCAAACTGAAAACAAAACCCACATATTTATTCCAACGTTCCCACACTGCTACTAAAGCATAAACTTATTGCTCCCTGCTTATCATCAGCTTTCAACGGTGTTGGTGTCTTCACCTTTTGACTTTTCCTGCAGTCCTAGGCAGTCCTCAAGTTCTATTGCCCGTTACGCTGGGCAATACGTTTATTCTAATGGAAGACATATTGCCCATTGAAATACACAAGCCATATCTACAGTATGGGAAGCATACAACCAGCAAAAAACCTTAACGTAAAAGGGAGCTGGTGTCAGTCAACAGACACCAGAGCTTCAACAGTGAATGCCAGGGGACCTACAGGGTGAACAGAAGGGTGATGTAAGAGTATTTTATTTAAATAACACATTGGCCCATATTTATTAAAGCCCCTGACAAGTTTTTTTGTTTTTGCACTGTTCTTTTCAGTGCAAACTGCTTGCACATGTATTTATAAAGTCTCCACAATACATTTGTCAATGATTCTGCATTGAAACGTGCGTTCCAGTGCTCACGCGGAACGTGCAACACATTTATCATGCAGTGTCTGACGGAAGTGTGTTGCACACTCTATGTTGAAATTTGGTGGACTCTGTCGGAGCAGTTCAGGGTGCACCATATTCATTACCCCTTAATGACCTGTGAAGTATAAGTACATCACATGTCATCTGGCAATGTTTGGAGAGGGCTCAGTTATAGATTTTTGAATGTGGAGAGTGAAAAAACCAAAACGCAAAAACAAAAAGGGCCTTGTTGCCACAATATCTAAATGTGGCTCCCCCTGCACACTACATAGGTAAACTTCACTGTTTTTGATAAATGTGGGCACTGTGTTAGAGAGCCTGATTTCCCTTTAGCAGAGCCTCACATTTGGTAAAACACCACCTTCATTCTTAGATTTCTCTATGTTGTCTGTTAAATAACCCCTAATTTCAAAATAACAAAGCATTACATAGGCAGATATCTATTCTTCTGCATGATGGGAAATGAGGCCATTATATTCAGCCAAGTGTCTACACGGTAGCCTCCATCAAGATACTTTATGACATGGGCCTGCTCAACCATCAGCTCTAGCTGTAATAAATCTCCCCCTTTGGACAGCCTGTGTGGTTCAGTCCAGACAGTTTCATCATACTGGAAGTGAGTTTGACCTCTTTAAATCTCAGCAAGTCACAATGAGATTACATGACCTAAATGAAGGGTTGAATGTTCTGTAGGGGTAATTTATCATTAGACTGGCTGACTGCGACAGTTGTGTGTCTGTCTTTTGAGCTCTGCTGCAGTCAGATTCATGAAAGTTGCTTTGGCCCTTAATAAATCTGATGGCAGTGTTTTTTGCTGAGTGGGTTATCACAAAAAAAAACAACAAAAGTCGCAACATAGACCAGGGTGAGGACTGGCATAAATTTACGGCGAAATTTGTGGCTCAATGGAAATTTGTGCCAAATCGCAAATTATGAATTCAGTCATATTGCATAGTCTATGCAAATAATGAATTTGGCACAAGTAGGGTTTTTTTTAAAGTGACTTTGCACTGTCCTATGTTCATTTGGTGCAATGGATAGCCGCAAAACAGCATTTGTACCACACCTGCGCCAAAACAACGCCAAACATAGACATCAAGCCCAATAATAAATTATCCCCACTGACTTGTAAATAATAGGATGATAGCTATATAATGAAACAAAAAAAGGCAACTCCTTTAGGCCAGGACTGAGCATAAGTGCTGCAAAATTGGTAGCGGCTAACCAGCAGCAATTTGCAACCTGAGGTATTGAGTGTGTATATACTGTATGTTTGTGTATATGCTGTATGTCTGTATATAGTATTGTATGTTTGTGTGTATATATGTGATGTGTTTATACTACATGGGTGTATATGGTGCTTTATATATGCGTGTATGTGCTGTATGTCTGTATATGTGGTGTGTGTATACTGTATGTATGTTTATGCTGTATGAGTGTATATCGTGTGTACATGATGTATGTGTATTTATAGAAGTATTTATACATGTATTTATAAGTGTATAAATGTGTGTGATTGTATAAATATGTATGTACAAATATGTATATTTTTTAAGGGGAAGGGGGCCCCATTTAGAAGTTTGCTATGGGTCCCTGCATCTCCTAGTTATGCCCCTGAAGGCTGTAGATGGTATTAATATATATCTACTACATACAAAAATGGATTTGCACTGTGTGGTTTAAAATCTGCTGCATTATTTACTCACAAATAGATATTTACTAATCCTACATTTAGAATCTATCCAAACCATAAACAAGAAACACAATAGGATTTTAGGAAGACAAAGCTAGAATTGTAGACTAAGCCATATCTCCCATTTATTCTCAAAACCCTTATATGTTATCAGTCCTAGTTCCCACATGTATCTCTCCTACTGATAACATATATCATCATATCTATTGGTCTAGGGAACCAAATGATTTCCAGTTCCAACCGCACATAGTCTACTAACTATTCATTTCTCCGTCTTGGAGAAGGTGCTTGAATAGATAATATAGATAACAAGGAGATCAATAGCAGGGAAGGGCTGGTGTATTCCACAATTTAGAAATGAGGTTTAAGGTGTGGTTCCAGACCTGAACAACTTGGGCACAGTCCCACCACATATGCAGTGGTGTTGCTATTTCCATACACCCCATTCAACAATATTCTTTGTAGTCTGGATACATTTTTGCTTATTTCTGGAGGATTAGTTACCATAAGGTATGAAGTCTAAACAGGTTATCTATGTGGTAAGTACAGATCAAATTCTTGAGTCTTAAATTGCTTTTATTTATGTGGCTCCTCCTTCTGGATTTCAACCTTTGTAATGTAAAGATTCAATTTCATTGCGGACCAAAGAATACTGTCAGAGTACTTGTTTCACAGATTTTGGAGTGAACCAATCCTCTATGTCCTCATGGCTATATTCACTTATTGAATTAGAGTAATGTTTTTTGGAGGCTCTGTCCTCTTGATATATTCAATGGTTGCTGGTGTACTGACCCATTTCGCCTCCAGCCACACTGAGCAGGCGTAAAGGGGACAATAATCTCAATAATCCCTATTAGATTTACCTATTAGCAGTTCAAAAATGAAGTCCACTAATGACATTTACATTTTGTTTTAAAACATCAAAATTCACATGAAGGAAATAAAAGTTGTAAAATGTAATGGAAATTAATTTGTACTAAAACAAAATGGAATAAAAAGCCAGTTAGCTCACTATATTATCTCACAGCAGTGTAAATTGCACAAGCAGTTATTGTAGGCTATGGCACAAAAAACACAGAGGAAATGCAAAACAGGAATTTTATTAATAAGGGAAACATCTGCTATTGATTCATAAAAAGTTATTGACCACTTCTCTATTTGTGTAAAATGAGTACTGTATGGCAATAGGTCATTAGAAGCTAATATTACAGAGGAAGATATACGATTGTCTGCCTTCTTTGGGTAGGCACTTATTTCAGCTAATACTATTATACTCAGAATGCAATACTTTTTCATACTAAAGCCTATGCTGAGTGAGCTTCAAGGCACCTTCTGTATGGATGACCTGGTTGCAGGCCATTCTGTGGACTCCTTCCAATAACTCTAAGCGATATTTTCTTCCATAGATTTTCTATTGTATTCATGTCAGGAGATTGGCTGGACCATTCGAGCAGCTTTATTTTCTTTTTCTGTAAGCAATAAGCTGTGTGGTTTGGATCATTGTCTTGCTTTAATGTCCACTATTGTTTTTCTTTATCATCCTGGTAGATAGCAGCAGATTTTTAGCTATTTATTTTTCTATTCATATTTCCTTCAACTATATGAAGTTATATTCTCACCTCTAAACTCTACTGTTGGTGTGGTGTATTTGGGGTTATATGCGGTAATGGTTGGTCTCCAAACATGGTGTCTATTATGGCATCCAAATACTTCAATACTGGTCTCTTCTTACCAGACTATATTCTCCCATTATTTCAAGGACATCTACAATCAGTTTACTAATGGTAGATTAGTCCTGCTTAGCAGTTTATGATGAACTATGCTCCTCAGGACTTCTTTTCTTATAACTCTATATGTTGTGATTGCAGCAATATACAGTTCTAAAATTATGCTAATCAGTCTGCAGTGCTCCAGCTAGTCCCGCACTTCACCTGCTGTATGCACTGTAGAGGAGTGGGAACAGTAAACTGATGGTAGATTTCCTTTAACTTGGCTTTTGTTCGACAATGGGATCTTGCATGGTGAACATGCATACAGGCCATGGAGCTTGAGTGCATTACTTATTGTTTAATGTGAAATAATTTTACCTGTTGATTCGAGTCTTTTCATTAGCCCCAAACAGGTGGTCCTTGGACAACAAAAAAGTCCGAAGGTGGTATTTACACCATCTGAAAAAGCGTCGGCACTACCAGACACACATTGGAGGATCACAGACAGCCTTGTGGAATCGTGGCGTTCAGGTCGGGTAAACTCTTAATACACAGGTGGTGCTCAACCCAGGAGTGAAGTATTCACATAAATCGGAAAAGACAAAGAACTGGCCGGAGTTTGCAGCGTGTAGCACCTCCCTGTCCTATGCACAGCTTGAATAAAAATGAAGATTCTCTTATTTGGGTGAGTGCCGCCATTCTTTGTCTTTTTCGATTTAGGTGGTCCTTGAACCTTAACAAATCTTCTGTTAATTATTTTAACTCCTCTTTCTAAAAATGTTGTGGGTAGCACATGATAATGGCCAGTTTATGGAGGAATTATGTTCCTTATATTCTGGAAACTTCAGTAGTTTAGAAATTCTTCTGTAACCAATGCCATCAGTATGTTTTGCAACAATATGGTTGCAAAGGCATTAAGCCAGCTTTCTATTATGGTACCTTGGTAATGGGACACCTTTCTGTAGACAAGCTTGAAAGATATTAGCTGGTGCTATGACTTTATATGCCTTTCTGAACCTATCTTGCTTCATGTACAGAAGGGATAAGGGTTCTTTACTTTAAGAACTGTGAATATGTGGAATAGCCTGCCTCAGGAGCTGCTCAAAGCAGAGATGGTAGAGAGCTTTAAAAATTGTTCTAGATGCCAGTTTAACATGAAAATAACTGTGATTGCTATAATATAGAATTGTGTTCCCTTACATTCCTTCACCACAGCCCTTTCTCTTGTCTTCCATTCTTGGGCTAGGTCGTTTAAGGGGTTGGCCACTTTTCTACATTTTTTTGTAATGAGTAGGTGGCAGGGTATTAGGTAATTTTCCATTATACATATTTTAAAAGTTCTGCCCTGCTTTTGTAATATGTAAAGTCAAGCCTCCTGTGTCTCACTTAAATATCAAGAAAGTTGTGCAGTACAATTAATAGCCCCGCCCAATCACACACATTTCAAAAACTTGAGGAAATGTGGGCAACCCATTTAAATACGCTTTCCTGTGTCATAGCTGTGAAAAAGCTAGATAGAGATGAAGCTTTCCAGCAGACCTATAAAAAATTTCTTAAGATCATATGATGGCAATAAAATTTAAGCATTACCACAAGCATAATTTGAAGCTGCAAGTCCCCAGAGTATGTTCGTGCCCCCGAGCTATAATATATTGTTTACTATAATGATCTCCTTAAATCTTATTCTCTGCTCACCTTCAAGATCCAAAAGTTATAGATTTTTGAAGGTGTGGAGTGAAAAACAAAAAAGGGCCTGGTCGTGAAGGGGTTAAAATGAAGAGATGTATATGAAACAACTCTGAATGTCCATTTCTCATTTTACATGTTTACCAACAGAGATGTCATGATAAAGACAAATGAATGATTTATAGTTATTCTCAAATGTTCAAATTTCTATATAAAGCTGAACCATTCCCATGATATTTATCCCAATGCTAGAAAAGTTTAATTTCATCTACTGGTTCAAGGAAATGTGAATCAAGCATGAAATTATATTTCAGTGATGAATGTAACTATTGTTCAAAGACCTTTTCTAAACTTCAGTGCAAACCCAGAACCAAATGCAGATAAAGCACACTGGGATTTGAATTTACATCCGCCCATTGACCTAAATGACAAATTTTGTTAAGCTCACTAGTTTTGGTTCTTTTGCAATCTCTTATATTAGGTCTACACAAAGGTAAAGAACATACAAAGACAGCAATTTTATTTAAGGCAAATGGTAAAATCTGGGGCAAGGTACACACCTCCAGAGACAAAGGTCTAAACTGTTGTAATGGTCTTATTAGTATGGATTGTTAATGTTCATAGTGCATAGGTATATTACTAAATCTAGAAAGTCTAAACATATAACTCATAATGCATAACTCAAAATGTATATAAGGTCATGAATGTCTTCTATTAGCTATCAAAAAAACCAAGAGACAAAGGACATGGACACTGCAGTGTAGATACCACATGTGCAGACTCTTTCTCACTACAGTGTACAAGTCTTTCTTTCAGCAAGAAAATCCAAAAGGACAAAGAAACATTCTAGGCATAAAGAGGTACAGTCAGACAGGGGCTTATGGATTTTCACTGATCTTCGTATCAACTCATGGGGTTCATTAAATAACAGGGGCAGATTTGCCACTAACGCTTCACTGAAACATTGAATTCTAGGGGAGAACCTGGTCCAAATTATTTCATGTATCATGTAGAGAGATTTTTAAAAAGAGATGTATGATGAATTATTATAAATGACCTAGCTACAGTAATATAATACAAATGATCTATGGAATCTATGGATTTCAGCTACACTTGCATGCATTTCTCATGCATTGAGAAATTATCTTCACACAGGAACATTTTTTTTATTAACATCCAATTGAAGAAATGTTTACATATGGCAAATGAATTTAATTAAATATAAATGCCCTGATGGGAATACTCCTTTAAGTATTATGTCTCTATACACCCACTTAATCTTCTGGGCCCTACTGTACTGTCATATAAATATGTTATTTTCTACATATTAAATAATATAAACATATATTTTTTATGGGTATAAGTTCTTATTGTTATTACATACAGTATTTTATAACATTTGGTTGCTGCATAGTCTGTGCAACCTTTTTGTAAAGATAGCTGTGCTGCTACTCCTAAAATTGGCTTTATCTGCACTGCAGCTCCCTCATCTCAATGTTGAATATATCACGAGGGGGGAAAGGTTGTACATGGCAGATTAGAGTGTATAAAGGAAAGAAAGCATCTGAATTTTTTCATAGCTTGTTTGATTTGTCACAGTTTTGTGTAACCCATTATATGATTTATCCCTACACCTGAAGAGGTGAAGATTTTTTGGATAATCATTTGCAACTTTTTTTAAGGACATGCGATCATTTCAAGATTTCAGCATCTTAATTCCAGTGATAAATCAGGTGCAACACATAAAAACATATGTGATATAAACTGCCCTTATATTTAAATGTGCAAGCAAAACCAAACATTTCATTTGTACTGTCAGAAGCCATCGATGCTCCTAGGACTCCTGGCAGCCATTGGGGGAGATTAATAAATCTTCTTTCACCAAAATTCTATCATTGCTTATCTAAAATGCTTTATGACACATTTTTTGATGCCTTTATGACTAATATGACAAAAGTGTGTGGCCTCTGAAGAGGGGAAGAGGCATTGAAGCAAAAAGTAGCAATGCAGCTTGAGTGCTGGATCACCATTGTTACATTCTGGATCGCGTTTACATATATATCGGCACAGGATCTTGCTGTACCGGGCACCGTCCACACTAGAAGGCAACAAACTGCGTTGAATCAAACATCGGACTGGTGAGCAGTAAATATCTGCATTTTTTTGCAATTTTTGCCTATAGCAATTGATGTATGCACAGTATGCTAGACCCAACTAATTGATGGTGCAAAGTTCAACTTGACAGATGTAAACTACACCAGATTTATCATCCTGCATCAGACCCAGTTATAAATCTGCCAAAGCAGAGTTACTGGTCTAGTGCTATTCTGTACTCGTCTAATGTGTGACACTGATAAATCTCCCCCATTGAGTTCAAACACCTGTCTTCTGACCTTCTAAATTTCCAATTCCCACACTGTGCAATAGTGAACTACCAATTTGTGGTGTTCCGTAGTTATTTCAGACACCCAATCCTTTGAGAAGGAGCAAGAGCAATAAATGAGGGTGCCTGAAAAGGTCCACATCAGAATAGTTGCCTCTCAGTCTTTTAAAGGGAAAATCAAAATCAATCATGATGAACCAGGGGCACTTACTCATATATGCAGGCACCATGACTGTGGTAATCTTCTTATATTTGTTATTCATGGCCTCCTTCCTTCTAAAATAAACTTTTATTATGGTAATGAGCAGAACCCCTCACAAGTGTAGTATATGGAACAATTCAGAACATATTGGGGCACATTTACTAAGGACTTTGTGCCAGTTTTCTGGTGGACTTTAAGGCTCTTTCTAGTGCAAACTGCTTGCACAGGTATTAAAGAAGTATCTCGGCCACAAATGCAGTTGCACTAGGCATCATGCGACGCAAATTATGGGCCGTTCCAGTGCTCAGTCGAACTGTGCGCCAGATTTAACATGCAAGTCCAACAGAAGTATGTTACATGCCCCATGGAAAGGCCAGGGAACGCCAAAAATCATGAATCTGGTGCAGGCTGCATTATACACAGGCGAACTGCACTTGTGTGGTTTGAACTATTGTGGTATTTAATGAAAATCACAACATCTTCAGTACACTATTCAGTTTATATGTGACAATAATTTTTATTGTATACATTTTTTCTTAATACAAAGCAACAAGGCTAGAAGTAATAAAACAGCATATGAGGCGGTGCAGGCCACCTGTTGATCCTGGATATATAGGCATCCTATAGAATTACCTCATGTAAATAATAATATCTTATTTATATAGCGCCATTATATTCCATAGCTCTTTACAAATCAAACAAGGTCACAGCACTCCAAGGTTTCTGGTCAAAAAGTAAATTGGTTTTCTTTATTCACCCAGGCAACAAGTGCAGTTGTAATGCCCGAGTGATAACTACTTTTTGCACCGAACCTTGGTGCTGTGTCCTTTGTTTGTATGAATAATTCTATCATATGTTATTGTTCAATAAGGAAGCATATATAGTACATCACTGTTTTATATGCTATGTCAAATAAACCAGAGGACTACAAGCAAAACACATCGACTTATTTTTTCAGCAATTTTCTGAATGTGCAATTTCTGTGACTTGTGAAACACTGGTTGCAAGTATTCGCTTCACATTGGCTATGATAGAGACATTTTTTTTATAGTAGGGCATACTAAGGAGGAGAACATTTAGAGGTCCCTGAACCTAAGGGAGCTGTAAGGTACTTGAAAAGTACAAAGTCTGATATGAGTTTACCTTGGGCCAACACAGCTTAATTGCACTAAAGTACAATATGATAAGTTTGAAAATGTCGTAAAATGTTTTTTTCATCAATTTGTCTGTGTTTTCTTGTTGTTTGTAAATACGCTTATAGACTAACTTATCACTATTGTTGAGTTATATAGTTAAATGACCCAGAAGATTGTAGAAAACATTACTGTTTCATATATGTACAGTGTGCAGAAGTGCAAAACATGATTTGAGCAACTCTGCATTGAAGATGAAATATAATTTATTTCTAATGTCTTTTGTTCCGTTAGCTCTCTACTAAAAATGACCACTTTTAATGTAATAGCTGCTTCCATACAGGAAACAATTTAACTTCAGAGTGAGGCCATGTTGTTCATAGACTATTCTATTCGGAAATAAAAAGTAATGGGCACAAAATCCAATACAGCCAAGTGATGATTAGTATGTTAATTACATGATTTACAGGAAATACTAACAGACTTGATAAGGCAGTGCTGGGTGTACCGATCAAGGGATTATCACTATTCTGTCTGGCTTACTGCTTGTCTTTTGTAACTTTTCAGGTGCAAGCCAGCAATGTGCCCCTTTTCATGACACTCTCCACTGCGGTGCCACTTTGCAGACACTCCTCCACTGCGGTGCCACTTTTCAGACACACTCCACTGCTGTGACCACTATTCAGACACACTCCTCTTTAGTGGGACTTTTTCAGACACCCTCAACTGCGGTGCCATTTTTCAACTCACACTCCACGCTGTGCCATTTCTCAGACACACTCCACTGCCGTGCCATTTCTCAGACATCCTCCCCTGCATTGCCATTTTTCAGCACACTCCTGTGCGTGTGTACTTTTCAGCACACTCCACTGCTGTTCAAAACCCTTTCTCAGTCACACTCATTGCTGTGCGCACTATTCGCAGACACATTCCACTTTCGTGCACTTTTTAGACCAACTGCAATGCTATGCACTTTTCAGAACACCAATGCTGTTGGCCACTCTTTCAGGCACACTCCACTGCTGTTCCACTTTTCAGACACGCTCACTGTGTGCCACTTTCAGACAAGCTCTACTGCGTGCTACTTTTATAACACACGCAATCGTGCAATCCTTTTCCAGACCACTCCACTTCTGTGCCACTTTTCAGACACATGGAAAACCCCCATGGATAACCTTGTCTTATAGAAATTCCACTATCTTGACATTGATACTTAACAAAGAATAGCCATCAAGTAGCAGACTCGTGAGGAGTGGGACGTCAACAATTACTGGCAGCCTCCTGTTCTTAATCACTAGAAAACATCTTTTTGTGTATGGCATCAGGAATTGCCCAAACTAACTAGATTAAAGGGGTCTCCACGAAGACAAGATGCCTAACAAAATAGACACCTTCTCTAAATCTCAATGTTATTAATAAAAAACAGCATTTAACAGATTAATTCCAAATGGCCCTCATCGTGGGTGTATCATTCGGTCCGCCCCAGGATCAGACTCAATCTTGCTGACTATGGTCGGCTGAATAGCTATTCCAGGCTATCTCGCATCCTGCCCCTTAACCCCTACAATACAAATGATGAGCTCAACAGTAGACCTTAGCCTGTTGCCAAGAGGAGAAGGAGAAGAAAGAAAGCATGCGAGTTTATAGCTAGATAGCAGAGAAGATGAGTGTCTTGTGTGGATTATCTCCATATCCATGGATTTCTAATCTCTGTCATTGTCTCATCTTCTTTTTCTAAGTTTCGTACTAGTGCAGATCATAAGATAGCTATATATGACCTGCCTATAAAAACATGACCATGCACTCCATCTTCAAACGTCTGCCATCATTTTACCTCACCAACCGATCATTAATCTTCATGTATGCACCTTTCTTGTTTTATTGTCTGTCTGCTAATTTTTGGTATCACGAGCCAGTTCATCCTTGCATATTGTTTTTATCTGCACCTTTCTGGTTTATTGCTTGCCTGCTTTTTTTGGATCTTCTCTGGAATGAGCCAAACGGCTCGAAACGGGTGCCGGCTGTAACTAATAGCCCTTGGGGGGTTCACCGCACCCAAGTAAAACCACGCACTATCGGAGTGGGCTGACCGTGGCATCTAACATGCTCATGGGGTATTTCCCCACGATCAACCCCCCCCAACCGTTTTCGGGGGGCGCCAATCGCTGCTATGGAAGTGGCGGGGTCCGATCTGGTCAACAGCACTCCTGTAAGATGGTCATCGTGACGTTCCATAACACATCTGCTAAATAGTAAAATCATTACTAGAACCCGTATGAGGAACGCCGTTAAAAAAACTGTTGAAAACCCACCAAAAATTATCATTTTTACCTATTCAATCTTACAAAAAGATGCAATAAAAAGTGATAAAAAAAACATATGTACTCCGAATGATACTGGTGAAAAGGTACAACTGTCCTGCAAAAAACAAGCCCTCAACCAGCTCCGTAGCCAAAAAAGTAAAAATGTTATGCCATTGGAAGACGGCCAATGCAAAATGATAGATGTTTCCCCACATATGGTTTATTTGACAAATTTAGTAAAATGAAGAAAATCTTTCAAGTCTGGTATCCCCGTAATCATCGACACCATAGAATAAAGAATAACATGATGTTAGGCTAACGATGAACCGAAAAAAGTCAAAAATCCAGTCACAGATGATGCTTTCCTACTCCTGCTCTAAAAACGAGTTCCTAATTTCAACAATGAGGTATGCCAACCCCAAAATTGAAACACTGAAAGGCTCTCATCCCAAATAATGCCATCACACTTCCCAAAAACGAAAAAAGCGAAAATTTTATAGCCTACAAGTAGGCAATGAGAAAACTAAAAATCCTGGCAGCTGCAGGGCGCTCCTTCCGTCTGCCCCGTTGTGCACCCATAAAACAAGTACGTCACAGGTGGAGGTGGCTGTACTTGGGAGAAATTGCAGACAATGTAGGGTTAATGTTATAACCGGCAAATTTGACCATTCTAATTTCACCTTCATTTGATTGAATTACGATGAAGATCTCGGGGTTAACGATCTTCCTAAAAGCTTTTTCTGATAGTCTGAGGGGTGCAGATTTTCATGGCTAAAACATGTAAATTTCATTCAAAACAGTATTTATCCCGAAGAGTAAATTCTGAAAATACGGAAAATCGCTATCGATTTGTAAGCACGTGACATCAAATATATTAATGCGAATTTCAAAAATACTGAATAAAATGTAATAGACATATGGAATGTTTTCAGAAACTTATTTGGTGGTCTATCTACCTGAAAATGTAATGATTCAAATTCAAAAAGTGAAATTTTTCACTTTTTCTTTTTTTGGAAAATAAACGGCAAAACTTAATCAGCCAACATTTGCCACTAAAATGAAAGTCAACATGCGTGCGGGAAAAAAAATAACTCAGAATCGCATTTGATAAGTAACAGTGTTCAAAGTTATAACCATATAAGCAACGCAAGTCGAATCCCAAAAACTGGGGCTGAGCCTTACGCTTGTACATGGCTGCGTCCTTAAGGGTTAATGGTTTTTGTTCTTTGGCTCCACCCATTTGTTACACGATAGTAGTCACTAATTTGTCTTAGATATCTCGCTGTCCTCTAAAGAAATCCTAACTATTACTTCTGCCTTTGTTACAAACCCATCTGCACCAATCTTGTAATCATCTTAATCTACTACCTATGTATCTATCCCTTATCATCGCCTCCTCTCTCTCTGGAGCACTGTGAAATGTATGTTCTGTATTCAATAAACTCTCAGATATTCATTTCTCTGAAACTGGTTTCTAGGAAACAAGGCTAGCCCCGTTCTGACACAGCCTATCCTGTTGCAATTTCTTATAGATGCAATTTCTTATAGATTTCTCCAGTTAATCTGCATAAACCTAGTGGAGGAGTTGGCATTCTTCGTCGACACTCTCCTTCAGCCCAATCCCACCTTTACCTTTTCATGGCATCTATGCTCCCACTAAACAAGCCAGTACTGTCATCTACTGACCCTAAGGCTCATCCACGGCCATTTATTGACTGCCACTGACTTCCTCACTTCCCCTGATCTGATCCCCTCCATCATCATGGGTAACTTTGACATCCCCATCAATATAGCACTTCTACTAGCTATAAACTCCTCTGACTACTTCCTCTTTGCCTCTCACAGTGGTCCTCCACAGCCACTTATAAAGAGGGCCTATACACTTACTTAATTTTCACCCGCCTCTGTTTCCTAACTAACCTTCCTAACCCTATCTCTTCTATCGGTCTCTCTTACTCACTTCCTCTCCATTCGATATTAACCACCCTGCATCCACAACCATATACACCGATGCAGGATCCTCAAATATCTAGACTTCTATCTCACTCTTCTATATTCGTTATTCAAGGGTAGAAACTGCTGCCACTTTTTACAACACAACTATTCTTCAGCCCTGGACCTGCAGCCCCATTAACTGTCTCTAACTAGACAACCCAACAGCAACCCTGGCACACCAACTCCACAACAACTAAAGCAAAGTGCACAGGACATCTGAACAGTGCTGGAAGCAATCCCTCTCCAAGAAAGATCTCCTCTGTTATACAAAGCATTCTTCAAATATCACATTTCTCTGCTAAACAGGACTATCATAATCTATATCTTCATTATCTCACGAGACAATTATTTCTACCTCTAACTCCTTCTACTCACTCAAGCACCTCACCCCATTTTAGCTGAGGATTTGCTGCACACTTTAAAAACAAAAGTCAACAGCATTGGGAAAGATCAACTTCAATCCATGCAACCCATCAGAATATCCATTGCCCACCCACTTAACCAACTATTCCTCCCTTCTGACGGAGAAAGTTTCCTCTGTGATGTCAAGCTCACATCTCACTACTGTGCTTGACCAAATAAAAGCTTCTAATCCCCAAGCTCAACCACTATGCCATCCAGCAGCCATCATCTCTTTACCTTACGTATTGATCCATTGTCCTTTAAGGAAACCTACCACTTAGTATGGCAGGGGTAAGCTGTAGTACGCGAGCCACCAGCTCAGGGTGAGGTGGTGCCGGTACTTACTTCGTTAGTGTTAAAACCGCGGTATCGCGGTTTTAACACTTTTAAAGCTTTAGGGCAGAAGACACTTCGGCGCTACGTGCGCACGATCGTGCGCGCGCCTCCTAGGAAATAGCGGAGATGTTGCGCGCACGGTCGCGCGCAGCGCCGAAGCTCCTTTGCCCTAAATTTAAAAGTGTTAAAACCGCGATACCGCGGTTTTAACACTACGAAAGTAAGTACCGCTCCAACTCCCCCTGACTGGGCTCGGTACTTACAGCTTACCCCTGCCATCTAAGTGGTAGTTTCCTTTACAACCACTGTCACACCTATCCTAAAGAAGCCATCTCTGGACCCATCCACTCACCATCCATGTCCATCTGAACTATTTACCTTTCTTTAATTAGCTCTTGACAACTACAATATGGTTTTCAATCAATCACTGAGACTGCCGACCACCGTCTCTAATGACCTACTGTCTGCCAAGGCAAAACACCATAAACCTGCTCTCTTTCTTCTTATCTGTCCTCTGCCCTTGTAAGGGCAGGACTTATACTTCTGGTATCTGGAGCCCAACAAAAAAGCCAGGCACAACACCATCGAACCATCTTCAACCTTTTGGAGTCCATATAATGTCAATTGAATTGAAGGTATCCAATTGATCCTGATATCCCTGAACCCTCTACAACTCCGGTTAGGACCATTTCACATGTTGCAGGGCATTGATTGTTCCTCTGTTATACTACCTGTCAAAAACTGTTTTTGGGAATTACCTCATGTAAATAATAATAATCTTTATTTATATAGCGCCATTATATTCCATAGCTCTTTACAAATCAAACAAAGGTCACAGCACTCCAAGGTTTCTGGTGCAAAAAGTAAATTGGTTTTCTTTATTCACCCAGGCAGACAAAATGCAGTTTATATGCCTGAGTGAATAACTTACTTTTTGCACCAGAAACCTTGGTGCTGTGTCCTTTGTTTGTATGGAATAATTCTATCATATGTTATTGTTCAATAAGGAAGCATATATAGTACATCACTGTTTTATATGCTATATGTCAAATAAAACAGATGGACTACAAGCAAAACTACATGCACTTATTTTTTCAGCAGAATTATTCTGAATTGGAATTTCTGTGACTTGTGGAAACACTGGTTGCAAGTATTACTTCACATTGGCTATGATAGACATTTTTTTTTAAGTAGGGCATAACTTAAGGAGTAGAAAAGTTAGAGGTCCCTGAACCTAAGGGAGCTGTAAGGTACTTGAAAAGGTACAAAGTCTGATATGGAGTTTACCTTGGGCCAAACAGCTTAAATTGCACTAAAGTACAATATGATAAGTTTAGAAAATGTCTGTAAAATGTTTTTTCATCAATATTGTCTGTGTTTTCTTGTTGTTTGTAAATAAGCTTATAAGGACTAACTTGATCACTATTTGTTGAGGTTTATATAGTTTAAATGACACAGAAGAGTTGTAGAAAACATTACATTATCATATATGTACAGTGGCAGAATGGCAGAAACATGATTTGAGACAACATCTGCATTGAAGATGAAATATAATTTATTTTCTAATGTCTTTTTGTTCCCTTAGCTCTCTACTAAAAAATGACCACTTTTAATGTAATAGCTGCTTCTCATGACAGGAAACAATTTAAACTTCAAAGTGGAGGAACATGTTGTTCTATAGACTTATTCTATTAGGAAATTAAAAGTAATGTGCACAAAATCCAATTACAGCCAAGTGATGATTAGTATGTTAATTAAATGATATTACAGGTGAAAATACTAACAGAACTTGTAAAAAGAGCAGTTGCTGTGTGTACACAGATCAAGGGATATATCACTGTCTGGCTTACTGCTTGTCTTTTTGTAACTTTTCAGGTGCAAGCCAGCAATGTGCACCTTTTCAGACACTCTCCACTGCGGTGCCACTTTTCAGACACTCTCCACTGCGGTGCCACTTTTCAGACACACTCCACTGCTGTGCCACTATTCAGACACACTCCTCTTTAGTGGGACTTTTCAGACACACTCCACTGCGGTGCCATTTTTCAAACACACTCCACTGCTGTGCCATTTCTCAGACACACTCCACTGCCGTGCCATTTCTCAGACACACTCCACTGCATTGCCATTTTTCAGACACACTCCTGTGCAGTGTGACTTTTCAGACACACTCCACTGCTGTTCCACTTTTCAGTCACACTTCATTGCTGTGCCACTATTCAGACACATTCCACTTCTGTGCCACTTTTTAGACAAACTGCAATGCTATGCCACTTTTCAGACACACCAATGCTGTGCCACTTTTCAGGCACACTCCACTGCTGTTCCACTTTTCAGACACGCTCCACTGCTGTGCCACTTTTCAGACAAGCTCTACTGCTGTGCTACTTTTCATACACACTGCAATGCTGTGCCATTTTTCAGACACACTCCACTTCTGTGCCACTTTTCAGACACATGGGATAAACCCCCATGGGATAAACCTTGTTTATAGGAAATTTCCAGCTTTGGACTATTGATGACTTACACAAAGAATAGGCATCAATATCAGATCGTGAGTGTGGGACCGATCAAACAATTCTGGCAGCCTCCTGTGCTTAAATCAAGTTAGAAAACATCTTTTTTGTGTACTGGCATCAGGAATTGCCACAAAACTACTAATTAAAGGGGTATTCCCACGAAGACAAGATGATTAACAAAATAACACATTCTCTAATTCAATGTTATTAATAAAAATACAGCATTTTAAAGATATAATTCCAACTGGCCTCTATCAGTGCTGGTGTATACAATTTCGGTTGCCCCAGGATCAGACTCTCAATCTTCTGACTATGGTCGGGCATGAATAGCTTCTCCAGTGCTATCTGCATCCTGCACCTATCCCCTACATTACAAGATGAGCTCAACATGTAGACACTTCCTGTTGGCAAGAGGAGAAGAGAGAAGAAAAGCATGCAGAGTTTATAGCTGAGATGTAGCAGAGTAGAGAGTGTCATTGTGTGTTATATCCATCTCATGGATTTCTAATCTCTGATCTGTCTCATCTCTCTTTTTCTAAGTTTCAGATACTAGTGCAGATCATAATGATAAAATATGACCTTTGATCCTATAAAAAATGACCATGCACTCCATCTTCAAACTCTGCCATCATTTTCACCTCACCAACGATCATTAATCTCATTGTCAGGCACCTTTCTTGTTTATTGCTCTGTCTGCTAATTTTTGTACCAGCGAGCCCAGTCATCCCTTGCAATATTGTTTTTATCTGCACCTTTCTGGTTTATTGCTCTGCCTGCTTCTCTTTGGATCTTCTCTGGATCGGAGCCAAACCGGCATCGGCAAACACCGGGTGCCGGCTGTAACTAATAGCCGGCACCCCAATGTAACACCCACGATCGGAGTGGGCTGACCGTGGCATCTAACATGCCTCTGGGGGGTATTTCCCCCACGATCAACCCCCCCCCCAACCGTTTTCGGGGGCGCCAATCGCTGCTATGGAAGTGCTGGGGTCCGATCTGGTCAACAGCACTGCCTGTAAGATGGCATCTGTGACGTCCATAACAATCTGTAGAATAAAAGTAAATCATTACTAAACCCGTATGAGGAACGCCGTTAAAAAAACTGTCGAAGTATTCGTCCGAGCAACGAGCAGTTTCGAGTACGCTAATGCTCGAACGAGCATCAAGCTCGGACGAGTATGTTCGCTCATCTCTAGTTGTAAGTTCTCTAGTGTGCAATTTGAAATCTTGTGGATCACTACAGTTTCTTTTGAGTATGAGAAACTGTCTATATTGTATTCCAATTTTTTTTATATATAAACATCTTTATTGGAGTCAGCATGGAAACACACACTTTCAGATTGTCCAACGGGACTTTTTGTAAATTAATTGCGATCAGACATTTTTATGTCTTTTTTTTTTTCTCTTTCTCTTTTTGTCTGTTGTTGTTGCTTTTTTCTTTTTGGTTTATCTGTAAATGTGTTTTTGTTTATGTCAGATGTGATCGTTATGTAAGTTTTGTATGTTGTTTTTGTAGAAAAATGAATAAAAAATTAAAAAAAAAAAAAAAAAAAAGATTGTCCAATGGGACTACATTAGAGATGAGCGAGCACTAAAATGCTCGAGTGCTCGTTACTCGAGTCGAACTTTTCCTGATGCTCAAGTGCTCGTTTCGAATAACGAACCCCATTGACGTCAATGGGAGATTCGAACATTTTTCAAGGTGACCAAGGCTCTGCACAGGGAAGCTTGGCCAAACACCTGGAAACCTTAGAAAATGATGGAAACACCACAGAAATAGGCAGGTAACAGCAGGGGCAGCATGCATGGATGCCTCTGAGGCTGCCTAATTGCACCATTATAGGGCAACAGCATGGTGATGACAGAGTGACCGAGTGAGGCGAGATAGCATCTAAAACACCCAATAATTGACCCTGACACTATAGGGGACGGCATGCGGAGGCAGCGGCAGCAGCGGCAGGCTAGAGAGTGGCATGGCGACATACCCCAAATGGACTCAGGCTTCAAACCAATTAAAAAATTTATTTTGGCGAGGATAACGTGTAGCACTGTACGTATCAGTATTTGGCCTGGTTATAGCGGCAAAGAAGAACCAAAGGAGGCGCTGGAATGATTCCCTATGTGAACGAAAGGTTGATGGTTTATTTAGTCGATAACACAGCGTGGCGGCGACAGAGTGACCAAGTTCCATAACGTATCTGGTGAAATACCCGAAAAATGAGCCTGACACAGCTCGTTTGCTAAGGGGACAACATGTGGAGGCAGCTATGGAGACAACTTTTGGAGGCAGTTATGGAGACGACGTATGGAGGCAGCTATGGAGACAACGTGTGGAGGCAGCTATGGAGACGGCGTGTGGAGGCAGCTGTAGAGACAGCATCTTGAAGCTGCTATGGAGACGTCATGTGGAGGCAACGTGGACGGTTATGGCACCCACGGTGAACGTAAGGAGGTGAGAAAAGAGGAGCGAAAAGATAGATTTTTTTTTTTTTTTTATATTCATTTTTATTGAGTTTTTCAAATATAAAAGATTACAAATACAAACATTAAGATATGACAATTAAAGATTGTTTGACAATACATTTACAGAGGCATATATATTTCAAAGAGTTATTGCTATATATCATCTAATGCAATGTTCCTGCTTATTCGGATGTTAGTCGATTTCTATATTTATTATATTACATATCTTGCCTTTATGTAATTCCATCTTATATTCGTTTGCATTCCTCAAGTGGTAAATGCATAATAGTGTAAAAGGTAGGTAGGGTAACAAAGGGACAAACAAAAAAAAATCCAATAAAACCTTAAAAACCAGTCACAGGATTTCGTCTCAACTATGTCTAGGGTCTGTGTTCATTATTGTTGTCATTTTGTAGGGATTCTACTATTCTTATTTCCTTTCAGAGGAAGTTCTTGAATTGATATGTGAGAGAGGCGAATTATAGTGTAACTGCCAAGGTAGCCAGATTTTCTCTACTGGTTGGTGTTTTAAGAAACCAAATGCCAATGCTTTCTCAAAGTTATATGTTTTCGATATCATATTCTCTATTTTGTTTAATGTAGGACAATTGGGGATCTTCCAGTTTTTAACACAATCCGTGTTATGGTGCAAATATTTACTATCAGTATTCTCTGACTATGGGGTATAACTAAGTCAAGACTCAGCAGGGCTTGTGCTGGGCCTTTATTGGGAACGGGTCCCATCAATTTCCCCATTAGATCATATACTTTATCCCAAATATGATTTATCACTGGACATTCCCAGAAGGTGTGGATCAGGTTTCCCTTTGTCCCGCAGCCTCTCCAGCACAGGGGGGAAGATGTGGGATAGGCTCTATGTATGCGGTCAGGGTGTAATACCATCTTAGTTGTACCTTAAGTGCATTTTCTATATGGGCTGTGCATTTTAGGGCCTTGTACAATGTATTTGACGCTTTTCCCCATTCGGCTGGAGATATGGACCTGTTTAAGTTATTTTCCCAGCTCTTTAATGTGTAGTTACTCTGAAATTGCATACAGTCAGTCAAGTGTATGTATATCAAATTTAGCCCCTATTTTTGGAGTACACCAATTTTTTCAACTGAGTATCATGTCTCTGTGGATTTCTCAGTTTTTCCTCTATAAAGTGTTTCAAACGTAGGTAAGTGAAAATTTCTGCACTGGGAATCTGGTATTTACTCCTGATGTCTGGGAAGGGGAGTATATTATTCTCTGACATTATCTGAGACAAGATTCCCGCTTCTCCCCACTTCTTCAAGTTTAAGTCGGGTATGATATACTCTATCGTGTCTAGATGTATTTCAGAAGTTTGTTTTGCGGTTATTCTCATTTTTGTGGGCTGCTCCCCATATTCTTATAAGATCAATGGTAACATTTGTTTGTTTTGTATGTGCCCATGTATGCTAGCCTCAAGTAAAGTGGTTATTGATGGAATGGAAGCTACTCTCTCCTCTATTTCCATCCATGGGAGTTTGGTATTAGTGTTTAGCCATTGTGATGCTTGTTGTAAGACAGTGGCCTGATAGTACCCCTTCAAGCATGGTATCCCTATTGCCCCTGCTGTTTTGTGTTTGATTAATATTTTCCGTGCAATTCTTGGTTTGTTGCGCTTCCAGATATATGAGTTTAGCAATTGGTTCCCCTTGGTAAAAAAATTTCTGTGGCAGTTCTATAGGTAGAGTGCGGTACAAGTAAAGTAGCCTTGGTAGCATTTTAAAGGCTGCCACTCTCCCCATCCAAGAGACTTCTCTATGTCCCATGTTGTTTATTTCTTTCTGTAGTGTGGCAATGAGGGCTTCATAATTTAATGTATATCGTTTTGCCATTTCTTGTGGAATTTGTACTCCTAAGTAATGAATGTTCCCTGATCGCCAGTCAAACGGGTATTTGGTTTGCAGAAAAGAGACAGGATTTGGTTTAATAAACATAGGCATGGCCTGAGTTTTAGCAGTGTTCAGCTTATAATAAGATATGTTACCAAAGATTTTTATTAAGTCCATAGCATTTTCTATTGAGTCTTCTGGGTCAGATAATGTGAGTATAATATCATCTGCATATAGTGAAATTATATGCTCAATGGAGCCTATTTTGATCCCCCGTATTCCACTTCTGTTTTGTAGAGCACACGTCAAGGGCTCTAAGGATAATATAAAAATCAGTGGCAACAAGGGACAACCTTGACGGGTGCCATTTAATATTTGGAAGGGATTTGATAGGGTGTTGTTTGTGTACACTCTTGCCGATGGTGCAGAATAGAGTGCTCTGATTGCATCTAGTATCTCCCCCTGTATTCCCATTTTCCCTAGGACCGAGAAGACATATTTCCAGTGTATTCGATCGAACGCTTTTTCAGCGTCTAAAGCCAGTACTACCGCAGCTAATTTTTGAGATTCTATGTGATGCATCAGATCTACTATTTTTCTAGTATTGTCTGCTGCTTGTCGACCTTTCACAAAGCCTACTTGGTTGGTGCTAATTAGGTCTGGGAGGATCTCCATAATTCTAGACGCTAGTACCTTTGCATAAATTGTGGTATCTACGTTTAATAACAAAATTGGTCTAAAATTTTGGGGTTCGTTATCTGGTTTCCCGGGTTTGGGTATAGTAATTATCAAGGCCTCCTGGTTTTCTTCTGGCACTGATCCTTTAGCCATGGCTTGGTTAAGCATGGTAGTTAGAAATGGCACTAAAACTTCTGCATGGGTTTTATAATATTCCCCTATCAGTCCATCTGGACTTGGTGCTTTGTGTGGAGGTAAGGAATTGATGGCCCAGGTCACTTCTTCCTTGGATATATGTTGGTTGAGATTTTTAAGTTTGGATTGGGATCGTTTTTTCAACTTTCCTGAGTCTTTGGTTAATATGTAAAGGGGTCTTTATTTAGATTATACAAAGAAGCGTAGTAATCTTTAAATCTGTTTGCTATACTTAACGGCGTGGTAAGCTTTCCCGTTTTTTTTGCATTGTACAAAAATTTTATTTTAGCCTTTAATTGTCTGTGTTTGAATTGGTTGGCGAGCACCTTTCCCGCCTTTAATAACTCCCGTTTTTAATAACTTTTTCTCGTATGTATGAATAAGTAGTAGTCCGAGCTTCTCTTTCTGTATTTTTAATGCTTCAGCTGATATGTTAGATGGATTTGCTTTGTTACTAATTTCTAATTGGTGAATCATGTCCATTACCTTTGATATTTCTGCTAATCTTTGGTTTTTATCCCTTGTATGAATATGCCTCTGATAAATACTTTGTGTGCGTTCCACATAAGTGTTGGGTCGGCTACTGATAAGGAGTTAGATTGAAAATACTCTTTGGCATCTCTCAGGATTATCTCTTTATATTTGGGTTGTTGGAGGATATATTTATTGCAACGCCAGATATACGTAGGAGATTGATCATATATATCAGCTATTTCCAATGTGATGGCAGCATGGTCTGACCATGTGATCGTCTCAATGGTCGATTTTGCTATACGGTTTAATAAGGGTCTATTTACAAGGAAGAAATCTATCCTGGTGTATGTGTTGTGGACTAAGGAGTGGAATCTATAATTCCTTTCTGTGTTATGTTGTGCTCTCCACACATCATACATGTCATTACGCCAAAGTTCTTCCCCTAAGGTGTCTGTGTGTTTTTGCCGAGCAATCTACAGTGGGGTCTGGGGTGATAGGTCCCCCTATTATGATATTGGCTTGTGCATGTTTCTTAACTATTCTGAATATTTTAATAACAAAGTGTAATTGTCTCTGGTTAGGGGCATATATCGTACCTAGGGTGAATGTTTCATTATTGATCGTACATATTAATAGCACATAAGGGCCCATGGGATCTTGTACTACTTAAAGGGGTATTCCCATGAGGGCATTTACATTTAATTAAATTCATTTGCCTTATGTAAACATTTCTTCAATTGGATGTTAATAAAAAAAATGTTCCTGTGTGAAGATAATTTCTCATAAATGTAGTCATGTTGTCCCTTAGAAACCAGATGGCTTCCTCGGATACGACCACGTCACACTCTGGCAGCAGTGGCCAAACATGCGCTATAGAGTCCTGCCGGACCACCAGGATTCAGCAATCATTACCACAGGACGGCTGTGGGACACACAGTAACTCCCGGACATTTTATATACAATAACCTTTTGTTTCTTTGTGCACTCACTACAGCAGAGGTAGCCGTATCCGAGGAAGCTATCTTGTTTCTAAGGGACCATATGACTACATTTATGAGAAATTATCTTCACACGGGAACATTTTTTTTAATAACATCTAATTGAAGAAATGTTTACATATGGCAGATTAATGAAACTGAATGTAAGTGCCCAGACGAGAATACCCCTTTAAGTCTCCTGGAATGCACAGGTTCCTTTAATTGCCAATAGTACTCCTCTGCTTTTTGTTCTATAATGCGCTTGGTATACTATAGGATAAGCGGGGTGTCGCATACGTGGAGCATCTATTTCTTCAGGTGAGTTTCTTGCACAAATAAAACATCACAGGCGCTGAACATGCATACTGCCACACTTGAGCTCTCTTGCATGGGTTGTTAAACCTTTTGGCATTAATAGAAAGTAACTTTACACTCATATTATCCCAATTTGGGTGTAATGCTTACTTGCGTCCTCGTTTCTCCTAACTTTTGCCTCCAATTTGACCATGTACAAATCCCATGAGACGTCTTAGTGCCCGACCTGTGACAATAAATGCAAGAACAAGTAACAAACAATAAACAACTCTGATGCAGTCTAGGCTGCATGTAATAAAAGTATGCAGTGAGTCTACTCAGCTGCCCAGTAGGGGTAAATGTACGGTATCTAAAACCTCCATTCATACCAGCCGATCGCCTCAGCTCTCATCCGTGGTGTGTACCCTTGGATCCGATGGTTTGCCAATCCGGATCCACTCTTGAGGGATTTTTGCTGGTTGTTGGTTGTAGCTGAGGTGGTGGAATACCTCATCTCTTTAACATCTGCATGCCCTCTTATGGGTTTCTAATCAGTGTTGTGACTCCATTTCTCATCACTATCAGATTTGTGGGGAAGCCCCATTTGTATGGGATTTGCTTATCCCGTAAGCAAGCTGTTATCGGAATGGGTTGTCTCCTTAGTCTTAAGGTGGTTGCTGACAGATCTGCAAATATAGAAACCTCTTCGTACGGAGCAGGCAGAGTCCCTATTTTCCTGGATACTTCCATTATCTTCTCTTTGATGGTGTAAAAATGTATCCTAGCCAGGACATCTCTTGGTACCAATTCTACTAAATGTTTTGGTCTTGGTAATCGGTGTGCCCGGTCTATGATTAGGTCTTGTTCTGTGCAATCCGGTAGTAAGGACTTGATCAGTCTCTGCAGGTATTTGGTTAGCTCTGATTGCGGAATAATTTCCAAGATCCCACGAAATTTGACGTTGTTACGTCTTGACCTGTCCTCCATGTCAGCGAGTTTAGCTTGCATTAATTTAACTTCTTCATCTAGGGTGTAATGTGCGTCGAATAACTCATTGTGGGAAGGGACTATTTCTCCCATTTTGTGCTCCACATGGTGAATACGCTCTCCCAGGGATTGTAGTTCTATCTTCACAGGTTTAAGCATGCTTGAGATGTCGCTCTGAAAAGATTGGCGCCAAGCCAGACCCTTATCAGTAGCGGGAAGTAAATCAAATGGGTCTCCGATTGTGGGTTCTGCTTCGTTAGTGTGGCCAATCTCTAAGGAGAACCTGCTATTATCTATGGACAGCCTTGTTCTCTGTTTAGCTGGGCTCTGTGTCTGAGTTAGCGGCGGCCATGTTGAGGAGTTGCTAAGCCTCTTTGTTGTCCCGTGTACTTCTTGTGTACCCCTCGGGGATCGCTCACCCCTCTTCCTGACCCACTTCGGCTGTCAGAACATGGCGAGGATGGCGCAGAGCACGATCTCCGACTGTCAGGTGAGCTTGTACTGTTTTCCTTCCCTCTCACTGGCCGCTCCTTGCTCGTAGCTCGAGATTCTGCACTGTCGGCGCCATCTTGGATTTCTTCCGTCCCTGCTAACATGTAGAAATCCATTGGTTTGCGGGGTCTAGAGACGTTCCTCCGCTTCTTGGTCATCTCACCGGACCTCCTAGTAATGGTTGAGCTGCCGGTATTCGGATCCGTGCTTTGTTTAGTCGCTTATCTTAGAGCTGGCGGCGGAGCAGGCTCACAATGCGACCGTTCCACTCGGCATCCAGGCCCCCCCCCCCCCCCCCCCGAAAAGATAGATTTTAGACTTAAAAGGTTATAGGGTAGTGGGTTGAAGGTTGCTGCAGTTCAAACAATGTTAGTTGGATCTTCGGATGGAGCCAGCAGCCCGCTGCCAGGCAAGCTTTCGCCTGTCCAAGCCCCTGCCTCTCGGCTCCTCCCACCCAAAATGAGCCTGGGGGCCAGAAGCGTTTACTTTGAAAAAAATTATAATTTTCAAACAGGCGGGGTCATTTGAATATTTCATCTAGGAATAATAGAATAGCATAGCGCTTCTATTTTTTATTTTTTTCGGAAATGGTTCCATGATTAAGAGCGACAGTATGGGGCATCCATATTGTGCTGCTATGATTGAATCTTCAGGTCTCCAGCATGGCGGTGACAGATGGGCCGAGTTCCATTATTTATCTAGTGAAACACCCGAAGATTCTGCCTGACACAGCTCGTTTGCTAAGGGGACGGTGTATGGAGGCAGTAAGGTAGTAGCAGATTAAAGGTGCTGCAGTTAAAACTATGTTAGTTGGATCTTGGGATGGAGCTGGCTTGTCTCTGCCAGGGGAGCTTTCGCCTGTCCAAGCACCTGTCTCTCGGTTCCTCCCCACCCAAAATGGGCCTGGGGACCAGAAGCGTTTACTTTAAAAAATTTTAATTTTCAAAGCAGGCGGGGGCTACAAACAGCACTTCTAAGAACCTTTTGTATAAGATCAAGTGTAGTACTGTTCTTATAAGTAATTGGCTTGGTTATGGCGGGGGAGGGGAATGTAAACAGATGCGCAAGAAGCGCTGAAATAATATTGGTCAATGATAAAAGTTTGGCGGTATATTTTGTTGACACAGCCGGGTGGCGACAAAGTTAACAAGTTTGATGTGGAAGCCGTTAAAACAACCCAAAATTCTGCCTCACACAGCTCGTTTGCTAAGGGGACGATGTATGGAGGCAGCTATGTGGGCGACTTTTGGAGGCAGGTATGGAGATGACGTGTGGAGGTAGCAATGGAGACAACATGTGGAGGCAGCTATAAAGATGACGTGTGGAGGCTGCTATGGCGACAATTAAATTTGGATAGTGCCTGTATGTGGCAGTCCAACAAAGTTTTCAAAACAGAGGAGCGGGTAGGTGGCCCTCCAGAAAAATGAAATACATAAAGTACCTGTATGTGGCGCTCCCAAAAATTGCTTAAAACAGAGGATCTGGTAGGTGGCCCTCCAGAAAAATTAAATACATAAAGTACTATAGCTAGAGCCAGTTGGCCCTAGCAAAAAATAGCCAGTTTCCTCTGCTTTAGTGTACAAAGAGGAGGAGAAGAAGGTTGAGCTGCTTTCACCTGGTGGAGAATGGAAATCATGAGAAATCCAGGCTTGATTCATCTTGATAAGCATTAGACTGTCAGTGCTGTCAGTTGACAGGCGTGTATGCTTATCAGTGATGATGCGACCAGATGCAATGAAAACCCGCTCTGACAACACGCTAGCGGCAGGGCAGCCAAGTACCTCCATGGCGTACAGTGCCAGTTCAGGCCACATGTCTAGCTTTGAAACCCAGTAGTTGTAGGGAGCTGTGTGATCATTTACGACGATGGTATGGTCAGCTACGTACTCCCTCACCATCTTTCTGTAAAGATCAGCCCTACTCTGCCGAGACTGGGGACAAGTGACAGTGTCTTGCTGGGGTGACATAAAACTGGCAAATACTGTTTCAGCTTGTGCACAAGGGCCTGCTGGTATTCATGCATTCTCATACACCTTTCCTCTACAGGGATGAGAGTGGAAAGATTTTGCTGTACCGTGGGTCCAGGAGAGTTAATACTCAGTAATCGGTGCTGGAATAAATTCTTTGAACGCGAGGGTCACGGGATAGACAGCCTAGCATGAAATCTGCCATGTGCGCCAGAGTCCCAACGTGCAAGAATTCACTCCCCTCACTGGCCTGACTCTCCATTTCCTCCTCCTCCTTCTCCAACTCCTCTTCTTCTGCCCATACACTCTGAACAGTTAAGGACTGAGCAATGCTACTCTTCTGTCTCGCCAACATTCTCGGAGGGTGCTTTGGCTATCAACAAGGGAACCTTCTTCCCCCGTCTCTTGTGATGAGCGCAAAGCTTCCGACTTCATGCTGACTAGAGAGTTTTCAAACAGGCCAAGCAGCGGGATGGTGAGGCTGATGATGGTGGCATTGCCACTGACCATCTGTGTTGACTCCTCAAAATTACTCAGCACCTTACAGATATCAGGCATCCACGTCCACTCCTCATTGTAGACTTGAAGAAGCTGACTGACCTGACTACCAGTTCTGGTGGAAGTTGACATCTGGCAGTCTACAATCACTCTGCGCTGCTGGTAAACTCTAGATAACACAGTTCATGTAGAATTCCACATGGTGGGCACGTCGCACAACAGTCGGTGAGCGGGCAGTTGGAGGCGGCGCTGCGCTGCCCTGAGAGTGGCAGCATCTGTGCTGGACTTTCTGAAATGCGCACAGATGTGGCGCACCTTCGTCACCAAATCAGACAGATTGGGATATGTTTTAAGGAACCGCTGAACTATGAGATTTAACACATGGGCCAGGCATGGCCCATGTGCCACTCTGCCGAGTTACAAAGCCACCACCAGGTTACGGCCGTTGTCACACACAACCATGCCTGGCTTAAGGTTCAGCGGTACTAGCCACAGAATGGTCTGTTTCATGATTCACTGTAATAGCTCTTGGGCGGTATGCCTTTTATCAGCAGTTTGAGCACCGCCTGCTGTCGCTTAGCGACGGCACTGCTGCTGTGCCTAGAGCTACCGACTGATGGCGCCATGCCCACGGATGGTAATTCGGAGGAGGAGGTGGAGGAGGGGTGGGAGGAGGAGGAGGCATAGTAGGCCTTTGAGACCTGGACCGAGGTAGGCCCCGCAATCCTCGGCGTCGGCAGCATATGAGCGGCCCCAGGGTCAGACTCGGTCCCAGGCTCCACCAAGTTCACCCAATTTGCCGTCAGCTAGACATAGTGGACCTGCCCGGCAGCACTTATCCACTTGTCCGTGGTTAGGTGGACCTTGTCAGAAACCGCATTGGTCTGATGTTGTATGACACGTGCTGGTGCAGGGCTGGGATGGCACATTGGGAAAAGTAGTGGCAGCTGGGGACCGAATACCGAGGGGCAGCCACCGCCATGAGGTTGCAAAAGGCCTCGGTCTCTAAAAGCCTATAGGGCAGCATCTCCAGGCTGAGTAATTTGGAGATGTGGACGTTGAGTGCTTGGGCGTGTGGGTGGGTGCAACTGTATTTCCTCTTGTGCTCCAGCGTCTGGGATATAGAGAGCTGGACGTTGCACATGGAGACATTGGTGGACGCTGTGGAGGATCGTGGAGGCAAAGGTGTGGTTTTCGCCCAGGAGGTATTTGTGCCGGGGTCCTGGGCAGGGGCCTGACTAGCAGAGTCAGCAAATGACACAGGGGAAGGAGCAGTGGTGGACCCGGCCGGAGGTGAACGGCCTTGGTGCCATTGAGTGGGATGTTTAGCATTCATATGCCTGCGCATACTGGTGGTGGTTAAGCTTGTAGTTTTGGAACCCCTGCTGATCCTGGTGTTGCACAGGTTGCACACTACAGTCCGTCGGTCATCCGTTATTTCTTTAAAGAACCTCCAGACTTCAGAAAATCTAGCCCTCGACACGGGAGCTTGACTACATGAAATATCTGGCGCTGATGCACCAGCTCCGGCCCTGCCTCTCCGTCTGGCCCCACCACTGCTTCTTCCAACCTGTTCTCGTATAGGACTCACCTCAGTCTCACAAGCACTGTGTTCAGCCGGCCTATGAACCCAGCTTGGGTCTGTCACCTCATCGTGCTCTGATCCCTCAGTCTGCTCCCCCTGTCTGACAACCGTGTCTCCTCATCGTCCGACACCTCTTTACACACTTCTTCCACTACGTCAAGAAGGTCATCATGACCCACAGAATGTGACCGGTGGAAAACCTGGGCATCGGGAAAGAGCTCAGAAGCAACCTGAGAAGTGGTTTGTGACTCTGGGAAGGGTCCAGAAAACAGTTCCTCGAGTATGCCTGGGAGGGGGCAGGGAGCTGGAGGTTTGCTCACTTGGGTAACATGGGTGGACTGCGTGGAAGACTGACTGGTGGACAAATGGCTAGAAGTATTGTCCGTAATCCACGACATCACCTGTTTGCACTGTTCTGGCCTCAACAGTGCTCTACCACGAGTCCCAGTAACTTGAGACATGAAGCTAGGGACTGCAGCTCTACAGCGTTCCCCTGCTCCTTCATCAGCAGGTGGTGTCTCACCCCGCCCACGCCCATGCCCTTGTCCTCTACCCCTAACCCTCGGGTTCAACATTTTCAAAATTAAAATCTATTATATAGACAAAACAGAAAAATAAACTGTAATTTTTTTGTGTTTTTTATTTTTTTTTATTTATTTTTTTGTTTTGTTTTTTTGTGTTTTTTTTTCATTTTAATTTTTTTTTGGTGTTTTTTTTTATAGTACAAAACGTGCAGAAGAAATCAGACAGCAACCACAGAAGATGATTGCTATGGCTAGTTTCTAACCTACACTGACAGCACACAAAAGGATTTTGTGCTGTGACTGAGTGTGTCACTTTATCTTTTGAAAAACGCTAATGTAGCCATAACAAGGGCTTTTGGGTTCTTAGAGAATCACTCCTGCCTAACAGTAATGTTCTTGAAGAATCACTCCTGCCTAACAGTAAAGTTCTTGGTGGTCAGGGATAGCACCATAACGCTATCCCTGACCAGCAGCAGCTCTCTCCGTAACGGCATCCAGGCAGAGAATGATCCGAGCAGCGCGGTCAGGGACTAGTCTATTCCAGGGTCACCTGATCAGGCCAGCCAACCACTGCTATCGACATGTAAGTGTACCACGTGATGCTGGGTGTACTGCAGAGTCTCCTGGCTTTTGATTGGCTCTGTTTCTGGCCTCCAAAAATCCAAACGCCGCGAGATGCCATTTTCTCGAGCGGCTGAAATACTCGTCCGAGCACCGAGCAGTTGCAAGTATGCTCATGTTTAAACGATGATCGGACGAGTATGTTGGCTCATCTCTAGACTACATTTTACAATATTATTGAATACATAATGGATGTTTGTTGTAGCATAAATAATTTTGATTATCTTGTCTTTACTAAATCAAACACGCTGTATAACAGCCAATTAACAACCACTTAACTGCAGGCATAATTGGTACGTATAGAATACATATATTGAATATCCCTTGGGTTACGATGAGCATAGGTAGTACTTGTCTATCAGATTTATGCAAGAACAGTGGAGCTCTCTACTGCTGGTTTGTAGCATTCATATTTTGAATACCATGCATGGTCTGTCCTATCTGAGGCTTTATAAAATAAGGATTTAATCCAGGGTTCCCATCTAGAATAGCATTTCTTTTGTGTGTTGTTTATGAAAGTCATAACTCTCTCTAGATTTCATATCATGTTTAATCTCCTGGTCAATTCACTAAAAGACAGTATTTTCAGAGTTTTCCAAATGGAAGCTATGATAGTAGATGGATATATGAAATATAACATTTTGCTCTTCTGACAACCCTAGTCCCAGTACATCCAAAGCTGGCATTTATAAGATTTTAAAATCTCACTTAGCAAGCTTTCAACTTGTTGCCAAAGCCCCGGTATGACGTTGTATTGCTTAAAAATATGAAGCCTATCTCCATATCCCAAGTGGCATCTCCAACAGATACTTCAGCAGTTAGGGAATATTTTCAAGCTTACTAGGGGTATAATACCATCTATACAATATTTTTCTCCTGGTTTCCATATGAATTACACATCTATTGAGAGAAGAAGTTAACCTGAACATTGCATTCCAAAGATGGTTTTCCCTACATCATTTTGCCACTACTCCAAGCATAGTAGCATGGGAGACATTAGGTTTTCTACAATGGCCCTGTAGGCTAAATTAATACCTTTTGTACATTTTTCAGGTTTCTAAAAAGCATTCTCTTTCATGTTTGAGGGAAGCTCTGAAATGAAATGCCTTAATCTCAAATATTTATAAAAGTTATGTTTGGAAATGTTACATTTCTTTCATATGTCTACAAACACCATTAAGTGTCCCCTTTCCCAAACATCTGCGATCCTCTGTACACCTGTTGTCACGGGTGCTATTGCAACCTATCTCCAGGGTCGCATGTGCACCCATGCCCCTCTCCATTCTGCCCCGGTCACTCACCTCGCTGCGTTCCAACGCCGACTCCAGCAGCACGTCGCCATTAATTGGCACTGCCCATTTTCAGCTAAATTACTTAAACCTGCCTCTTCCTGCACTCCCTGCCTGTTCTTTGTGCCTCAAAGCCTTATAAAAAGCTCTGTTCCTCCTTTGCTGAGTTCCTGTGTCCCTTGTGCCCGTGTTCCCGTTCCCATCTGCCTGAACCTCCTGTTGCTGACTCCGGATTGGACTTAACCCTGCATCTCTGCCGCCTGCCTGACCCTGTGCCTTGATCTGCCCACGAGTCTTCCATTAAGGTACCTCAGGCTAGTCGCACCTGTGGCTTTGCGGAGGGCTCTTGTGAAGACCTGGTGCCACTTAGACTGCGATCCCAGGTGTCGGCTAGTACCACCTCCCTCGGTGGTCCAGTGGATCACCTGTGTACACTCAATTTTGCTGATCTAAATTAACTATCACTGTGGATGCCACTTCACAGTATTCAGCAGTGATGTGGGGAGGAAATTAGAAGGCTTAACTGGGGTCTTCCTAGGTTTAGGTAGAGTCAAGATGGTTGCTAGCAACATCTCTTTAGGAATTGAGCCGAAAACTGTATAAAAGTGAATTACTTTGCTAAACGAGGCACTAGGAGCTTGGCATGTGCTTCATAATATTTGTTTGTTAGGCCCTCGGGCCCTGGTGCCTTATTGTTTTTTAATGACCTGATCACCTTACTTATTTCCTTTTTGGAGATAAGCCTGGCTAACAACTGATATTGTTCCTCATATAGAGTTGGTAAGCTAATATCATCCATAAATGTTATTATCCCCTCTAAAGTTGGTTATCATCCTATAGGAGTGATTCTACAGGAGTGATTCTACAAGAACCCAACAGCCCTTCTTAGGGCTACAATAACATTTTATTTTCCTTTTTTTTGGTTTGCTTGTGGCTGGGCTTGCTGCCATTAGTAGTGCAGCTAGTATCATATTGTGAGGAATTTGCAGGGAGACTTGCGACCGTTGTGTTTAGCTCTTAGTGACACACATATCCACCTCAAACACGAAGTGGGACAATTTATTAGGGGTTTGATTTGAATTAGGCAGAGTCTGCTGATTTTTTTTTTTTTACGTTTATTTCTTTTTATAACTCAAAGTAATCTGGCAAAGCAGTGTGCTTTCAGTGTAGGCTAGAAAATAGCCATAGGAGAACCCTGACAGCTTACTTAGGCCTACAATAGCGTTATATTTAACTTTTTTTTTGTCTGCTTGTGGCTGGGCTTGCTGGCACTAGTAGTGCAGCTAGTACCATATTGTGAGGAATTTGCAGGGAGACTTGCGACCGTTGTGTTTAGCTCTTAGTGACACACATATCCACCTCAAACACCGAAGTGGGACAATTTATTAGGGGTTTGATTTAAATTAGGCAGAGTCTGCTGATTTTTCTTTTTTTACGTTTATTTCTTTTTATAACTCAAAGTAATCTGGCAAAGCAGTGTGCTTTCAGTGTAGGCTAGAAAATAGCCATAGGAGAACCCCAACGGCTTATTTAGGCCTACAATAGCGTTATATTTTCCTTTTTTTTGGTTTGCTTGTGGCTGGTCTTGCTGCCATTAGTAGTGCAGCTAGTACCATATTGTGAGGAATTTGCAGGGAGACTTGCGACCGTTGTGTTTAGCTTTTAGTGACACACATATCCACCTCAAACACCGAAGTGGGACAATTTATTAGGGGTTTGATTTGAATTAGGCACAGTCTGCTGATTTTTTTTTTTACGTTTATTTCTTTTTATAACTCAAAGTCATCAGGTACAGTACAAAATCCAGTTGTGTGCTGTCAGTGTAGGTTAGAAACTAGCCATAGCAATAGGATAGCATCGTTTTGTTTAAAAAAAAAAAACAAGCAAAAAAAAAATGTAAAGTTTACACTTTAATTTGGAAAATGTTTAACCCGAGGGCTCGGGGTAGAGGACGAGGGCGTGGACGTGGGCGTCCAACTACTGCAGGGGTCAGAGGCCATGGTCCTGGGCGGGGTGAGACACCACCTGCTGATGAGGGAGCAGGGGAATGCCGCAGAGCTACACTCCCTAAGTTCATCATGTCTCAAGTTACTGGGACTCGTGGTAGAGTATCAACAGTGCATCTACCACGAGTCCCAGTAACTTCAGGACAGAACCTAGGGAGTTGTAGCCTCTGCGGGCGTTCCCCTGCTCCCTATCAGCAGGGGGTGGTGTCTCACCCGACCAGGACACGCCTCTGACCCCTTGCAGTAGTTGGACGCCCACCGTCCCCGCCCTCATCCCTCTACCCTAGCCCTCGGGTATTAAACATTTTGAAATGAAAATTAATAAAACTTTAATTTTTTTTTTTACTCCTTTTTTTTTGTTTTTTTGTGTTTTTTTTTTGTGTTTTTTAGTTTTTAAAACCAAAAAAAAAAAAAATCGATGCTATCTATTGCTATGGCTATTCTCTTAGCCAAGTATGAAACACCCACTGCTATGCCAAGATGGAGGATGACGCTGGTTATTAAAAAAAAATAAACGTGAAATAAAAAGAAAAATGGCATACGTGCAAATTAAAAATCAAACCCTAATAAATTTTCCCCACTTCGGTCTTTGCGATGGAATGTGCGTCACTAAGCGCTACACACAAATGTCGCAAGTCTCACTACAAATTCCTAACATGTGGGAGAGATGCACTGCAGCAAGGATAGCACAGCAGATACCAAGAAATAAAATATATATAACGTTTGTAGGCGAAAGGTAAGACGTTTGGATTCTCCTTTGGCTATTTTCTAGCCAAGCTATGAAAGCACACTGCTATGCCAGATGAGATGACGATGAGTTATGAAAAAAATTAAACGTCAATAAAAAGGAAATGGCAGACTGGGCCTAATTGAAATCCAAACCCCCTAATTAAATTTCCCACTCGGTCTTTGCGATTGGATAATGTGCGTCCAAATGCGCATTAAACAACACCGGTCGCAAGTCTCACTACAAACTGAAATTGTGGTAGTAGATGCACTGGCAGCAGGACAGCCACACGCAGATAAAGTTCCAGAAATAAAATATAGATAACACATTGTAGGCGTAAGTAAGCCATTGGAGTTCCTTTGGCTATTTCCTTTAGCAAGTATGAAAGCACACTGCTATGCCCAGATGAGATGGACGCTGAGTATGAAAAAAAAAAAATAAACGTCAAATTAAAAAGGACATGGGCAGACTGTGCCTAATTGGAAATCAAACCCCTAATAAATTTTCCCACTTACGGTCTTGCGATGATGGATATGTGAGTCACTAAGCGCTAAACACCAAGGTCGCAAGTCTCACTCCAAAATTCCTCACAATTGGTAGTAGAGATGCACTGCAGCAAGGACAGCCACCAGCAGATCAACCAGAATAAAATATTATATAAACGCTATGTAGGCGTAAGTAAGCCGTTTGGGATTCTCCATGGCTAGTTATAGCCAAGTATGATGCACACTGCTATACCAGATTGAGGATGACGCTGAGTTTGAGTTAGAAAAATAAACGTAAAATAAAAAGTAAATCCAGACTTGTGTGTGCCTAATTGAAATCAAACCCCTAATAAATTTTCCCCACTTTGTGTTTGAGGTGGTGATCGTGTGTCACTATGAGCTAAAACAATCGGTAGAAGTACCCCTGCAAATTCCTCACAATATATCGCGTACTAGCTGCAAATAAAAAAAAAAAAAAGTATAACGTTATTGTTAGCTCTAGAGGGCTGGTTGGGTTCTTTAGACAATCCTCCTAACACTATTTAATGAACAGCCTAACGCTTTCCCTCTGCCAGCAGCAGCTCTCTCCCTAGCGGATCCAGACACAGATATGAATTCCGGAAGCGCAAGTCAGGGGCAGTTATTTCCAGGTCCACAGATCTGGCCCAGCCAACACTGCTTCGACGGTAAGGGTTACCACGTATGCTGGGTGGCAGTGCAGAGTCTCCTGCTTGTGATTGGCTTGTTTGGCCGCCAAAAAAGCAAACGGCGGGAGCTGCATTTTCTCGAGCGGCCCGAAGTATACGTGCCGAGTCAAGACGCAGTTTTCGAGTACGTAATGAATCGAACGAGCATAGCTCGGAACGAGTATGTTCGCTCATCTCTAGTTGTAAGTTCTTCTAAGGTGCAATTGAAATCTTGTGGATCAACTACGTTTTTTGGCGTATGAAGAAACTGTCTAATTGATTCCAATGTTTTTTTTTATAAACATCTTATTGGAGTCAGATGGGACAACACACTTTAAGATTGTCAACGGGACTTTTGTCAATATTGCGATCAGACATTTTATGTCTTTTTTTTTTCTCTTTCTCTTTTGTCTTTTTGGTGTTGCTTTTTTCTTTTTGGTTTATCTGTTAAATGTGTTTTTGTTTAGTCAGAGTGGATCGTTATGAAGTTTTGTTATGTTGTTTGTAGAATAGAATGAAAATGAAAAAATTAAAAATAAAAAAAAAAAAAAAAAAGATTGTCCCAATGGGACTACATTAGAGCTGATCGGAGCACTGTAAAATGGCTCGAGTGCGTTCTGGAGTCGAACTTTTCTGTGCTCAAGTGCTCGTTTCGATATATACGAACCCCATTTACGTCAATGGGAGATTGAACATTTTCAGGTTGACCAAGGCTCTGCACAGGGAAGCTTGGCCAAAACACCTGGAAACCTTAGAAAAGATGGAAAAAACAGAAATAGGCATGGTAACAGCAGGGGGCAGCATGCATGGGCCTCTGAGGCTGCCTAATTGCACCTTATAGGGCAACAGCATGGTGATGGAAGAAGTGACCGGAGGTGCGGGGAGAAGGCATCTAAAAACACCCAAAGATTTTGACCCTGCACTGATAGGCGGAGGCATGGGGCAGGCGGGCAGGCAGCGACGCAGGCTAGAGAGTTGGCATGGACACATACCCAAATGGAATCAGGCTCCAAACCAATAAAAAGATTTTTTTGGCGAGGAGAGGATAACCGTGTAGCACGGTACGTCATCAGTATTGGCGGTTTATAGCGGCAAGAATTTCTTGAACCAAAGGAGGCGCGTTGGAATGATTCCCTTATGTTGAACGAAAGGTTTGATGGTTTATCTAGTCGATACACAGCGTGGCGGCGACAGTGTCCGAGGGACCAAGTCCATAACGTATTGTGAAATAACCCGAAAAAAATGAGCCGACACAGCTCGGTTGCTACGGGGACAAACATGTGCGAGAGCTATGGAGACAACTTGGAGGGCAAGTTATGGAGAAGACGCGTATGGAGGCAGCTATTGGAGACCACGCTGTGGAGGCAGCTATGGAGACGGCGTGTGGAGGCAGCTGATTAAAGAAACAGCATCTGAAGCTTGCTATGGAGACGGACGTGTGGAGGCAACGTGGACGGTTTATGGCACACACGGTGAACGGTAAGGACCCCTGGTGAGAAAGAGGAGCGAAAAGATAGATTTTTTTTTTTTTTTATATCATTTTTATGGTTTTAAATTGTACAAGATTACAAAATAAAACATTAAGATATGACAATTAAAGATTGTTTGACAAAATTTTACAGAGCATATATATTTAAAGAGTTATGACTATATATATTAATATGCAATGTTCTGCTAATTCGGATGTGTCGCTTTCTAGTTTAGTATATTACATATTTGCCTTTATGTAATTCCATCTATATTCGTTTGCATCCTCAAGTGGTAAATGCATTAGTGTAAAAGGTACAGGTTTTAGGGTAACAAAGGGACAAAAAAAAAAAAAATCCCAAGTAAAACCTTAAAAACCAGTCACACGGATTTCGTCTCAACTAGTCTCAGGGTTCTGGTTCATTATTGTTGTCTTTTGTAGGGATTACTACTATTCTTATTCCTTTCAGAGGAAGTTCTTGAATTGATATGTGAGAGAGGCGAATTATAGTGTAACTGCAAGGTAGCCAGTTTTCTCTAATGGTTGGTGTTTTAAGAAACCAAATGCCAATGCTTTCTCAAAGGTATATGTTTCGATATCATATTCTCTATTTTGTTTAATGTAGGACAATTGTGGGGATCTTCAGTTTTTACACATCCAGTGTTATGGTGCAAATATTTACTATCAGATCCTGACTTCTATGGGGTATAACTAAGTCAAGACTCAGCAGGGGCTTGTGCTGGGCCTTTATTGGGAACGGGTCCCATCAATTTCCCATATAGATCTATAATTTATCCCAAATATGATTTATCACTGGACATAGTCCCAGAAGGTGTGGATCAGGTTTCCTTTGTCCCGCAGATCATCTCCAGCACAGGGGGGAAGATGTGGGATAGGCTCTATGTATGCGGTCAGGGTGTAAATACAATTAGTTGTACCTTAAGTGCATTTTATATATGGGCTGTGATTTTAGGGCCTGTACAAATGATTTGACGCTTTTTCCCCATTGGCTGGAGATATGGACCTGTTTAAGTTATTTTCCCAGCTCTTTAATGTTGTAGTTACTCTGAAATTGCATCATCAGTCAGTCAAGTGTATGTATATCAATTAGCCCTATTTTGGAGAAGTACACCAATTTTTTCAACTGAGTATCATGTCTCTGTGGATTTCTCAGTTTTTCTCTATAAAGTGTTTCAAACGTAGGTAAGTGAAAATTTCTGCACTGGGAATCTGGTATTTACTCCTGATGTTGGGAAGGGGAGTAATTATTCTCTGACATTATCTGAGACAAGATTCCCGACTTCTCCCCACTTCTTAAGTTTAAGTCGGGTATGATATACTCTATCGTGTCTAGATGTATTCAGAAGTTTGTTTTGCGGTTATTCTCATTTTTTGGGTCTGCTCCCCATATTCTTATAAGATCAATGGTAACATTTGTTTGTTTTGTATGTGCCCATGTATGCTAGCCTCAAGTAGTAAGTGGTTATGATGGAATGGAAGCTACTCTCTTCCTCTATTTCCATCCCGGGGTTTGGTTTGAGTGTTTTTTAGCCATTATTGTGATGCTTGTTGTAAGACAGTGGCCTGATAGTAACCCTTCAAGCATGGCTATCCCTATGCCCTGCTGTTTGGTTTTGATTAATTATTTTCCGTGCAATTCTTGGTTGTTGGTTGCGCTTCCAGATATATGAGTTTAGCAATTGGTTCCCCTTGGTAAAAAAAAATTCTGTGGCAGTTCTATAGGTAGGTTGCGGTACAAGTTAAAGTAGCCTTGGTAGCAATTATTAAAGGCTGCACTCTCCCCATCCAAGAGACTTCTGCTATGTCCCATGTTGTTTATTTCTTTCTGTAGTGTGGCAATGAGGGCTTCATAATTTAATGTATATCGTTTTGCCATTTCTTGTGGAATTTGTATCCTAAAGTAATGATGTTCCCTGATCGCAGTCAACGGGTATTTGGTTTGGAGAAAAGAGACAGGATTTGGTTAATAACATAGGATGGCCCTGAGTTTTAGCAGTGTTCAGACTTATAATAAGATATGTTACCAAAGATTTTTTTAAGTCATAGCATTTTCTATTGAGTCTTCTTGGGTCAGATAATGGTGAGTATAATATCATCTGCAATAGTGAAATATATGCTCAAGGAGCCTATTTTGATCCCCGTTTCCACTTTGTTTTGTGTAGAGCACACGTTCAAGGGCTCTAAGGATATATAAAAATCAGTGGCAACAAGGACAACCTTGACGGGTGCCTTGATATTTGGAAGGGAATGCTAGGGTGTTGTTTGTGTACACTCTTGCGATGGTTGCAGAATAGAGATGCTCTGATTGCATAAGTATCTCCCCCTGTATTCCCCATTTCTAGTCGACCGGAGAAGACCATATTCCAGTGGATTCGATCGAACGCTTTTTCAGGTCTAAAGCCAGTACTACCGCAGCTAATTTTTGAGAGTCTATGGATGCATCAGATTCTCTATTTTTCTAGTATTGCTTGCTGCTTGTCGACCTTTCACAAAGCCTACTTGGTTGGTGCTAATTAGGTCTGGAGGATCTCCATAATTCTTCTAGACGCTAGTACCTTTGATAAATTGTGGTATCTACGTTTAATAACAAAATTGTGTCTAAATTTGGTGGTTCGTTATCTGGTTTCCCGGGTTTGGGTTATAGTAATTATCAAGGCCTCCTGGTTTTCTTCCTGGCACGATGATCCTTTAGCACATGGCTTGGTTAAGCATGTGTAGTTTAGAAATGGCACTAAAAACTTCTGCATGAGTTTTAATATTCCCCTATCAGTCCATCTGGACTTGGGTGTCTTGTGTGGGAGGTAAGGAATGATGGCCCAGGTCACTTCTTCCTTGGATTATGTTGGTTGAGATTTTTAAGTTTGGATTGGGATGTGTTTTTCAACTTTCCTGAGGTCTTGGTTAATATTAAAGGGTCTTTATTTAGATTATACAAAGAAGCGTAGTAATCTTTAAATCTGTTTGCTATACTTAACGGCGTGGTAATCTTCCCGTTTTTTTTTTGCATGTACAAAAATTTTATTTTAGCCTTAATGTAATTGTCTGTGTTTGAATTGGTTGGCGAGCACCCCTTTCCCGCCTTTAAAACTCCCGTTTTTAATAACTTTTTCTCGTATGTATGAATAAGTAGTAGTCCGAGCTTCTCTTTCTGTATTTTTAATGCTTCAGCTGAAGTTAGATGGATTTGCTTTGTTAAATTTCTAATTGGTGAATCATGTCCATTAACTTGATATTTCTGCTAATCTTTGGTTTTATCCCTTGTATGATATGCCTCGATAAATACTTTGTGTGCTCCACATAAGTGTTGGGTCGGCTACGATACTGATAAGGATGTTAGATGAAATAACTCTTTGGCATCTCTCAGGATTATCTCTTTATATTTGGGTTGTTGGAGGATATTTTATTGGTCAACGACAGATATACGTAGGAGATTGATCAATCTATACTCAGCTATTTTCAATGTGATGGCAGCATGGTCTGACCATGTGATCGTCCTCAATGGTCGATTTGCTATACGGTTTAATAAGGGTCTATTACAAGGAAGAAATCTATCCTGGTGTATGTGTGGACTAAGGAGTGGAATCTATAATTCCTTTCTGTGTTATGTTGTGCGCCTCCACAACATCATACATGTCATTACGCCAAAGTCTTCCCCTAAGGTTGTCGCGTGTGTTTTTGCCGAGCAACTCTACAGTGGGGTCGTGGGTGATATTAAAGTCTCCCCCTATATGATATTGGCTTGTGCATGTTTTTAACTATTCTGAATATTTTAATAACAAGTGTATGCTCTGGTTAGGGGTAGGGTATATCGTACTCGGGTGAATGTTTCATTATTGATCGTACATATTATAGCACATAAGGGGCCCATGGGATCTTGTACTACTAAAGGGGTATTCCCATGAGGGCATTTACATTTAATTAAATTCATTTGCCTTATGTAAAGCATTTCTTCAATTGGATGTTAATAAAAAAAAATGTTCCTGTGTGAAGATAATTTCTCATAAATGTAGGTATGTTGCCCTTAGAAACCGATGGCTTCCTCGGATACGACATCACCACTCTGGCAGCAGTGGCCAAACATGCGCTATAGAGTCCTGCCGGACCACCAGGATTCAGCAATCATTACCACAGGACGGCTGTGGGACACACAGTAACTCCGGACATTTTATATACAATAACCTTTTGTTTCTTTGTGCACCACTACAGCAGAGGTAGCCGTATCCGAGGAAGCTATCTTGTTTCTAAGGGACCATATGCACATTTATGAGAATTATCTTCACACGGAACATTTTTTTAATAAACATCTAATTGAGACAATGTTTACATATGGCAGATTAATGAAACTGATTGTAAGTGCCCAGACGAGAATACCCCTTTAAGTCTCCTGGAATGCCAAGGTTCCTTTAATTGCAATAGTAATCCTCTGCTTTTTGTTCTATAATGCGCTTGGTATACTATAGGATAAGCGGCGGTGTCGCATACGTGGAGCATCTATTTCTTCAGGTGAGTTTCTTGCAAACATAAAAACATCACAGAGCGCTGAACATGCATACTGCACACCTTGAGCTCCTGGCATGGGTTGTTAACCTTTTGGCATTATAGAAAGTAAACTTTACACTCATATTATCCCAATTTGGGTGTAATGCTACTTGCGTCCTCGTTTTCTCCTAACTTTTGCCTCCAATTGACCATGTACAAAATCCCATGAGACGTCTTAGTGCCCGACTGTGACAATAAAGCAAGAACAAGTAACAAACAATAAACAACTCTGATGCAGTCTAGGCTGCATGTAATAAAAGTATGCAGTGAGTCTACTCAGCTGCCCAGTAGGGGTAAATGTAGGTATCTAAAACCTCCATTCATACAAGCCGATGCGCCTCAGCTCTCATCCGTGGTGTGTACCCTTGGATCCGATGGTTTGCCAATCCGGATCCACTCTTGGGATTTTTGCTGGTTGTTGGTTGTAGCTGAGGTGGTGGAATACCTCATCTCTTTAACATCTGCATGCCCTCTTATGGGTTTTCTAATCAGTTGTTGTGACTCCATTTCTCATCACATCAGATGTGGGGAAGCCCCATTTGTATGGGATTTGCTTATCCCGTAACAAGCTGTTATCGGAATGGGTTGTCTCCTTAGTCTTAAGGGTGGTTGCTGACAGATCTGCAAATATAGAAACCTCTTCGTACGGAGCAGGCAGAGTCCCTATTTTCCTGGATACTTCATTATTTCTCTTTTTGATGGTGTAAAAATGTATCCTAGCCAGGACATCTCTTGGTACCAATTCTACTAATGTTTTGGTCTTGGTAATCGGTGTGCCCGGTCTATGATTGGTCTTGTTCTGTGCAATCCAGGTAGTAAGGACTTGATCAGTCTCTGCAGGTATTTGGTTAGCTCTGATTGCGGAATAATTTCCAAGATCCCACGAATTTGACGTTGTTATGTTACGTCTTGACCTGTCTCCATGTCAGGAGTTAGTTTAGTTGCATTAATTTAACTTCTTCATCTAGGGTGTAATGTGGTGTCGAATAACTCATGTGGGAAGGACTATTTCTCCCATTTTGTGTTGCGCCACATGGTAATACGCTCTCCCAGGGATTGTATTCATCTTCACAGGTTTAAGCATGCTTGAGATGTCGCTCTGAAAAGATTGGCGCCAAGCCAGACCCTTATCGTAGCGGGAGTAAATCAAATGGGTCTCCGATTGTGGTTCTGCTTCGTTACGTTAGTGTGGTCAATCTCTAAGAGAGAACCTGCTATTATCTATGGACAAAAGCCTTGTTCTCTGTTTAGCTGGGCTGTGTCTGAGTAGGCGGCCATGTTGAGGAGTTGCTAGCCTCTTTGTTGTCCGTGTACTTCTTGTGTTACCCCTCGGGGATCGCTCACCCCTTCTCTTCCTGACCCACTTCGGCTGTCAGAACATGCGAGGATGGCGTCAGAGCACGATCCGACTTGGGCAGGTGAGCTGTACTGTTTTCCTTCCCTCTCACTGGCCGCTCCTTGCTCGTAGCTCGAGATACTGCACTGTCGGCGCCATCTGGATTTCTTCCGTCCCTGCTAACATGTAAAATCCATTGGTTTGGCGGGGTCTAGAGACGTTCCTCCGCCTTCTTGGTAATCTCACCGGACCTCTAGTAATGGTTGAGCTGCCGGTATTCGGATCCGTGCTTTGTTTAGTCGCTTATCTTAGAGCTGGCGGCGGAGCAGGCTCACAATGCGAAGTCCACTCGGATCCAGCCCGCCCCACGCCCCCCCCCCCCCCCCGAAAAGATAGATTTTAGATTACTTAAAAGTTATAGGGTAGTAGTGGGTTGAAGGTTGCTGCAGTTCAAACAATGTTAGTTGGATACTTCGGATGGAGCCAGCAGCCCGCTGCCAGGGCAAGCTTTCGCCTGTCCAAGCCCCTGCCTCTCGGCTCCTCCCACCCAAAATGAGCCTGGGGGCCAGAAGCGTTACTTTGAAAAAATTATAATTTTCAAACAGGCGGGGGTCATTTGAATATTTCATCTAGGAATAATAGAATAGATAGCGCTTCTATTTTTTATTTTTTTCGGAAATGGTTCCATGATTAAGAGCGACAGTATGGGGCATCCATATTGTGCTGCTATGATTGAATCTTCAGGTCTCCAGCATGGCGGTGACAGAGGGGCCGAGTTCCATTATTTATCTAGTGATGAAACACCGAAGATTGCCTGACACAGCTCGTTTGCTAAGGGGACGGTGTATGGAGGCACGTAAGGTAGTAGCAGATTAAAGGTGCTGAGTTAAAACTATGTTATTGGATCTTGGGATGGAGCTGGCTTGTCTCTTGCCAGGGGAGCTTTCGCCTGTCCAAGCACCTGTCCTCGGTTCCTCCCCCCACCCAAAATGGGCCTGGGACCGAAGCGTTTACTTTAAAAAATTTTAATTTCAAGCAGGCGGGGGCTACAAAACAGCACTTCTAAGAACCTTTTGTATAAGATCAGTGTAGTACTGTTCTTATAAGTAATTGGCTTGGTTATGGCGGGGGAGGGGAATGTAACAGATGCGCAAGAAGCGCTGAAATAATATTGGTCAATGATAAAAGTTGGGCGGTTATATTTTGTTGACACAGCCGGGTGGCGACAAAGTTAACAAGTTTGATGTGGAAGCCGTTAAAACAACCCAAAATTCTGCCTCACAAGCTCGTTTGCTAAGGGGACGATGTATGGAGGCAGCTATGTGGGCGACTTTTGGAGGCAGGTATGGAGATGACGTGTGGAGGTAGCAATGGAGACAACATGTGGAGGCAGCTATAAAGATGACGTGTGGAGGCTGCTATGGCGACAATTAAATTTGGGATAGTGCCTTATTGTGGCAGTCAACAAAGTTTTCAAACAGAGGAGCGGGTGGTGGCCCTCCAGAAAAATGATACATAAAGTACCTGTATGTGGCGCTCCCAAAAATTGCTTAAAACAGAGGATCTGTAGGTGGCCTCGACTCCAGAAAAATTAATACATAAAGTACTTAGCTAGAGCCAGTTGGCCTAGCAAAAATAGCCAGTTTCCTCTGCTTTAGTGTACAAAGAGGAGGAGAAAGAAGGTTGAGCTGCTTTCACCTGGTGGAGAATGGAAATCATGAGAAATCCAGGCTTGATTCATCTTGATAAGCATTAGACTGTCAGTGCTGTCAGTTGACAGGCGTTGTATGCTTATCAGTGATGATGCGACCAGATGCACTGAAAACCCGCTCTGACAACACGCAAGCGGCAGGGCAGCCAAGTACCTCCATGGCGTACAGTGCCAGTTTCAGGGCCACATGTCTAGCTTTGAAACCCAGTAGTTGTAGGGAGCTGTGTGATCATTTACGACGATGGTATGGTCAGCTACGTACTCCCTCACCATCTTTCTGTAAAGATCAGCCCTACCTGCCGAGACTGGGACAAGTGACAGTGTCTTGCTGGGGTGACATAAAACTGGCAAATACTGTTTCAGCTTGTGCACAAGGCCTGCTGGTATTCATGCATTCTCATACACCTTTCCTCTACAGGGTGAGAGTGGAAAGATTTTGCTTGTACCGTGGGTCCAGGAGAGTTAATACCCAGTAATCGGTGCTGGAATAAATTCTTTGAACGCGAGGGTCACGGAGTAGACAGCCTAGCATGAATCTGCCATATGCGCCAGAGTCCCAACGTGCAAGAATTCACTTCCCCTCACTGGCCATCCTCCATTTCCTCCTCCTCCTCTCCAACTCCTCCTTCTTCTGCCCATACACTCTGAACAGTTAAGGACTGAGCAATGCTACTCTTCTGTCTCGCCAACTTCTCGGAGGGTGCTTTGGCTATCAACAAGGGAACCTCTCCCCCGTCTCTTGTGATGAGCGCAAAGCTTCCGACTTCATGCTGACTAGAGTTTTCAAACAGGCCAAGCAGCGGATGGTGAGGCTGATGATGGTGGCATCGCCACTGACCATCTGTGTTGACTCTCAAAATTACTCAGCACCTTACAGATATCAGGCATCCACGTCCACTCCTCATGTAGACTTGAGGAAGCTGACTGACCTGACTACCAGTTCTGGTGGAAGTGACATCTGGCAGTCTACAATCACTCTGCGCTGCTGGTAAACTCAGATAACACAGTTAATGTAGAATCCACATGGTGGGCACGTCGCACAACAGTCGGTGAGCGGGCAGTTGGAGGCGGCGCTGCGCTGCCCTGAGAGTGGCAGCATCTGTGCTGGACTTTCTGAAATGCGCACAGATGTGGCGCCACTTCGTCAACCAAATCAGACAGATTGGGATAGTTTTAAGGAACCGCTGAACTATGAGATTTAACACATGGGCCAGGCATGGCCCATGTGCCACTCTGCCGAGTTACAAAGCCACCACCAGGTTACGGCCGTTGTCACACACAACCATGCCTGGCTTAAGGTTCAGCGTACTAGCCACAGAATGGTCTGTTTCATGATTCACTGTAATAGCTCTTGGGCGGTATGCCTTTTATCAGCAGTTGGCACCGCCTGCGTCGCTTAGCGACGGCATTGCTGTGCCTAGAGCTACCGACTGAGGCGCCATGCCCACGGATGGTAATTCGGAGGAGGGAGGTGGGAGGAGGGGTGGGAGGAGGAGGAGGCATAGTAGGCCTTTGAGACCTGGACCGAGGTAGGCCCCGCAATCCTCGGCGTCGGCAGACATATGAGGGCCCCAGGTCAGACTCGGTCCAGGTCCACCAAGTTCACCCAATTGGCGTCAGCTAGACATAGTGGACTGCCCGGCAGCACTTATCCATTGTCCGTGGTTAGGTGGACCTTGTCAGAAACCGCATTGGTTCTGAGTTGTATGACACGTGCGGTGCAGGGCTGGGATGCACATTGGGAAAGTAGTGGCAGCTGGGGACCGAATACCGAGGGGCAGCCACCGCCATGAGGTTGCAAAAGGCCTCGGTCTCTAAAAGCCTATAGGGCAGCATCTCCAGGTGAGTAATTTGGAGATGTGGACGTTGAGGGCTTGGGCGTGTGGGTGGGTGCAACTGTATTTCCTCTTGTGCTCCAGCGTCTGGGATATAGAGAGCTGGACGTTGCACATGGAGACTGGTGGACGCTGTGGAGGATCGTGGAGGCAAAGGTGTGGTTTTCGCCCAGGAGGTATTTGTGCCGGGGTCCTGGGCAGGGGCCTGACTAGCAGAGTCAGCAAATGACACAGGGGAAGAGCAGCAGTGGTGGACCCGGCCGGAGGTGAACGGCCTTGGTGCCATTGAGTGGGATGTTTAGCTCATTGCCTGCGCATACTGGTGGTGGTTAAGCTTGTAGTTTTGGAACCCCTGCTGATCCTGGTGTTGCACAGGTTGCACACTACAGTCCGTCGGTATCCGTTATTTCTTTAAAGAACCTCCAGACTTCAGAAAATCTAGCCCTCGACACGGGAGCTTGACTACATGAAATATCTGGCGCTGATGCACCAGCTCCGGCCCTGCCTCTCCGTCTGGCCCCACCACGCTTCTTCCAACCTGTTCTCGTATGGACTCACCCAGTCTCACAAGCACTGTGTTCAGCGGCCTATGAACCCGCTGGGTCTGTCACCTCATCGTGCTCTGATCCCTCAGTCTGCTCCCCTGTCTGACAAAACCGTGTCTCTCATCGTCCGACCTCTTTACACACTTCTTCCACTACGTCAAGAAGGTCATCATGACCCACAGAATGTGACCGGTGGAAAACCTGGGCATCGGGAAAGAGCTCAGAAGCACCCTGAGAAGTGGTTTGTGACTCTGGGAGGGTCCAGAAAACAGTTCCTCGAGTATGCCTGGGAGGGGGCAGGGAGCTGAGGTTTGCTCACTTGGGAACATGGGTGGACTGCGTGGAAGACTGACTGGTGGACAATGGCTAGAAGTATTGTCCGTAATCCACGACATCACCGTTTGCACTGTTCTGGCCTCAACAGTGCTCACCACGAGTCCCAGTAACTTGAGACATGAAGCTAGGGACTGCAGCTCTACAAGCGTTCCCCTGCTCCTTCATCAGCAGGTGTGTCTCACCCCGCCCACGCCCATGCCTTGTCCTCTACCCCTAACCCTCGGGTTCAACATTTTCAAAATTAAAATCTATTATATAGACAAAACAGAAAAATAAACTGTAATTTTTTTTTTTTTTTTTTTTTTTTTTGTTTTTTTGTGTTTTTTTTTTCATTTTAATTTTTTTTGGTGTTTTTTTTTTATAGTACAAAACGTGCAGAGAAATCAGACAGCAACCACAGAAGATGATTGCTATGGCTAGTTTCTAACCTACACTGACAGCACACAAAAGGTTTGTGCTGTGACTGAGTGTGTCACTTTATCTTTTGAAAACGCTATGTAGCCATAACAAGGGCTTTTGGGTTCTTAGAGAATCACTCCTGCCTAACGTAATGTTCTTGAAGAATCACTCCTGCCTAACAGTAAGGTTCTTGGTGGTCAGGGATAGCACCATAACGCTATCCCGACCAGCAGCAGCTCTCTCCGTAACGGCATCCAGGCAGAGAATGATCCAGCAGCGCGGTCAGGGACTAGTCTTTCCAGGTCACCTGATCAGGCCAGCCAACCACTGCTATCGACATGTAAGTGTACCACGTGATGCTGGGTGTGTACTGCAGAGTCTCCTGGCTTTTGATTGGCTCTGTTTCTGGCCTCAAAAATCCAAACGCCGCGAGATGCATGCCATTTTCTCGAGCGGCTGAAATACTCGTCTGAGCACCGAGCAGTTGCAAGTATGCTCATGTTTAAACGATGATCGGACGAGTATGTTGCGCTCATCTCTAGACTACATTTTACAATATATTGAATACATAATGGATGTTTGTTGTAGCATAAATAATTTTGATTATCTTGTCTTTACTAAATCAAACACGCTGTATAACAGCCAATTAACAACCACTTAACTGCAGGCATAATTGGTACGTATAGAATACATATATTGAATATCTTGGGTTACGATGAGCATAGGTAGTACTTGTCTATCAGATTATGCAAGAACAGTGGAGCTCTCTACTGCTGGTTTGTAGCATTCATATTTGAATACCATGCATGGTCTGTCCTATCTGAGGCTTTATAAAATAAGGATTTAATCCAGGGTTCCCATCTAGAATAGCATTTCTTTTGTTGGTTGTTATGAAAGTCATAACTCTCTCTAGATTTCATATCATGTTTAATCTCCTGGTCAATTCACTAAAAGACAGTATTTTCAGAGTTTTCCAAATGGAAGCTATGATAGTAGATGGATATATGAAATATAACATTTGCTCTTCTGACAACCCTAGTCCCAGTACATCCAAAGCTGGCATATAAGATTTAAAATCTCACTTAGCAAGCTTTCAACTTGTTGCCAAAGCCCCGGTATGACGTTGTATTGCTTAAAATATGAAGCCTATCTCCATATCCCAAGTGGCATCTCCAACAGATACTTCAGCAGTTAGGGAATATTTTCAAGCTTACTAGGGGTATAATACCATCTATACAATATTTTTCTCCTGGTTTCCATATGAATTACACATCTATTGAGAGAAGAAGTTAACCTGAACATTGCATTCCAAAGATGGTTTCCCTACATCATTTTGCCACTACTCCAAGCATAGTAGCATGGGAGACATTAGGTTTTCTACAATGGCCCTGTAGGCTAAATTAATACCTTTTGTACATTTTTCAGGTTTCTAAAAAGCATTCTTTTCATGTTTGAGGGAAGCTCTGAAATGAAATGCCTTAATCTCAAAATTTATAAAAGTGATGTTGGAAATGTTACATTTCTTTCATATGTCTACAAACACCATTAAGTGTCCCCTTTCCCAAACTCTGCGATCCTCTGTACACCTGTTGTCAGGGTGCTATTGCAACCTATCTCCAGGGTCGCATGTGCACCCATGTTCCTCTCCACTTCTGCCCCGGTCACTCACCTCGCTGCGTCCAACGCCGACTCCAGCAGCACGTCGCCATTAATTGGCACTGCCCATTTTCAGCTAAATTACTTAAACCTGCCTCTTCCTGCACTCCCTGCCGTTCTTTGTGCCTCAACGCCTTATAAAAAGCTCTGTTCCTCCTTTGCTGAGTTTCCTGTGTCCCTTGTGCCCGTGTTCCCTGTCCATCTGCCTGAACCTCCTGTTGCTGACTCCGGATTGGACTTAACCCTGCATCTCTCTGCCGCCTGCCTGACCCTGTGCCTTGATCTGCCCACGAGTCTTCCATTAAGGTACCTCAGGCTAGTCGCACTGTGGCTTTGCGGAGGGCTCTTGTGAAGACCTGGTGCCACTTAGACTGCGATCCCAGGTGTCGGCTATAGTACCACCTCCCTCGGTGGTCCAGTGGATCACCTGTGTACACTCTAATTTGTGATCTAAATAACTATCACTGTGGATGCCACTTCACAGTATTCAGCAGTGATGTGGGGAGGAAATTAGAAGGCTTAACTGGGGTCTTCCTAGGTTAGTAGTAAGTCAAGATGGTTGCTAGCAAATCTCTTTAGGAATTGAGCCGAAAACTGTATAAAAGTGAATTACTTTGCTAAACGAGCACTAGGAGCTTGGCATGTGCTTCATAATATTTGTTTGTTAGGCCCTCGGGCCCTGGTGCCTTATTGTTTTTTAATGACCTGATCACCTTACTATTTTCCTCTTTGGAGATAAGCCTGGCTAACACTGATATTGTTCCTGATATAGAGTTGGTAAGCTAATATCATCCATAAATGTATTATCCCTATAAAGTTGGTTATCATCCTATAGGAGTGATTCTACAGAGTGATTCTACAAGACCCAACAGCCCTTCTTAGGGCTACAATAACGTTTTTATTTCCTTTTTTTGGTTTGCTTGTGGCTGGGCTTGCTGCATTAGTAGTGCAGCTAGTCACCTATTGGGTGAGATTTGCAGGGAGACTTGCGACCGTTGTGTTTAGTCTTAGTGACACACATATCCACCTCAAACACGAAGTGGGACAATTTATTAGGGGTTTGATTTGAATTAGGCAGAGTCTGCTGATTTTTTTTTTTACGTTATTTCTTTTATAACTCAAAGTAATCTGGCAAAGCAGTGTGCTTTCAGTGTAGGCTAGAAAATAGCCATAGGAGAACCCTGACAGCTTACTTAGGCCTACAATAGCGTTATATTTAACTTTTTTTTTGTCTGCTTGTGGCTGGGCTTGCTGGCACTAGTAGTGCAGCTAGTACCATATTGTAGGAATTTGCAGGGAGACTTGCGACCGTTGTGTTAGCTCTTAGTGACACACATATCCACCTCAAACACCGAAGTGGACAATTTATTAGGGGTTTGATTAAATTAGGCAGAGTCTGCTGATTTTTTTTTTTTTTACGTCTATTTCTTTTTATAACTCAAAGTAATGGCAAAGCAGTGTGCTTTCAGTGTAGGCTAGAAAAAATGCCATAGGAGAACCCCAACGGCTTATTTAGGCCTACAATAGAGTTATATTTTCCTTTTTTTGGTTTGCTTGTGGCGGTCTTGCTGCCATTAGTAGTGCAGTGCGTAGTACCATATTGTGAGGAATTTGCAGGGAGATTGCGACGTGTGTTTAGCTTTTAGTGACCACATATCCACCTCAAACACCGAAGTGGGACAATTATTAGGGGTTTGATTTGAATTAGGCACAGTCTGCTGATTTTTTTTTTTACGTTTATTTCTTTTATAACCAAAGTCATCAGGTACAGTACAAAATCCAGTTGTGTGTGCTGTCAGTGTAGGTTAGAAACTAGCCATAGCAATAGGATACATCGTTTTGTTTAAAAAAAAAAAACAAGCAAAAAAAATGTAAGTACACTTTAATTTGGAAAATGTTTAACCCGAGGGCTCGGGGTAGAGGACGAGGGCGTGGACGTGGGCGTCCAACTACTGCAGGGGTCAGGGGCCATGGTCCTGGGCGGGGTGAGACACCACCTTGCTGATGAGGGAGCAGGGGAATGCCGCAGGCTACACTCCCTAAGTTCATCATGTCTCAGTTACGGGACTCGTGGTATAGAGCACTGTTGAGGCCAGAACAGTGCGAAGAGGTGATGTCGTGGATTTCGGACAATGCTTCTAGCCATTTGTCCACCAGTCAGTCTTCCACACAGTCCACCCATGTCACCGAAATCAGCACTCCTCCAGCTCCTCCACCTCAGCCTCCTTCCCCCGAGTTTGCCCCTTCCCAGCTAAATTTGGCATTTGAAGCGGCATACTCTGAGGAACTTTCGGACCCTTCCCACAGTCACAAACCACTTGTCGGTTGCTGTGAGCTATTTTCCGACGCCCAGGTTTTCCACGGTCGCAGTCTGTGGGTGATGATGACATTATTGACGTAGTGGAAGAAATGTTTAAACAGGTGTCGGACAATGAGGAGACACGGTTGTCAGACAGTGGTGAAGTTGTTGTCAGGGCAGGAAGTCCGAGGGGGGAGCAGACTGAGGGATCGGAGGATGATGAGGTGACAGACCCAAGCTGGGTTGATAGGCCGGGTGAACACAATGCTTCTGAGACAGAGGCGAGTCCTATAGCAGAACAGGTTGGAAGAGGCAGTGGTGGGGCCAGACGGAGAGGCAGGGCCAGAGCTGGTGCATCAGCGCAAAATGTTTCCCGTAGTCAAGCTCCCGTGGCGAGGGCTAGATTTTCAGAAGTCTGGAGGTTCTTTAAAGAAACACCGGATGACCGACGGACTGTGGTGTGCAACCTGTGCCAAACGAGGATCAGCGGGGGTTCCACCACTACCAGCTTAACTACCACCAGTATGTGCAGGCATATGAATGCTAAACACCCCACTCAATGGCACCAAGCCCGTTTACCTCCGGCCGGGCACACCACTGCTCCTTCCCCTGTGTGATCTGCTAGTCAGCCCCCTGCCCAGGAACCCGGCCCAAACACCTCCCGTGCGAAAACCCCATCTTCGCCTCCACGATCCTCCACAGCATTCACCAGCGTTCAGCTCTCCATACCCCAGACGCTGGAGCGCAAAAGGACCTGGTGGCGGCTCTGCAACTCGGCAGACTGACACATGTGTCATGAGTGGCCCATGTGTTAAATCTCATAGTTCAGCGTTTCCTCAAGACAGACCCCAATCTGTCTGATTTGCACACGAAGGTGCGCCGCATCTGTGCGCATTTCAGAAAGTCCAGCACAGATGCTGCCACTCTCAGGGCAGTGCAGCGCCGCCTCCAACTGCCCGCTCTCCAACTGTTGTGGGACGTGCCCACGAGGTGGAATTCAACATTAACCATGTTATCCAGAGTTTACCAGCAGCGCAGAGCGATTGCCAGATGTCAACTTCCACCTGAACTGGTAGTCAGGTCAGTCAGCTTCCTCAAGTCTACAATGAGGGGTGGACATGGATGTCTGATATCTGTCAGGTGCTGAGTAACTTTGAGGAGTCAACACAGATGGTCAGTGGCAATGCCGCCATCATCAGCCTCACCATCCCGCTGCTTGGTCTGTTGAAAAACTCTCTGGTCAGCATGAAGTCGGAAGCTTTGCGCTCGTCACAAGAGAAGGGGGAAGAAGATTTCCTTGTTGAAGGTCTGTTTCTCTGCGCATATCGGAGGAGGTGGAGGAGGATGAGGAGGAAGAGGAGGAGAATGTTGGCGAGACAGAAGAGGGGACCATTGTTCAGTCCTTCACTGTTCAGCGTGTATGGGCAGGAGAAGAGGAGTTGGAGGAGGAGGAAATGGAGAGTCAGGCCAGTGAGGGGAGTGAATTCTTGCGCGTTGGTACTCTGGCGCATATGGCAGATTTCATGCTAGGCTGCCTATCCCGTGACCCTCGCGTTCAAAGAATTTATTCCAGCACCGATTACTGGGTATTCACTCTCTTGGACCCACGGTACAAGCAAAATCTTTCCACTCTCATCCCTGAAGAGGAAAGTAGTGTGAGAATGCATGAATACCAGCAGGCCCTGGTGCACAAGCTGAAACAGTATTTCCCTTCTGACAGCGCTAGCAGCAGAGGGCGTACTTCTGCGGGACAAGTAGCGAGGGAGAGTAGGTGAGCAGGCAGCTTGTCCAGCACTGGCAAGGGTACGCTTTACAAGGCCTTTGCCAGTTTTATGTCACCCCAGCAAGACACTGTCACCTGTCCCCAGTCTCGGCAGAGTAGGGCTGATCTTTACAGAAAGATGGTGAGGGATGAACTGGCGCTGTACGCCTTGGAGGTTCTTGCCTGCCCTGCCGCTAGCGTGTTTTCCGAGCGTGTTTTCAGTGCAGCTGGTGGCATCATCACCGATAAGCATACACGCCTGTCGACTGACAGCGCTGACAGGCTGACGCTTATCAAGATGAATAAATCCTGGATTTCTCAGGATTTCCATTCTCCACCAGGTGAAAGAAGCTCAACCTGAATAATGTATGCACTCCTCCTCCTCATTGTCCTCCCCTAAAACTACTGGGTTTCAAAGCTGGACATGTGGCACGAACTGGCGCTGTACGCCTTGGAGGTTCTTGCCTGCCCTGCCGCTAGCGTGTTGTCTGAGCGGGTTTTCAGTGCACCTGGTGGCATCATCACCCATAAGCGTACACGCCTGTCGACTGACAGCGCTGACAGGCTGACGCTTATCAAGATGAATAAATCCTGGATTTCTAAGGATTTCCACTCTCCACCAGGTGAAAGAAGCTCAACCTGAATAATGTATGTACTCCTCCTCCTCAGTTTCCTCCTTCTCCTCCTCTTTGTACACTAAAGCAGAGGAAACTGGCTATTTTTTGCCAGGGCCAACTGGCTCTAGCTATAGAACTCTATCTATTTAATTTTTCTGGAGGGCCACCTACCCAGTCCTCTGTTTTAAACATCCCTTTATTATTGTCATTTTTTTTTTTGTTTCTTCTCTGTTGGCCTTTCTTGCCATATTTTGTGCAATATAATATGTTGCCATGTTTGCCGCTACAGTTAGGTTTCTTTTCCAGCATTCAATCGCATATTTTTGTCACTCATTTGGACGAATCTCTTCACTTCTAAACCCCTTTCTTGAATGTGGTTTGACATTTCTGGCACTCATTTGTTCTTCTGGGCAAATACCCTCAATACAAACGGCCCGCTAAAATTGGGCTCCAAAATACCAGCACCAAAAATAAGGAAATGGCCCCAGAAATGAATACAACACATAAAAAAAGACTTTTAGTTGCTGAGACTTGTGCAAATAGGAATGTTTATATAGCCATTTGGCAATTGTTAAAGGGAACCTATTCTATGTAATGTATCCGTGACATAGATTGAGCTGCACTAAAATGCTCGAGTGCTCGTTACTCAAGTCGAACTTTTCCCCGATGCTCAAGTTCTTGTATCGAATAATGGTCCCCATTGACGGTCAATGGGAGACTCCGAGCATTTTTTCACACTGAGAGAACACATTGAAAGACACGAAGAACACATTGCAGATGTTTTTTTTTTTAAATCAGATGGTCTTTATTAAGCATCTAAAATTACTCCCTTTTTGAGGAAAGACCTATGTATTAGTACAGATTTCAATGTACAATTACAAGCACATTTAGAACCATAACCATAAAACCCAACCCCTCCCCTGCATTCCTTTAACAAACCTCTCCCCCCCCCCCCACCCACCCCCCCACCCCAGCGGTTCCGGTCCCTCCTGTCTAGGATTAAACACTCCCTTTTTTTTGCTGTCCACACAAACCCGCCCCTGTGTTATATCAATTCCTCCTGCCTGCCCCTTACAATCCCCTGGGCATACCTTTCTCCACTCCACCGTCTGGCAACCTCCTCCTCTGACCTAGTCTTGGGCACCAACCTTTACTCCACTGCTTCTTTCTCGAACTTCCTCAATGCAATTACTTTTGTGGTAAACCCCCATTCCATACGGTTGTGACCTTTACCATTTTCTTACCTCGTATACGAGGATGCGCAGCCATCAGAGCCAATGTGAGCTATTGTCCTTCCGCACTTGGTAAAAGATCTTGGCTATTTGCTTTTTTGTTGTGCTCTGGTACTCTCCAGTTTCCTTCCCCACAGCCCTACCCGTACCCACACCTTTGGGTCAGACCCTACTGGGTCACAGACCCAAACACTCTTTCCAACAGTCTATTAGCCCTGGTCCCAGAGTCTCTCAAACCGCCGGAACATGACCAGAACAGTGCAATGAATGTCATCCTCGTCCATTAACATCGCAGACAAGTCCTAGATCCCTCGGATCCCCCCATTTTCCTTCAACATGACTGGAGTACGAGATAAGCTCTATGAACCAAGAATAACTGCGACCCCTCTGTGCCACATTCAATGATAATTTACAGGGGGACTCCAGTGCCTCTTCCCACCCTCCTCTTCCACTGACCCATATCCCTTTCCCACTTTTTTCCTTGTCCCATTCATCTGTCCCCCAGCCAACCTTGTCCAGTATTCTATAAAGCGCAAGAGATTAGCCCTCTCAGAGATTTACCTGAACCACCCCGTCATCACTCCCAGTAGAGAAATCTCTTACTTCCCCCCCTGACTCAAATTGCGACTGCAACTGTGGTGCCTTAAGTGTAGATACTGGTAAACTCTGCCTGGGAACTCAAACTCCCCTCCTGCCTCCAGCTGTTTTGAAACTATTTCAATATAAGAATCTATATATAGTTGGTTTAAGTATTTAATCGCCTTTCCTTTCGCTCCACCGGGTCTTGTGTCCATCTAGCATGAATAGCTTCTCCAAATACGGATTATTCCACAGAGGCGTATACTTAGTCGGGCCCCACTTCCCCACTATTTGTTTTATAATCCGCCCACCACTTTTCATCAATGCCCAGAGTCGGATTATTGCCTTTGGCACGGTTCCCTCAACTTCCCTGTCTCCATTAGCGACACCAAACACCGGTGACATGTCCCCCCAAAGTGCCTGACTAACCAACGTCAACCCGGGGGGAATCTCTCACCCCTCCAGACCAATCCTCCAAAATACTGACATTGGGGCTGCTAGGTAGTAATGCCCATGCATCCGGCAACCGCAGTCCCCCCCTTAATTTTCGGTAACTGCAATTTTGTAAGTTTGATACAAGGAGCCCCTTGTTTCCATATAATTCTCCCTGAATTGCCCGTGAATTCTCTGGAACCAAATTTTGTATCCCTACCGGGGCCTTGTGTTCAGTAACGTATATAATTGTGGCATTAAAGTCATTTTGATAGCTTATAGCCCGCCCAAGAGGGAGAAGAGGTAGTGTTTTTTCCACACTCTTATCCCTAGATCGCATATTGGACAGCATTGGAGCACAATTTAGATCAATAAAATCGAAACCTTCTAGTTAATCCTGATGCCCAGGTACGTAAACTCTTCCGACTACCGACCCGGGATTTCTCCCCCTTTCCTATCTGCAATTGTTGATTTTGAGCTAGTGGCAATATCGCAATTCTGACAGTTAATGCGTAGGACCCGGATTAACTCTCTCGCCCAAATCCTCTTGATTGACTATTTCCATCACCGTTGGCAGTGACTGCTGAACCCTGGAGAGGAACAACATAACGTCATCCGCGTAAAAACCGCTTCTCCTCGCCTCCCAACCACTGTACCTAAAGCCTTGAATTCTGTCAGCTGTCGATCCAGCAAGCTAATGCCTCCATGGCTACAGCGAATAGCAAGGGCGATAAAGGGCACCCCCTGCTGCCGTACCCGTTGTAGGAAATTGTCCGAAATGACCCCCATTCACGCTGCACACATCTACTGGGTGCCTGATAGAGTAAAGCCGACCCATTTAATAAAGTTTCGGTCCAATTCCCACTTTGCCAAGACCCCACATATACCTCCATTTCTATACTGTCGAAGGCTTTGCAGCGTCTAAAGAGCTATTACTGACTCCTCCTGCTCCTCCCCTTCCCACCGTAAGTTCAGGAAAAAGCTTCTCATATTAATCGCTGGTGGAGTTTATTTGGTATACCATCCTAAATGATCCCTGTGGACCTATACTGTTCCTTCACTAAGCCCAGTCTATTGTGCTAAACTTTGGCTAGGATTTAAATGGTCGCGATGATAATAGTGACCCCGGCCTATAGAAGTCGGGTAAATTGTTGCATCTTTGGCTTCTTTAAAGCACTATATCAAGGCTTCTAACACATGTCGGATACTCTCCCCCTTCAAAGCATTCTTTTATTTCGCGTCTCCCACCATGCGGTAACAATAATATCTCCATTTCCTTATATACCCTCCGTCGGGAGCCCATCCAGACCCAGGGCTTTATCTCTGCCATACTTCCCACTGCTACATCCAGCTCTTCCCAGGTGATCGGGGACTCCATCTCCCATAGGCCACCCTTCCCAACACCGGCATTCAATCTTCCTCCCTCAGAAAAATCCCCTAACTGGTTCACGGTTTTCGCCCGTGTTGCATACAACTGTCTATAAAAATCCACAAATGTTCCAAACCCCTTTGTTATCAACTAACCAAATTACCTACCCCATAATCTTTCAACTTATACACATAAGGATGATCCTTCTGGGCTTGGCCATTCTCGCCAGCAGTCTACCAGTCTGCTCCCCTCCGCGTAATACTGTTTTTCAGGACATCCGCTATTATCCGCACCTGATCCAATAATGTTCCGTATAAACCCTCTTTTTGATTGATGGCCGTTACCCATTCTTCCCTTCTTTTTCCGGTCTCCACTGTCCCGTGCCCATTAGGCTCCTCTCCGACCCTACCACCTTTTACCGTCAGTCTCCTGCCCAGTGCTGGGATCAGTCCTTTGACCGGGTAATGTTCCCTGACAGCCAAACCCCCTTGGGGAAACTATTCATTGCGTCCCAAATACTACTACCTCGTCCGAGCCCTAGTTAAATGCTAAATACTCTCGACCCATCCTTAAACTGCACAATACGAGATATCACCACCATCCAGCAAGAGCGTTCATTACTCCAGCCCCTCCCTTTTGCATCTTCCCACTCTCCCCTCCACGCATTTTTCCGAGGTAAAATTATGGAGTATGATTCCGGTAGTTTCGCGCCAGACTTGAATGGGCGCCCACAGGTATTATCGATGCAGAACCCCCAAGACCAATCAATCCCGACAGAGACCCATATGTGGAATACACATGAAGTGTTGCAACAGTTTACATTAGTTTCCATCCCTAAGTGCCAAGTCTGGATTAATCCACCTCCTTACACACCGTCCAACCATGACTTCAATCCTTACTTCTCACTCTCCCTCGCCCTGCCCTGAAGCCACTCTCCTGTCCCCTCACAAGCCCGTCCCTACCACACTTAAATCTCCCATTACTATCACGGGTACATCTGTAGCTTTGCTAATTCCCCCCAGCAAGTCGCCTTAGAGTCCACTAGTATATGGAGGAGGGACGTACACTACACCAGCACACACGTTCCCCATCTGTACTAGTCTGGGCCATGGACTCCCACATACTCTCCCTCCTGATCAGTTAAATGTAAGTAACGAGTGTAAGTGGTATTGTCCCGGGGGGTGGATGTCAAACTCCTTCGGCGGGGCGCGTGTAGGATACTGGTGTAAAAAGCATGGTATCCCTTAGTGAACCCCCCCCCCTACAAACTAAGTGTGCCGTTTCTTTTGAGAGATGTCTTTCTCCTGTAATCCACAAACCTTTGATGAGCGTTCTTTAATACATTCAAATATAGCCCTTCCTCTTTCTAGCTGATCCCAATCCCCGTATATTCCAGGAAAACAGGTAAATTTATCAATCATCGCCATTTAGACCCGTCTTTCTCTCCCTCTCCCCCAATTATCCCACAGTTCCCGCCGTGCTGGCACAGCATCAGCTTTACCTTGGACCGCTACCCTCCTCCCCTTGAACCGTGAACACTTGAACCCCTTTTCCAACAATATAAGGCGAACAATTTGCCCCTAGGCAACCATACAAGGAATAACATTTTTAAGCAACGTATCCTCCCCCGATCCCTCCAACATTGCATTCCCCCACACTGTACGTAATCCACTATACAGTAGTATTACATTTCACCCTCCGCAAATAGGATATGTTACAGTATTACCTCCCTTAACCTCCCCTAGAAACAGGATTTAAAACTTCACAACAGCGTATATGTTATACGACTGGCTTTAAAGCCCCAAGGACCACATGGCTCCCCCCTACCAGAGCACCATTCCCAGATGGGCCAGAGTGTGGAAGTCTATTCTCTCGCCGGGTTCTCTCCGCTGGTCTTCTCAGGCGCCCTTCATTGCATCTACCCACTGCAGCGCAGCTTCTAGGTGTATCAAGAACTGTTTGGTTCCAAAACTGCCATTCTCAGCCTTGCCGGGTACAGCATTGAATAGGCACCCCAAAGCTCTCAGCCTCCTCTTTGATATCCATAAACTGCATTCGCTTCCTCTGGGACCTCTGCCGAGAAATCCTGAAAGAATGCCACTCTCCCCCCATTAACCTTTATATCGTTACGGTCCCGAGCCATTCACAGGATACGATCACGGTCCTTGTAGTGCATAAGCTTGACATACCTGGGTCTGGTGGGCTTCCTCCCGGTGGTCCCGGTCTGGTAGGCACCCGATGTGCCCTCTCCACCACAAACAAAGAATGAGATTATCTTTTCCAAACCCTCCAAAGCCATTTTTTCGAAGTACTCATCCTATTTGTCCCCTCCAACCTTTTCCGGCATGCCTACTATCGCACAATATTGCGGCTACCTATTTTCCAGTCATCCGCCTTGGCTTTGAGAGCTAACACTGCTGTGACTGGTCACGCACTTCCTGGCGCAGGGGGGGGAGGATGTCTTCCACTTCTTGCCCGCCTCACTCTCCACTGCAGTGGTTCTCTCTGCCACTTTATGTAATCGTGACGCATCATTAATATCCTCCTTTAGGCTAACTACTACCCGGCCGTGTAGTTTAAGCAAAGTTGTCGCATTATGTTGCACTCGCCTTTAGAATGTCAGCCAGCGTGGGTTCTGCAGCCTCCCCCCCCTCTCCTTCCCCTGCTACTGTCACAGATTCCTCCTCTCTCTCATACCGCTGATGTGTCTTCCTCGCTTCCTCCTCAGACATGGCTCGTTCAGTACCTCAAATCTGGACCCTGGTGACTTGCCTGGGGTCCTGTGGGGCGCCTGCTCCCTTTATCAAATTTGCTTAACCGGGTTCCACCTCCTGGGCAAGCTGTGTGCGCTTGGCGGCAGTGTCAGCTCTCAGGGCCCGCCCTTCCTCTGACTGGCGGCCCCATTTTGGGAGCTCCGCTCCGGCTGCCTCCCCACTGAGTTCTGCCTCTTGTTCCCAGGCTTTCTTCTTGCGGACCCGCCTGCACCGCTCACCGAGGATAACCGCTGGGACCCGTGCCCTTGTGACCCTCCACCAGGCCGTATAACGGCGGGAATCAGGATACTGTGCGGAGCTACTCCGCGCCGTGCGGCTTACTTCATCGGCAGCTAGGCCACCCCACATTGCAGATGTTTTGCAGATGTTTTCTCACTGAAAGAACACTTGAAAGAACACAGTGAAGAACACATTCAGATGTTCCTTACATCTGCAATGTGTTTCTTCACTGTGTTCTTACTGTGTTCTTCACTTAATGTTAATCCGGTGTTAACTGTTTCATTGTTTTCTGTTCTTCACTGTGTTCCTTAAGTACATGCTCGTCTCGAGCAGGAGATACTCGTGCGAGCAACGAGCCATTTCGAGTACGCTAATACTCGAACGAGCACTCAAGCTCGTACAAGTATACTCTCTCATCCTAGTGATCAATCAAGGGACCACCATCGAGAAAGTACAAACAAGCCAACACATAAGTGTTGTGTTATAGCCCAATTTAAATACATTTTCTCTAATCAGGCGAAAAATACATCATCTTTATTTAAATCTAGTGTATACAAAGATATATAAAACTATTTATAAATTCCTATATATAGAGAAAGATTACTTTCTGAAAAAAGTAAATATAAAAGGCAACATAAAGGCAATACAGTCATGGCCATAAGTTTTGAGAATGACACAATATTTTTTTCACATGATCTATTGCCCTCTGGTTTTTATTGTGTTTGTCCATGTTTTTATCACATATAGAAATACAGTGCAAAAGTAACAAAAGCTTTATTGACAGTTGAATGAGTTATGTGCAAGTCAATATTTGCAGTTGTAAGAAAACCACGGACGTTCCAGACCCCTGAAGAGTACGCAGTCACTCAGTTATCCTTGTATAGACACTCAAAGAACACACGGTTCTGAGAGGCGCAAGAAATGATTTAAGTTGTCCACAAAAACTTGACCCTTTTCTGTGGTCCTATCCAGAGATATTGATATCTCTGGAACAGAGTATCCTAGAACCCTGCAGATCGCACTCGCTTTTATCGCAGGAACATAACTCCAGAAATGTATAGTTTCTTCTGGTGAGATGGACCATACCTCTAACTGTCCCTATTCAACATGGTGATTTAAGAGTTTATGGTCCTTGTAGTATAGAGTGGGTTGTGTCTGGATTCGGTTTGTCTCATAGGTCTTTGAAACACGTCACATGCTGTGAAGCTCATAGGGGGCAATTAAGGTGGTGAATTACTACGGGCCTCCCCTCCCCTGGTCACATTTATCACAGCAGTGTTAACCCTTCTTCTTCAGGACCCAGCAATTCTCCCAGGCAGCTCTCAATCAACTTCTGACCAAATCCTGACTGATGCAGTCCATTCTTGCAACAATCAATGCTGCATTTTGTTCACAATTTGTTGATTTTTGTTTGTCCACTCATCTCTTGATTATTGAACCACAAGTTCCCTATGGATTAAGATCTGGGGACTTTCCAGGCCATGGACCCAAATCTCTATGTTTTGTTCCCAACCATTTAGTTATCACCTTTGCTTTATGGCAAGGTGCTCCATCATGCTGGAAAGGCATTGTTGATCACCAAACTGCTCTTGGACATTTGTTAGAAGTTGTTCTTTGGAGGACATTCTGGTACCATTCTTTATTCATGGATGTGTTTTTAGGCAAGACTTTGAGAAAGCCGATCCCTTGGCTGAGAACCAACCCACACAATATATGTTGCAGATGCTTTAACAGTTGGCATGAGACAAATGGTGGTATCACTAACCTTGTCTCTCACAACAGATGTTTTTCAGATGTCCAAACAATCTGCACGTGCTGGTAGCCTGATCCTGAAGCAGAAATATTTTTAAGAGATGTTCCTGGCGCTTGCTGGTCCTTCTTGGGCACCCTTTTGCCAACATGGAACCTCTCTCATTGAATTCCTTGATGATGCGATGATTGTTGACTGAGCTGTAATCTTTCTAGCTGTGATACTCTTCCCCGTTCAGAGCCAGTTTTGTGCAATGCAATGATGACGCAATGATGATGATGCAATGCACATGCGTGTTTCTTTAGAGATAACCATGTTAACAGAAGAGAAACAATGATGCCAACACCGCCTCATTTTAAAGTGCCAGTGGCTTGATTCTTACTTTAGTAATGACAAGATTGATCTCCACATGTCCCTCATCACCCCACAACCTGTGTTGGAGCCATCACTGAAATGATGTTAGCTGCAATGAAGTTGAAATGTGTTTTTTGGGGAAAAGTTCATTTCCTAGGCAAATTATTACTTTGCAATTAGTCTGATCACTCTTTACAACATTCTGGAGTATATGCAAATTGCCTTTTATAAACCTGATTGCAGTTTTTTTTTTTAGTTTTCAAAAAGCTTTATTTGGGAAGTAAAACAGAGTACAATTTACGATGCAATGTTAAATTGTTTTACATAGTAATTTACTTCATTACAGTAAATTATCGCTTAACCGTACAGTGTAAATTGAACAGGGGAGGGGAGGGGGGTTTCCCCAGTCTCCTTGCCTCGTAGATCCTGATTCTTTAGTGTATAAAGTGGCTGTGAGGATTTGGGTGGATGGAATAGGGCGTGGGGGAGTTGGAGGAGGAGAAGTGAAAAGGAAATGGGACAACAATTAGGGTAAACCCCTAAACTTCTAAGTGATTAAGGAACATTCAATTAGAGGATATACACAGGTAACCAATAGTTTACTCCTTGTGTTCCAAGTGAGTCAGAAAGTTTGGGAGTGCTCCCATCTCAGACTCGTGCTATGTGAGAGATTTAATAAGAGTCAATTTCAATTTAGCCAGAATTGAAATGGTGGGTTTAATACTGACAAGGGTTCAAGTTATAGAAGTCGTTCTATCTTTCCAGTGTTTTTGAGTTATATTTGTCCATTGAGTCAATGCACGATAGTGGAAGCAGTTATGATGGGTTACACTACAGAAAGAGGTCTTGGTCAGCTCCTATATTTTATCCAATTTTCCCATGTTTTGAGAAATATTCATGTGTCCTGTATATCCAAGCTGCCTAGTTTCTTCCATCTATATATTGATCAATTTGTCATGCCAGTTGCTCTAATGTAGGTGGGGTACTGCTGGGCCAGTTCAATGGGATCAGTGATTTCGCTGCCCGTATCAATATTGTGGGACGGTGGTTTTTATTGGTTTCCATGTTTTGTTAGGGGGCCATATAAAGCCATTCCGGCGTGAGACTGGATGTTTTAGGGATGTAATTTTGGTTTATGGCCCTAGAAACCTTATCCCAAAAGGGCTTGATTTTAGGACTGTCCAAATATTTCAAGGTGCGACGCACCATTTGAATTACATCTCCAACATTTACTGGTGTTATTAGGCACATTCGTTGAAGTTTGTAGGAGTTCTATGCCATCGTGTTAATATTTTTATAAGAGTTTTCTGAATCTCTGTGCCGTGAGAAGCCTGCGAGTTACTTAAGATTATTCCGGTATCTCTTCAAGATTGTTGTCCCAAGGTCCCTTTCCCATGCAAGTAATAATGCTGGTTTAGGGGTTGGATGTTCAAGGTTTATTAGTTTGTGATAGACTTAGATAATAGATGCCTTGTGACAGTTGTGCTTAATATTTGTTCTTCTATCGCCATGATGTTTTTCGAACTGGACTTTGGACCTGGTACTACTTCTTGCAAAGAAGTGAGATTCTAGTTTTGTGCATGAAATGTAGATTGAGAGAACCTGGTTTAGAAAAGAGAACGATTGACTCGTTTGAGTATTTCCTTGGTTGGAATGTCCCATGCTCCAGAGATTTCTTTTTTGTTTGTTTGGTTCCTATGTTGTGTATTAAGTTAGCTGGCATAGCCGGGAAGACATTTCGGTTTTGGGGCGAACTACCTCGCCATTAAAGGGTCTCTTTGGATAATTCAGTGTTAAGAATTTGGGGTTCCAGTTTGGTGTGGGGTCCCATGCCCATGCGTAGTGTGGGCTGATGAAAGTAGCGAGAGTTCTAGGTTGTCCCTGTATCCTGGCTGTTTTGCTATTGAGTGTGACCCACATTCTCAGGATGAATGCTTGATATAGTTTTTTGGGTCTGGAAGGCCTCATCCCCCATCTCTTCTAGGTTGTATTAGTCTAGAGTAAGCCAATCTTGGACTGCCTCCTTTCCATAGGAACTTCCTAAATATTGATCTTATGGATGTGAAGAAACTTGGGGTAAATGTATAGGACCATCTGTAGTAGGTAGAGGAGTTTGTGCATAATAAAGTTTTAAAGATTTTTCCTCCTAGCCAGGAAATGAAAGGGTGCTATTGTCTTCAGTTGTTGTCAATTGATTTAGTAAAGGGTCGTAATTGTCTCTATATAGTGATGTAGGGTTATGAGAAATTAATTCCTAGATATTTGAGTTTTGGTTGATTGCCATTGTGAATTGGATATGTGTTTTTAGATGTGTTATGTGTGACTTTGCGCTGAGATGTTAAGTGCTTACGATTTGCTGAAATTTACTTTAAATTGGAGACATGTTCCAAATGTTTCCATAATCTGAAGATGTGTGGGGAATGCTGTGTTAGGATTGGTGACCATCATTAGAAGGTCGTTCGCAATGCTGCGTTTAGATGAGTGTTGGGGCCAGATTTGATGCCCTGGATTCGGGGTCTTCTCTCAGGTTTGGATTAAGGTCTCGATAACCAACAAACAGTGATGGTGACAATGGGCATCCTTGTCTGGTGCCATTTAGAATATTGAAGGAGTCTGAATATTTGCCGTTTAACTTTGATTCTGGCACTGGGTTGAGTATATAAGGTTCTCACTGCTCTAGGAAGGTGTCTGGGGAAGCCAAACTTCTTCAGAGTCTCAATATAATAACCGGCTTATTCTATCGAAGGCCTCCGGCATCAGTGCCGAGAAGAACCAGAGTATGTTTCTTTTGTTTGGCATAATGATGGGCGTGATGGTTCTACAGGAATGTTGGTTCCTTCTCTGCCTGGGACAAACCCAGCTTGGTCAGGGTGTAAAAGTTGGGTAATAATTTATATCAGCCTTTGTGATAGGACCTTTTCCCAGATTTTAATATCTATATTAATTAGATAGTATAGGCCGATGGCTTCCACAGTTTTCTGGGTCTTTACCTTACTTTTTGTATGACTGTGATCGTTGCTTGTTCTAAAGCTGTTTCGGGAGACTCTCCAACCAAGGCGGAGGGCCTCCACCATGAAGACAAATGAGGACCAGTACGTTGGGCCAGGACTTTTACTGCAAAGGAGAGAATTTAAGATTGTTTGGATTTCAATTCTGTTATTGGACGTGTTATCCTCTTCTCGAGGGGGGTAAGACTAGGGAGTTGTACCCTCTACGAAAAGTATTATTTTGTTCAAAAGGCTAGTAGCGGTCTGCCGGTTGGTTGTGAGGGATAATTGTATAGTTCTTATAAATTCACTGTATTTCTTTGTATCTTTTGTTTTGGTGTGGTCTGATTTGGCGATGTATTTTATAATGAAGTTGCTCTCTGTCTGTGGAGAAATTGTGCCATTAGTTTTTCTGGGGCGGATAGTGCTTGGCTTTTTTTCTTTGTGTTTTTAGCTCTAAGAGGTAATTCTGTTTATTAGGTCATCTATTTTCTTTGTTTTCATTTTCTTTAACCGCAGAGCCCCAAGGGCCATAGTTCCCCTCTTATAAACACTTATGGGCATCCACGTTACGGGATTGATGTTTCTGAGGGCGAATTGCGTGCAAAGAAGGACATTAATTTCTTTCCTTGTTCCATCAATATGGACGTCAGAGTCCAAAAGTCTCGTTACCTCCATAATCCCTGGGGACATGGCAGAGTTTCTATTTTTATTTGTGCTGTAACAGGTGCATGGTCAGAGATCGACCTAATCCCTATGGAAACTGACTGTATTGCCGTTATGAGGTGCTGGGGATAAATATATAGTCCAATCGTGTGGCTTAGTAAAGGTGTAATCTCTGTGGAAGGGTGTACTGTGAGCCAGGCATCTATTGAGTCCATTCTCTGCAGAGTTTTGTGTTTTATTTAACTAGAGCTTTATGAGATTGGGTTGAGGAACCTTTGAGGTGTTTAAGGCAGGGTGTAAGGCCTCACCTAGTTTGGGGCGTACAAGTTAGCAAGTTGTAACTTTTGTATTGCATATGTTGCCTTTTATGAATAGGATCTTCCCTCACTGTCCTGATATGAGGTAATGTGTATTTTCGCTATTGCGATGTGTCCCTCTCGCGGCTTTCTCGTAAGTGCTATGATACCAGTGTTCTAATTTGGGAATTTTTCCATGCTTGAAATGTGTCTCTGTAAGAAACATATGCCAGTTTGTGATTTGCGTAATAACGTGATTACCTGTACCTCTTCTGTGGTGTTCAAACCCTTGACATTAAAGGTTGATACTGAAACTGTGGCAATCGATGAATATTTGGTAGTAGAGACTTGTTGACTCTTCGATATGGGATCGTTGAGAAACGCGGATCACCAATGAAAATACAAGTGAACCTGTGCAAGAACAAAACATAACAATGGTACGATATGTATACAAAGGTTGAGATGGAGTGCAATTTTGGTGATAAGCAAGTCATGTTTCTATCTTGAGCTAACTTTCCTAGTGTTTGGTAGGGGGGGGGAGTGGTCCTGATCGTGGCTGTGACCAATAAATCCTATATCTATGGGGTAGTAATGTGACTACTGGTTAGGGGAGTTAGGTGCTAAAGTAGTATACAAGGCATATGCTCCTTTTTCCTGGTTTTGTGTCACTGGAGTGTATAACCTTGTGTTGTGAGAAAATGGGAACAGATAACCTGGGAATTTTGGGAGAATCAGTTAAATTGGTGTAGCCTCTTTATCGAACCTAGGCCCTCTGGTTACTCATAAATGGAAATGGGTATTTTGTAATTACTAGAGTTTCTGATAATGTGGATGATACCGGAGCTTTCTAGTTTCATCGCTGTGACCATGGTTCAGTTGCGGGTAGTGCCGGTAGTCCATGTATTGTTCGGGACTGCGCCCCAGGAGGAGATATCAAGAGGATAATATCCAGGATTTCCAGGCTGGTATTAGGTCTTCTGTCTAGCGTAAAGACATCTTCTTTCTCCTCTTTGGAATGTAGCCCGAACGGGAATAGCCAGAGAATAAAATTTTATTGCGCCTAAGATATCTGTCAAGGGTTTTAGTAGTTTCCTTTTATTAAGTGTTGTCGATGTATGTCCTTAACAAGGCCATTTTTCTTATCTTTGAATTTGATTTCTCTTTATTCCTGGCTGCTTTAAAGATGCGGCTGTGTCTACATAAGAAAGCAGGCCACAGATTCGTCCCTCGGAACGTATCTTGCTTCGGAGGTGGACGTAGAGCTCTATGACGAAGGCTCATTCCGAGCCGAAACGTACGTCAGGGACGTGGCTTTTCCGGACAGCGGACTTCAACACTATAATGACTTGGTAAGCCAGCCATAGATTGCATTACAAACTAATCCAATAGTAGGCACTCTGCCTGTATTTGTCTAGTCTCTTTACCATGTTTTGTTCCTTCATTTACCTGTTACTCTGCTTTGTCCAGATCGGTCTGCTTCTTCTCCTTTTTGTACCTTATCACTCGTGATTTTATTGTATTTTATCAATAAAGTGTCAGCATGACCATAAAGCCTTATTGTTATAGCACCTTTTAGTCAGTCCTTCGTCTTTCCTCTCTGTTCTAGGGGTACTATTGCTTCTAATAAGCATATCCTATGGATATGTTCAATTTTTATGTCTCATGCTCTGTCCTTGTCCTAACAGGATTATATATTTCACCTGCCGCTTATGCAGTTCTCTTCATTGTGTGACAGATTCTGGTATTCCTTTGAACCTGGTATTTTTCCGCTACCTCTATTCTCCTGGTCTTCTAGGGGGTTAAAGCATTGTTTAGTGCTCTTATCTGTTCTTTGTAGCCTATTTCCAGCGCTGAGCTGAAATTAATCACTGTTTCCTGACTGTTCTCAAGTTCTTCTACCCTTTGGCCCACGTTACGGAGCTCAGATTAATTTCAGCCACCCTTCATAACTGGTGACTTGCCTGTTGCAGTGTCTTTTTTCAAAAGGAGCGCGTTATAGGGTACCTCTCTGAATCTCTTGGTAAGCCTCCTGCTGTAGAGAGGCCTTCCTTCACACACTCGTCTGCTGTTTCTAAATCCTGCTGCGTGTCCGGCGCCATCTTGTGCGCCATCGCTGAAGGAGAAGCGAACCTCTTTTAAGAAACTTATCCAGTCCCCCTGTGTTTTTTTCACTTGGGGTACCCATTTGTTCTCCAGGGTTGTCCTGGTTTGATTTCCCCATATTTTCACCAGGTAAGCTGTGGAATTTTAGAGGCTTTGTTGGCTAAGCTGCGGGAGCTCACCTGAGGCGTCCGTCTCTCTCTCTGCGGTCAGGCTCCGCCCCCTGATGCATTAAACTATTGTAAAATTAACATTTGTATCATCTCAAAACTTATGGCCATGACTGTAGATAAAGTGTAGAAAATATTCAACAAAATAATATTTTCAAATATTGATAAGCAGAATTGCAACAATTAATCAAAATCAGCATTAAGTGATTATTTTACTACAAAGTGACTGATGTGGATACGGCCCAAACGAATCAATACCAGAAAAAAGGCCCCTAACAGTCTTTAGGCCCTTACACACTGGCGAGTGTGATCGATGACTCGCATCACACTCCAACGCAAGCTGCCGGGAACGCACGGCCCGAACGCTGCACCGCGGGAGTGAACTGACATGCTGAGTTCACTCCCGCGGTGCAGCTTCGGCCGTGCGTTCCCGGCAGCTTGCGTTGCGAGTGTGATCGTTCATCGCATCACACTCGCTAGTGTGGAAGGGGCCTTAGCTTTAAAGGACAGAAACAAATGAAGCGTTACCATCATAAACGTGTAGACACTATTACCCGTTGATCAAGGGGAGTCAGAGGTTAACATACAAAATTCTGCAAATCATAAATTTATCTGCACACAGCCTTACAGACTGAAAGGCCAGCATTGCAAAAAGGCTTGTCATTTTCTGCCATCGGCAAATTAGACAAATTTAAAATATAAAAAGAACTGTACTTATTTTATTGGCGTTCACTTTCAAAATATTTTGTCAACTGCCATATTTGATTGAGGCTATGACAAAAGATAGCTGCTAGGTTTTCAATGATCTATTGGATCTTCTGCGGGAAAATGAGAAATATCAGTGAATCTGAAATCCAAAGATTGCCGAATCGCTTTCCATCACAATCTACTCAATCATTGGATTAATGTCTTTTCATACATGACAATGGAGATACGGGACAATGATCGATGCAAGAATATCCAATAGAAGAACAACAGGCACTGAAATCCTCAAAACAGTAAAGTGTTCATCATAGGAGAGGCAGATAAGGAATGTGGTACTTGGTCCAGTGAGGGACTATAGTAAAGTAGCCAAAAAGCTTTATATATATAAGAAATTTAATTTCACATTGCCAGATCCCCATGATACCTTCAAAAAGAAGATAGATCATCTGAAATTAGCGAGCATGGCATTATCTCTAGGAAGGAAGCCAAATATTCAAGTGGATAACCTTTTCACACACATTTTACGATTTTGGACGATTTCAGAGATTTGTGACCTTGAGTACAAGGCAGGCCCTTTGGTGCAGGCATAGGAGAGCTATGAGAAAAATCCTGCATTTATCTAAATTTTTTTTACGTCGAGCTTCAATGCACCTTATTGAACATCTGGAGCTCATGAAGTGAATCCGGATTGTTTGGTCATGATGGGCTTGAGTTGCTGTATAGCAATATCGCTCATGACTTTGGGATTTCAGCAGTGGAATAGTTCCTTGGAGGGCTAAGAAATTAAAATCGTGTTCATGTTTCATTTCTTTTGGAATTTCTAGAATTTTGCATTGAGTCACAACTAGAGATGAGCGAGCACTAAAATGCTCGGGTACTCGTTATTCGAGACAAACTTTTCCCGATGCTCGAGAGCTCGTCTCGAATAACGAGTCCCATTGAAGTCAATGGGAGACGCAAGCATTTTTCAAGGGGACCAAGGCTCTGCACAGGAAGCTTGGCCAAACACCTGGAACCTCAGAAAAGGATGAAAACACCATGAAATGGACAAAACAACAGGGGCACATGCATGGATGCCTCTGAGGCTGCTTAATCGCACCATTATGCCAAAATTATGGGCCAGCATGGCCATGACAGAGTGACCGAATGAGCTAGATAAGCATCTAAAACAAGCAATAATGACCCTGACACTATAGGGGACAGCATGGAGAGGCAGCGGCAGCAGTGGTAGCTAGAGAATGTCATGGCAACATACCCTAAATGGACTCAGGCTTCACCAAAGGAGGTGAGCAAGAAGCGCTGAAATGATTTCCTATTGACACAAAGGTTGACGTTATATTTAGTCGATAACACACATGGTGGGCGACATAGTGACCAAGTCCATAACTGACTGGTGAAACACCCGAAAAATTAGCCTGACACAGCTCTTTTGATAAGGGGACTCCATGTGGAGGCAGCCAAGGAGATGGCTTCCATGATTAAGACCGACAGTATGGGGCATTCATATTGCGCTGCTATGATTGCAACTTCAGGTCTCCAGCATGGCGGAGACAGATGGGCCGAGTTCCACTATGTATCTGGTGAAACACCTGAAATTCTGCCTGACACAGCTCGTTTGATAAGGGGATGTGTGCTGCATATCCTCACGTGCTCCAGCGTCTGGGTTATAGAGAGTTGAAAGTTGCGCATGGAGACATTGGTGGATGCTGTAGGAGATCGTGGAGGCAAAATGGACAGGAAACAGCAGGGGCAGCATGCATGGATGCCTCTGAGCTGCCTAATCTTGGTGGACTGGCCGCTTACAGACAACAATTTACCGAAAAGCACAGGCCACTAACAATCTGTTAGGCTGGAACAGTTGGCACCTACAACCCCTAAAGAAGGGAATTCCTACTGGACATTACTAGAGCAAGACGGAATTGCTCTACCGAACTTAATTTGAAAAAGAATCTCAGAGACTATACGATTGCCTCAGGGAAAGGGTTTACCCCAAAAAAACTCTTCACAAGGGATTACAAAGAGCCAAGGACACAAAAGGTAGGATCCCCTAATAACAAGAACAAACAAACGAGCAACATCAGTAAGATCATAGGCATCTTCGATGCGTGTTCAGAAAATGTGATGGAAATATTGAGACTACTGTGGCCAATTCTTAGTCACGATAAAGACCTTAAAGAGTCTTACCAATCTCCCCCAGTATCACCTATCGAAGGGGAAAAATCTAAGGGATCTTTGGTGCACAGTCACCTAACAGACAATTGGCAGCAATTGGCTACAAAGCTCATTAAAGGGCACTTTTCCTTGGCACTTGTATTTTCTGCGAATACATTCAAAAACAAAAACCTTTACGAATCCAGTTGACACAGGTCATATGATATCAGAAGTTTATAATTGCAAAACCACGAACGTATATATATAGCAAGATGTAATTGTCCCAAGCTTTATGTGGGAAAAACAGTGCAAGAATTGAGGAGAAGGATCTCAGCACATCTAAAGCGAGACATATACGCCGAAACACAATGGGGATATGACCCACCTAAATTTGGGGGGATTGACACCCTCAAAACGGGCCCCAGAAGAGGAAACACAGATCGCCATTTGATGCAACTGAAGCCAGATGGATTATACCATCTCAAAAGCCTTAGCCCGCATGGATTGAATGAGGGCTCACATTCACACACATTTATATAGTGACATGCAATCCACCAATAATCCATTACAGTAGATCTCAAAAGATCTCGAACATCAATGGAAAATACACTTCCGATACACTTTAACTGATTCCTCCCCAATGATGTGTTAACAAGCAATTGATTGTCCCATTGAAATACACTTTGGAAACACATATGGGATCTACTTAAGTATTCTCATAGTAACTACAGATATGATAGAATACTATAAAATATGAAAGTTGGTTTGGTACAGGGCCACCCCTCTGGTGATCCACAATCAGAAAGCAACTACGACCTTTAAGATTCCCTCACAAAAAGTACACACACGCCCAGGTCGCCCTCACGTCACTGTTCATAGAATATTCAATAACATGGGAGACACTTCTTTTTTCCCCCTATCGAGGTCCCCGATATGTGACATCCAACTCCCTAATCACTAGAATGAACAGGATTGATCTAGCCGGCATCTTAATATATGCACTACTACATTGTAAACAATGTTGTAAACAATATGTTTACGATGGATCAGTAAACACCTGCCGAGTCAAAAATCGGCTGTAAATAATAACAATACTAAAATAGGATGCAGCGTTCGCAACCACCATGGTGACTCTCTTAAAAAGACAGCACTGTCCGATTTTCAGTGATCTCTAATACTTACCGCTAGCTGTTTATGTTACCATACCACAGCGGGCGCACAATGATGATGCAGCACCATACACATCCTTTGGACCAATTGCAGAGGCAGACCACAAAAAAAAAAAAAAAAGCCGGTCCAACACCTGTGATGACAGCTCGACTAGTTGCAACCTATGGGCCAACCTCTAACACACACCCCGTCCCATGACATCACCGACCAAAGTTATAAAGCTGATGGGAGCACCTGACAGCCTCAGATCAGCCCCGTTACCCCCTGAGACGCCATCTCATGGCAAAACATGTTGAGGAGGCTGTTTGAATGTGTGCCAATTAGATTGAATGTGTTCAAGGAAAAGGATTAGATAGCTAGTAATGCCAGAAAACTGAGGCATTGAATAGTAGCAAGATTAGCAGCAATAGGAGTGTGAGTGAATTTGTGGTGAATGAACAATTAAAAAAACATGCAAGGGAGCGAACTTCTTGGGGCAATTTATCAAGTTTCTGAAAGTCAGAATATTTCCAGTTTGCCATGGCAACACATCACACTCAGCTTTCATTTTAGCAGTGCTCATGAAATTTTAAAGGGGAGCTGTGATTGTTGCCATGGGCAACTGGAAATATTCTGACTTTCAGACAGCTTGATAAATCTGCCCCTATGTGTGTTTGCAAAATAAAAGCCTACGTATCGCTGACCCCATTCTGCGGTTCACCGCAACCATTACAAATGGCTAAGACAATATCATTAACACTATGCTCACCCAGCAAGTGACTGCAGCTAGGGAATTATATGGTCTAAACACCCCGAAGTGTGAGGGGGTAGCCTTTGAGTGTGGACATACACTCCTAACAGTCCATACTCCCCCTAATGCAAATGTGGTCAAGACTTGCTATAAAATCCAACATTGTGTAGCCCCTAACTACCCTAAAAGGGTGTAATTAGCACAGTGAACCTTTCAATACCCACCTGTGTGCAACACAGAGAACTCTCCAAACCTACCTGTTGGTTCACAACTCCCTAACTTATACCAAAAAGGTAGTGCATCTCAATTCCTCACATTCCTCCCTTGCTCAAAAGAAAAAATCAACATCTTCTCCACCATTCCTATTTTATAATAAAAAATTTTTTGTTTGTCTCTACACACTGGGAAAATATTCCCCAGGTTTAAATGAACATTAATAAAAGTTATATTTTAACAAAATCATTACCAATATTGGTCGAAGGTCCTCCTGTTTGCAGAAATGCAAAATTTTGTAAATAAATAGTTCGCCTGTCCAGCCCTGTCTCTCCGGTCCCCCCCCACCCAAATGGGCCTGGGGGCCAGAAGCGTTTACTTTGAAAAAATTATAATATTCAAAGCAGACGGGGTCGTTTGAATATTCACTAGGAATGGAATAGCATAGTAGTTCTATTTTTAATTGTTTTTTCGGAAATGGTTCCATGATTAAGAGCGACAGTATATTGGCGCTGATTGCAACTTCAGGTCTCCAGCATGGCGGCAACATATGGGCCGAGTTTCACTATGTATCTGGTGAAACCTGAAAATTCTGCCTGACACAGCTCGTTTGATAGGGGACGATGTATGGAGGCAGTCAAGTAGTAGTAGATTAAAGGTGCTTTCGCCTATCCAAGCCCCTGTCTCTCGGCTACTCCCCAAACAGCACTTCTAATGAACCTTTTGTATAGATCAAGTATAGTAGTGTTTTATAAGTTTGGGTTATGGCGGGTGAGGGGAATGTAACAGATGCGCAAGAAGCGCTGAATAATATTGGTAAATGATAAAAGTTTGCCAGTATATTTTGTGGTTCACACAGCAGGTGGCGACAAAATTAACAAGTTATGTTGGAAACCATGAAAACAACACAAAATTCTGCCTGACACAGCTCGTTTGATAAGGGGACCATGTATGGAGGCAGTGAACTAGTAGTAGATTAAAGGTCTGCAGTTAAAACTATGTTAGTTGGATCTTGGGATGGAGCTGGCGCTCCGCTGCCAGGCGAGCTTTCGCCAATCCAGCCCCTGTCTCTCGGCTCCTCCACAAACAGCACCTCTAAGAATATTTTGTATAAGATCAAATGTAGTAGTGTTCTTATAAGTTGGGGTTATGGTGGGTGAGGGGAATGTAAACAGATGCGCAAGAAGCGCTGGAAATAATATTGTAAATGATAAAAGTTTGCCAGTATATTTTGTGGATTACACAGCGAGTGGCGACAAAGTTAACAAGTTTGATGTGGAAGCCATGAAAACAACACAAAATTCTGTCTGACACGCTCGTTTGAAAGGGGACCATGTATGGAGGCGCAATATGGACGACTTTTGGAGGCAGCTATGGGATGACTGTGGGAGGTACATGGAGACAACGTGTGGAGGCAGCTAAAGACGACGTGTGGAGGCTGCTATGGAGAAAATTTAATTTGGATAGTGCCTGTATGTGGCAGTCCAAAAAAGTTTTCAAACCAGGAGCAGGTAGGGTGTCCTCCAGAAAAATTAAATAGATTGAGTGCCTGTTTGTGGCAGTCCAAAAAAGTTTTCAAACCAGAGGAGCAGGTAGGTGGTCCTCAGAAAAATTAAATATATGAGTGCCTGTTTGTGGCAGTCCAAAAGTTTTTCAAACCAGAGGAGCAGTAGGTGGTCCTCCAGAAAATTAAATAGATTGAGTGCCTGTATGTGGCAGTCCCCAAAAAGTTTTCAAACCAGGAGCAGGTAGGTGGTCCCCAGAAAAATTAAATAATGAGTGCCTGTATGTGGCACTCCAAAATTGTTTAAAACAGAGGACCGGGTAGGTAGCCCTCCAGAAAAATTAAATAGATTGATTGCCTGTATGTGGCACTCCCAAAAAAGTTTCAAACCAGAAGACAGGTAGGTGGCCTCCAAAAAATTAAATAGATTGAGTGCCTGTATGTGGCCTCCCAAAAATAGTTTAAAACGGACCGGTAGGTGGCCCTCCAGAAAAATTAAATACATAGAGTACTATAGAATAGCCAGTTGGCCCTGGCAAAAAATAGCCAGTTTCCTCGGCTTTTGCACAAGAGAGAGAAGGAGGACAATGAACCTAAATTTATTAAAGCCCCTGCACCAGTTTTTTGTCTGACTTTGCTCATTCTATTCAGTGCACACTGCTTGCACATGTATGCACATTTGTGTTGAGAGTGCACTATACTTGACACAATGGGGCAGATTTATCAAGCTGTCTGAAAGTCAGAATATTTCCAGTTGCCCATGGCAACCAATCACAGCTCCCCTTTAAAATATTCATGAGCACTGCTGAAATGAAAGCTGAGCTGTGATAGGTTGCCACCGGCAACTGGAAATATTCTGACTTTCAGACTGCTTGATAAATCTGCCCCGATGGGGGTCATTTACTAAGGGCCCAATTCGTGTTTTCCCGACGTGTTACCCGAATATTTCCGATTTGCGCCGATTGTACCTGAATTGCCCCAGGATTTTGGCGCACGCGATAGGATTGTGGCGCATCGGCGCTGGCATGCACGCGACGGAAATCGGGGGGCATGGCCGGATTCGGAAAACCCGCCACATTTAAAAAACGAAATTGTGTCGCTTGGGACGCGCTTACCTTCACCTGGTCCAGCTCGGTGTATTCCGGCGCATTCAGTTGATTTTCAGCGCAGCAGCGCCACCTGGTGGACGGTGGAGGAACTACCTTCATAAATCCCGTCCGGACCCAAATCCTGTTCAGAGAACGCGCCGCTGGATCGCGAATGGGCCGGGTAATATCAACAGTGCATCTACCACGAGTCCCAGTAACTTCAGGACAGAACCTAGGGAGTTGTAGCCTCTGCGGGCGTTCCCCTGCTCCCTATCAGCAGGGGGTGGTGTCTCACCCGACCAGGACACGCCTCTGACCCCTTGCAGTAGTTGGACGCCCACCGTCCCCGCCCTCATCCCTCTACCCTAGCCCTCGGGTATTAAACATTTTGAAATGAAAATTAATAAAACTTTAATTTTTTTTTTTACTCCTTTTTTTTTGTTTTTTTGTGTTTTTTTTTTGTGTTTTTTAGTTTTTAAAACCAAAAAAAAAAAAAATCGATGCTATCTATTGCTATGGCTATTCTCTTAGCCAAGTATGAAACACCCACTGCTATGCCAAGATGGAGGATGACGCTGGTTATTAAAAAAAAATAAACGTGAAATAAAAAGAAAAATGGCATACGTGCAAATTAAAAATCAAACCCTAATAAATTTTCCCCACTTCGGTCTTTGCGATGGAATGTGCGTCACTAAGCGCTACACACAAATGTCGCAAGTCTCACTACAAATTCCTAACATGTGGGAGAGATGCACTGCAGCAAGGATAGCACAGCAGATACCAAGAAATAAAATATATATAACGTTTGTAGGCGAAAGGTAAGACGTTTGGATTCTCCTTTGGCTATTTTCTAGCCAAGCTATGAAAGCACACTGCTATGCCAGATGAGATGACGATGAGTTATGAAAAAAATTAAACGTCAATAAAAAGGAAATGGCAGACTGGGCCTAATTGAAATCCAAACCCCCTAATTAAATTTCCCACTCGGTCTTTGCGATTGGATAATGTGCGTCCAAATGCGCATTAAACAACACCGGTCGCAAGTCTCACTACAAACTGAAATTGTGGTAGTAGATGCACTGGCAGCAGGACAGCCACACGCAGATAAAGTTCCAGAAATAAAATATAGATAACACATTGTAGGCGTAAGTAAGCCATTGGAGTTCCTTTGGCTATTTCCTTTAGCAAGTATGAAAGCACACTGCTATGCCCAGATGAGATGGACGCTGAGTATGAAAAAAAAAAAATAAACGTCAAATTAAAAAGGACATGGGCAGACTGTGCCTAATTGGAAATCAAACCCCTAATAAATTTTCCCACTTACGGTCTTGCGATGATGGATATGTGAGTCACTAAGCGCTAAACACCAAGGTCGCAAGTCTCACTCCAAAATTCCTCACAATTGGTAGTAGAGATGCACTGCAGCAAGGACAGCCACCAGCAGATCAACCAGAATAAAATATTATATAAACGCTATGTAGGCGTAAGTAAGCCGTTTGGGATTCTCCATGGCTAGTTATAGCCAAGTATGATGCACACTGCTATACCAGATTGAGGATGACGCTGAGTTTGAGTTAGAAAAATAAACGTAAAATAAAAAGTAAATCCAGACTTGTGTGTGCCTAATTGAAATCAAACCCCTAATAAATTTTCCCACTTGTTGTTTGAGGTGGGATCGTGCTGTCACTATGAGTAAAACAATCTGGTGAGAAGTACCCCCTGCAAATTCCTCACAATATTGGTACTAGCTGCAAATAAAAAAAAAAAAAAGTATAACGTTATTGATAGCTCTAAGAGGAGGCTGGTTGGGTTCTTGTAGAAATCCTCCTAAACACTATCTATGAACAGCCTAACGCTTTCCTCTGCCAGCAGCAGCTCTCTCCCTAGCGCATCCAGACACAGAATGAATCCCGAGCAGCGCAGTCAGGGGCAGTATATTCAGGTTTCCACGATCTGGCCAGCCAACCACTGCTTCGACGTGTAAGGGTTACCACGTCATGCTGGGTGGCAGTGCAGGTCTACGGCTTGGATTGGCTTGTTCTGGCCGCCAAAAAGCAAACGGCGGGAGCTGCATTTTCTCGACGGCCCCGAAGTATTCGTCCGCAGTCAATGATGCAGTTTGTCGGTACGTAATGACTCGAACGAGCATAAGCTCGGACGAGTATGTTCGCTCATCTCTAGTTGTAAGTTCTCTAAGGTGCAATTGAAATCTTGTGGATCACTACAGTTTTTTTGGTATGAGAAAACTGTCTAATTGATTCCAATGTTTTTTTTTATAAACATCTTTATTGGAGTCAGCATGGAAAACACTTTAGATTGTCAACGGGACTTTTTGTAATAATTGCGATCGACATTTTTATGTCTTTTTTTTTTCTCTTTCTCTTTTGTTGTTGTTGGTTGTTGCTTTTTTCTTTTGGTTTATCATGTTAAATGTGTTTTTGTTATGTCAGAGTGTGATCGTTATGAAGTTTTGTTATGTTGTTTTGTAGAATAAAAGAACTAATACAAAAATTAAAAATAAAAAAAAAAAAAAAAAAGATTGTCCCAAATGGACTACTTTAGAGCTGAGTCGAGCCACTAGTAAAATGGCTCGAGTGACGTTCTAGAGTTCGAACTTTTCACTGTGCTCAAGTGCTCGTTTCGATATAACGAACCCCAATTACGTCAATGGGAGATTGAACATTTTTCAGGTTGACCAAGGCTCTGCACAGGGAAGCTTGGCCAAAACACCTGGAAACCTTAGAAAATGAGGAAAACCACAGAAATAGGCAGGTAACAGCACGGGGGCCAGCATGCATGGTGCCTCTGAGGCTGCCTAATTGCACCTTATAGGGCAACAGCATGGTGAGGAAGAAGTGACGAGTGCGGGAGGATAGCATCTAAAACACCCAAAACTTTGACCTGCACTGATAGGCGGACGGATGGCGGCCAGAGGCGGGCAGACAGCGACGCAGGTAGAGAGTGGCATGGACACATACCCCAAATGGAATCAGGCTTCCAAACCAATTAAAAAATTTATTTTGGCAGGAGAGGATAACCGTGTAGCACGTACGTATCAGTATTTGGCTCGGTTATAGCGGCGCAAAGAACTCTTGAACCAAAGGAGGCGCGTTGGAATGATTCCCTATGTTTGAACGAAAGGGTTTGATGGTTTATTAGTCGATAACACAGCGTGGCGGCGACGAGTTCCAGAGACCAAGTCCATAACGTATTGAAATAACCCGAAAAAAAATGAGCGACACAGCTCGGTTGCTAGGGGACAAACATGTGCGAGGCGATATGGAGACAACTTTGGAGGGCGAGTTATGGAGACGACCGTATGGAGGAGCCTATTGGAGAACCACGTCTGTGGAGGCAGCTATGGAGACGGCGTGTGGAGGCAGCTGTGATAGAGAAACAGCATCTTGAAGCTGCTATGGAGACGGACGTTGTGGAGGCAACGTGGACGGTTTATGGCACCACACGGTGAACGTAAGGACCCCTGGTGAGGAAAAGAGGAGCGAAAAGATAGATTTTTTTTTTTTTTTATATCATTTTTATTGACGTTTTAATTGTAAAGATTACAAAATAAAAACATTAAGATATGACAATTAAAGATTGTTTGACAATAATTTTACAGAGGCATATATATTAAAAGAGTTATTGACTATTATATATTAATATGCAATGTTCATGCTATTCGGATGTGTCGCTTTCAGTTTATATATTAACATATCTTGCCTTATGTAATTCCATCTTATATTCGTTTTGTATCCTCAAGTGGTAAATGCATAATTAGTGTAAAAGTAAAGGTTTTTAGGGTAACAAAGGGACAAAAAAAAAAAAAATCCCAAGTAAAACCTTAAAAACCTAGTCATCAGGATTTCGTTCTCAAACTAGTCTCAGGGTTCTGGTTCAATTATTTTGTCTTTGTAGGGATATACTATTCTTATTGTCCTTTCAGAGGAAGTTCTGAATTGATATGTGAGAGAGGCGAATTATAGTGTAATGCCAAGGTAGCCAGTTTCTCTAATGGTTGGTGTTTTAGAAAACCAAATGCCATGCTTCTCAAAGTGTATAGTTTTCGATATCATATTTCTCTATTTGTTTAATGTAGGACAATTGGGATGGGGATCTTCAGTTTTTACACATCGGTGTTATGGTGCAAATATTTACTATCTATTCTCTGATCTATGGGGTATAACTAAGTCAAGGATCAGCAAGGCTTGTGCTGGCGCCTTATTGGGAACGGGGTTCCCATTCAATTTCCCATTATAGATCTTATAATTTATCCCAAATATGACTTTATCACCTGGACATCCCAGAAGGGGTGGATAGGTGTTCCTTTGTCCCGCAGCCTCTCCAGCACAGGGGGGGGAAGATGTGGGATAGGCTCTATGTATGCGGGTCAGGGTGTAAATACAATCTGTTGTACCTTAAGTGCATTTTATATATGGGCTGTGATTTTAGGCCTTGGTACAAGATGTTTGACGCTTTTTCCCCATTCGGCCTGGAGATATGGACCTGTTAAGTTATTTTCAGCTCTTTAATTTGTAGTTACTCTGAAATTGCATCACAGTCAGTCAAGTGTTGTATATCAAATTAGCCCTATTTTGAGAGTACACCAATTTTTTCAACGAGTATCATGTCTCTGGGATTTCTCAGTTTTTCATTATAAAGCGTTTCAACTAGGTAAAGTGAAAATTTCTGCAATGGAGAATCTGTATTTACTCCTGATGTCTGGGAAGGGAGTATATTCATTCTCTGACATTATCTGAGACAAGATCCCGCTTCTCCCCACTTCTTCAAGTTTTAAGTCGGGTATATGATATACTCATCGGTCTAGATGTATTCAGAAGTTGTGTTTTGCGTTATCTCCATTTTTGTGGGTGCTCCCCATATTCTTATAAGATCAATGGTAACATTTGTTTGTTTGTATGTGCCCATGTATGGCTAGCTCAAGTAGTAAAGTGGTTATGATGGGAATGGAAGCTACTTCTTCCTCATTTCCATCCGGGGTTTGGTACTTGGTTTAGCCAATTGTGATGCTTGTGTAAGACAGTGGCCTGATAGTAACCCTCAAGCATGGCTATCCCTATGCCCTGCTGTTTGTGTTTTGATTAATTATTTTCCGTTGCAATTCTTGGGTTGGTTGCGCTTCCAGATATATTGAGTTTAGCAATTGGTTCCCCTTGGTAAAAAAAATATTCCTGTTGGCAGTTCTATAGGTAGAGTTGCGGTACAAGTTAAGTAGCCTGGTGGTAGCATTTTAAAGGCTGCCACTCTCCCCATCCAAGAGAATTCTTATGTTCCATGTTGTTATGTCTTTCTGTAGTGTGGCAATGAGGGCTTATAATTTAATGTATATACGTTTTGCCATTTCTTGTGGAATTGATCCTAAATATGATGTTCCCTGATCGCCAGTCAACGGGGTATTTGGTTTGCGAAAGAAAAGAGACAGGATTTGGTTTAATACACATAGGCGAGTGGACTGAGTTTAGCAGTGTTCAGCCTATAATAGATATGTTACCAAGATTTTTTTAAGTCACATAGCATTTTCTATTGAGGTCTTCTGTGGGTTCAGATAATGGAGTATAATATCATCTGCAATACGTGACATATATGCTCAGGAGCCTATTTTGTCCCCCGTTTCCACTTCTGTTTGTGTAGAGCACACGTTCAGGGCTCTTACGGATATATAAAAAATCAGTGGCCAAACAAGGACAACCTGACGGGGCATTGATATTTGGAGGGAATGATAGGGTGTTGTTTGTGTACACTATTGCGATGGTGCAGAATAGGATGCTCGATTGCCTCAGTATTCCCCCTTGTATTCCCATTTTCCCTAGGCGACCGGAAAGAAGACATATTCCAGTGATTCGATCGAACGGTTGTTTCAGGTCTAAAGCAGACTACCGCAGCTAATTTTTGAGAGTCTATGGATGCATCAGATTCTTATTTTTCTAGTATTGTTGCTGCTTGTCGACCTTTCACAAAGCCTACTTGGTTGGTGCTAATCTAGGTCTGGAGGATCTCCATAATTCTTCTAGACGCTAGTACCTTTGCATAAATTGTGGTATCTACGTTTAATAACAAAATTGGGTCTAAAATTTGTGGTTCGTTATCTGGTTTCCCGGGTTTGGGTTATAGTAATTATCAAGGCCTCCTGGTTTTCTTCTGGCACTGATCCTTTAGCATGGCTTGGTTAAGCATGTGTAGTTTAGAAATGGCACTAAAAACTTCTGCATGAGTTTTAATATTCCCCTATCAGTCCATCTGGACTTGGGTGTCTTGTGTGGAGGTAAGGAATGATGGCCCAGGTCACTTCTTCCTTGGATATATGTTGGTTGAGATTTTTAGTTTGGATTGGGATGTGTTTTTCAACTTTCCTGAGGTCTTGGTTAATATGTAAAGGGTCTTTATTTAGATATACAAAGAAGCGTAGTAATCTTTAAATCTGTTTGCTATACTTAACGTGCGTGGTAACTTCCCGTTTTTTTTTTGCATGTACAAAAATTTTATTTAGCCTTAATGTAATGTTGTGTTGAATTGGTTGGCGAGCACCCCCTTTCCCGCCTTTAAAACTCCCGTTTTTAATAACTTTTTCTCGTATGTATGAATAAGTAGTAGTCCGAGCTCTCTTTCTGTATTTTTAATGCTTCAGCTGAAGTTAGATGGATTTGCTTTGTTACTAATTTCTAATTGGTGAATCATAGTCACATTAACTTGATATTTCTGCTAATCTTTGGTTTTATCCCTTGTATGATATGCCTCGATAAATACTTTGTGTGCTCCCACATAAGTGTTGGGTCGGTCGGATACTGATAAGGAGTTAGATGAAATACTCTTTGGCATCTCTCAGGATTATCTCTTTATATTTGGGTTGTTGGAGGATTATATTTATTGGCAACGACAGATATACGTAGGAGATTGATCATTATATCAGCTATTTTCAATGTGATGGCAGCATGGTCTGACCATGTGATCGTCCTCAATGGTCGATTTGCTATACGGTTTAATAAGGGTCTATTCAAGGAAGAAATCTATCCTGGTGTATGTGTGGACTAAGGAGTGGAATCTATAATTCCTTTCTGTGTTATGTTGTGCGCCCCAACATCATACATGTCATTACGCCAAAGTTCTTCCCCTAAGGTTGTCGCTGTGTTTTTGCCGAGCAACTCTACAGTGGGGTCGTGGGTGATATTAAAGTCTCCCCTATATGATATTGGCTTGTGCATGTTTTTAACTATTCTGAATATTTTAATAACAAGTGTAATGTCTCTGGTTAGGGGGTAGGTATATCGTACTGGGTGAATGTTTCATTATTGATCGTACAGTATTATAGGCACATAATGGGCCCATGGGATCTTGTACTACTAAAGGGGTATTCCCATGAGGGCATTTACATTAATTAAATTCATTTGCCTTATGTAAACATTTCTTCAATTGGATGTTAATAAAATAAAAATGTTCCTGTGTGAAGATAATTTTCATAAATGTAGGTATGTTGCCCTTAGAAACCGATGGCTTCCTCGGAACGACATCACCACTCTGGCAGCAGTGGCCAAACATGCGCTATAGAGTCCTGCCGGACCACCAGGATTCAGCAATCATTACCACAGGACGGCTGTGGGACACACAGTAACTCCGACATTTTATATACAATAACCTTTTGTTCTTTGTGCACCATACAGCAGAGGGTAGCCGTATCGAGGAAGCTATCTTGTTTCTAAGGGACATATGACATTTATGAGAATTATCTTCACACGGGAACATTTTTTTAATAAACATCTAATGCAGACAATGTTTACATATGGCAGATTAAAATGAACTGATTGTAAGTGCCCAGACGAGAATACCCCTTTAAGTCTCCTGGAATGCCAGGTTCCTTTAATTGCAATAGTAATCCTCTGCTTTTTGTTCTATAATGCGCTTGGTATATATAGGATAAGCGGCGGTGTCGCATACGTGGAGCATCTATTTCTTCAGGTGGAGTTTCTTGCAAACATAAAAACATCACAGAGCGCTGAACATGCATACTGCCACACTTGAGTCGCTTGGCATGGGGTTTGTTAACCTTTTGGTATTAAGAAAGTAAACTTTACACTCTATTATCCCAATTTGGGTGTAATGCGTACTTGCGTCCTCGTTTTTCCTAACTTTGCCTCCAATTGACCATGTACAAAATCCCAAGAGACGTCTTAGTGCCCCGACTGTGACAATAAAGGCAAGAACAGAGTAACAACAATAAAACACTCTGATGCAGTCTAGGCTGCATGTAATAAAAGTTGCAGTGAGTCTACTAAGCTGCCAGTAGGGGTAAATGTACGGTATCTAAAACCTCCATTCATAGCAAGCCGATGCGCCTCAGCTCTCATCCGTGGTGTGTACCCTTGGATCGATGGTTTGCCAATCCGGATCCACTCTTGGGATTTTTGACTGGTTGTTGGTTGTAGCTGAGGGTGGTGGAATACCTCATCTCTTTAACATTGCATGCCCTCTTATGGGTTCTAATCAGTTGTTGTGACTCCATTTATCATCACATAGATTGTGGGGAAGCCCCATTTGTAAGGGATTTGCTTATCCCGTAACAAGCTGTTATCGGAATGGGTTGTCTCCTTAGTCTTAAGGTGGTTTGCTTGAAGCAGATCTGTCAAATATAGAAACCTCTTCGTACGGAGCAGGCAGAGTCCCTATTTTCCTGGATACTTCAATTATTTCTCTTGATGGTTTGTAATGTTGTTGTAAAAAAATGTACCTGGCCAGGACATCTCTTGGTACCAATTCTACTAAGTTTTGGTCTTGGTAATCGGCTGTGCCGGTCTAGATTGGGTCTTGTTCTGTGCAATCCGGAGGTTAGTAAGGACTTGATCAGTATCTGCAGGTATTTGGTTAGCTCTGATTGCGGAATAATTTCCAAGATCCCACGAATTTGACGTTGTTTGTTACGTCTTGACCTGTCTCCATGTCAGGAGTTGAGTTTAGTTGCATTAATTTAACTTCTTCATCTAGGGTGTAATGTGGCGAATACTCATGTGGGAAGGGACTATTTCTCCCATTTTGTGTGCCCACATGGTGAATACGCTCTCCCAGGGATTGAGTATTCATCTCACAGGTTTTAAGCATGCTTGAGATGTCGCTCTGAAAAGATTGGCGCCAGCCAGACCCTTATCCGTAGCGGGAGTAAATCAAATGGGTCTCCGATTGTGGGTTCTGCTTCGTTAGGTTAGTGGGGGCATCTCTAAGAGAAACCTGCTATTATCTATGGACAAGCCTTGTTCTCTGTTAGCTGGGCTGGTGTCGAAGTACGGCGGCCATGTGAGGAGTTGCTAAGCCTCTTTGTTGTCCGTGTACTTCTTGTGTTCCCCCGGGATCGCTCACCCCTCTTTCCGACCCACTTCGGCGGTCAGAACATGGCGAGGATGGCGCAGAGCACGATCACGACTGGCAGGGAGATGTACTGTTTTCCTTCCCTCTCACTGGCCGCTCCTTGCTCGTAGCTCGAGATTACTGCACTGTCGGCGCCATCTTGGATTTCTTCCGTCCCTGCTAACATGTAGAAATCCATTGGTTGCGTGGGTTAGAGACGTTCCTCCGCACTTCTATGGTATCTCACGGACCTCTATAGTAATGGTTGAGCTGCCGTATTCGGATCGTGCTTGTTTAGCGCTTATCTTAGAGTGGCGGCGGAAGCAGGCTCACAATGCGACCAGTCCACTCGGGATCCAGGCACCGCCCCACCCCCCCCCCCCCCCCCGAAAAGATGATTTTAGACTACTTAAAAGGTTATAGGGTAGTAGTGGGTTGAAGGTGCTTGCTGCAGTTCAAACAATGTTAGTTGGATTAATTCGGATGGAGCCAGCAGCCCGCTGCCAGGGCAAGCTTTCGCCTGTCCAAGCCCCACTGCCTCTCGGTCCTCCCACCCAAAATGAGCCTGGGGGACAGAAGCGTTACTTTGAAAAAGATTATAATTTCCAAACAGGCGGGGGTCAATTTGAATATTTCATAGGAATAATAGAATAGATAGCGCTTCTATTTTTTATTTTTTTCGGAATGGTCCATGATTAAGAGCGACAGTATGGGCATCCAGATTGTGCTGCTATGATTGAATCTTCAGGTCTCCAGCATGGCGGGTGACAGAGGGGCCGAGTTCCATTATTATCTAAGTGATGCAAACACCGAAGATCTGCCTGACACAGCTCGTTTGCTAAGGGGACGTGTATGGAGGCAGTCGTAAGGTAGTAGCAGATTTAAAGGTGCTGAGTTAAAACTATGTTAGTTGGATCTGGGATGGAGCTGGCTTGTCTCTGCCAGGGGAGCTTTCGCCTGTCCAAGCACCTGTCCTCGGTTCTCCCCACCCAAAATGGGCCTGGGGACCCGAAGCGTTACTTTAAAACATTTAATTTCAAGCAGGCGGGGGCTACAAAAAAGCACTTAAGAACCTTTTTGTTAAGACAAGTGAGTACGTTCGTTTATAAGTAATTGGCTTGGTTATGGCGGGGGAGGGGAATGTAACAGTATGCGCAAGAAGCGCTGAAAATTATATTGCGTCAATGATAAAAGAGTTGGGCAGGTATATTTTGTTGACACAGCCGGGTGGCGACAAAGTTAACAAGTTGAGTGGAGAAGCCACGTTAAAACAACCAAAATTCTGCCTCACAAGCTCGTTTGCTAAGGGGACGAGTTGTATGGAGGCAGCTATGTGGGCGACTTTTTGGAGGCAGGTATGGAGATGACGTGTGGAGGTAGCAATGGAGACAACATGGGAGGCAGCTATAAAGATGACGTGTGGAGGTGCTATGGCGACAATTAAATTTGGTAGTGCCTGTATGTTGGCAGTCAACAAAGTTTTCAAACAGAGGAGCGGCGGTGGTGGCCCTCCAGAAAAATGATACAAAAGTACCTGTATGTGGCGCTCCCAAAAATTGCTTAAAAACAGAGGATCTGGTAGGTGGCCTGACCTCCAGAAAAATTAAATAATAAAGTACTTAGCTAGAGCCAGTTGGCCTAGCAAAAAATAGCCAGTTTCCTCCGTTTAGTGTACAAAGAGGAGGAGAGGAAGAAGGTTGAGCTCTTCACCTGGTGTGGAGAATGGAAATCATGAGAAACAGGCTTGATTCATCTTGATAACATTAGACTGTCAGTGCTGTCAGTTGACAGGCGTTGTATGTATCAGTGATGAGTGCGACCAGATGCACTGAAAACCCGCTCTGACAACACGCTAGCGGCAGGGCAGCCAAGTACCTCCATGGCGTACAGTGCAGTTCAGGGCCAATGGTCTAGCTTGAAACCCAAGTAGTTGTACGGAGCTGGTGATCATTTCGACGAGGTATGGTCAGCTACGTACTCCCTCACCATCTTTCGTAAAGATCAGCCCTACACTGCCGAGACTGGGACAGTGACAGTGTCTTGCTGGGGGTGACATAAAATGGCAAATACGGTTTCAGCTTGTGCACAAGGGCCTGCTGGTATTCATGCATCTCCATACACCTTTCCTCTACCGGGTGAGAGTGGAAAGATTTTGCTTGTACCGTGGGTCCAGGAGAGTTAATACCCAGTAATCGGTGCTTGGAATAAATTCTTGAACGCGAGGGTCACGGAGTAGAAGCCTAGCATGAAATTCGCCATATGCGCCAGAGTCCCAACGTGCAAGAATTCACTCCCTCACTGGCCATCCTCCATTTCCTCCTCCTCCTCTCCAACTCCTCCTTTTCTGCCCATACACTCTGAACAGTTAAGGACTGAGCAATGCTACTCTTCTGTCTCGCCAAACTTCTCGGAGGGTGCTTTGGCTACAACAAGGGAACCTCTCCCCCGTCTCTTGTGATGAGCCAAAGCTCCGACTTCATGCTGACTAGAGGTTTTCAAACAGGCAAGCAGCGGATGGTGAGGCTGATGATGGTGGCATCGCCACTACCATCTGTGTTGATCTCAAAATTACTCAGCACCTTACAGATATCAGGCATCCACGTCCACTCCTCATGTAGACTTGAGGAAGCGATGACCTGACTACCAGTTCTGGTGGAAGTGACATCTGGCAGTCTACAATCACTCTGCGCTGCTGGTAAACTCAGTAACACAGTTAATGTAGAATTCCACATGGTGGGCACGTCGCAAAACAGTCGGTGAGCGGGGCAGTTGGAGGCGGCGCGCGCTGCCCTGAGAGTGGCAGCATCTGTGCTGGACTTTCTGAAATGCGCACAGATGTGGCGCCACTTCGTCAACAATCAGACAGATTGGGATTAGTTTTAAGGAACCGCTGAACTATGAGATTTAACACATGGGCAGGCATGGCCCATGTGCCACTCTGCCGAGTTACAAAGCCACACCAGGTTACGGCGTTGTCACACACAACCATGCCTGGCTTAAGGTTCAGCGGGTACTAGCCACAGAATGGTCTGTTTCATGATTCTGTAATAGCTCTTGGGCGGTATGCCTTTATCAGCAGTTGGCACCGCCTGCGTCGCTTAGCGACGGCATGTGCTGTGCCTAGAGCTACCGACTGAGGCGCCATGCCCACGGATGGTAATTCGGAGGAGGGAGTGGGAGGAGGGGTGGGAGGAGGAGGAGGCATAGTAGGCCTTTGAGACCTGGACCGAGGTAGGCCCCGCAATCCTCGGCGTCGGCAGACATATGAGGGCCCAGGTCAGACTCGGTCCAGGTCCACCAAGTTCACCCAATTGCGCGTCAGCTAGACATAGTGGACTGCCCGGCAGCACTTATCCATGTCCGTGGTTAGGTGGACCTTGTCAGAAACCGCATTGGTTCTGAGTTGTATGACACGTGCGGTGCAGGGCTGGGATGCACATTGGGAAAGTAGTGGCAGCTGGGGACCGAATACCGAGGGGCAGCCACCGCCATGAGGTTGCAAAAGGCCTCGGTCTCTAAAAAGCCTATAGGGCAGCATCTCCAGGCTGAGTAATTTGGAGATGGGGACGTTGAGGGCTTGGGCGTGTGGGTGGGTGCAACTGTATTTCCTCTTGTGCTCCAGCGTCTGGGATATAGAGAGCTGACGTTGCAATGGAGACGTGGTGGACGCTGTGGAGGATCGTGGAGGCAAAGGTGTGGTTTCGCCCAGGAGGTATTTGTGCCGGGGTCTGGGCAGGGGCCTGACTAGCAGAGTCAGCAAATGACACAGGGGAAGAGCGCAGTGGTGGACCCGGCCGAGGTGAACGGCCTTGGTGCCATTGAGTGGGATGTTTAGCTCATATGCCTGCGCATACTGGTGGTGGTTAAGCTTGTAGTTGTGGAACCCCTGCTGATCCTGGTGTTGCACAGGTTGCACACTACAGTCCGTCGGTATCCGTTATTTCTTTAAAGAACCTCCAGACTTCAGAAAATCTAGCCCTCGACACGGGGGAGCTTGACTACATGAAATATCTGGGCTGATGCACCAGCTCCGGCCCTGCCTCTCCGTCTGGCCCCACCAGCTTCTTCCAACCTGTTCTCGTATGGACTCACCTCAGTCTCACAAGCACTGTGTTCAGCGGCCTATGAACCCGCTGGGTCTGTCACCTCATCGTGCTCTGATCCCTCAGTCTGCTCCCCTGTCTGACAAAGTGTCTCTCATCGTCCGAACCTCTTTACACACTTCTTCCACTACGTCAAGAAGGTCATCATGACCCACAGAATGTGACCGGTGGAAAACCTGGGCATCGGGAAAGAGCTCAGAAGCACCCGAGAAGTGGTTTGTGACTCTGGGAGGGTCCAGAAAACAGTTCCTGAGTATGCCTGGGAGGGGGCAGGGAGCTGAGGTTTGCTCACTTGGGGAACATGGGTGGACTGCGTGGAAGACTGACTGGTGGACAATGGCTAGAAGTATTGTCCGTAATCCACGACATCACCGTTTGCACTGTTCTGGCCTCAACAGTGCCTCACACAGTCCAGAACTTGAGACATGAAGCTAGGGACTGCAGCTCTAAAGCTTTCCCCTGCTCCTTCATCAGCAGGTGTGTCTCACCCCGCCACGCCCATGCCTTGTCCTCTACCCCTAACCCTCGGGTTCAACATTTTCAAAATTAAAATCTATTATATAGACAAAAACAGAAAAATAAACTGTAATTTTTTTTTTTTTTTTTTTTTTTTTGTTTTTTTGTGTTTTTTTTTTCATTTTAATTTTTTTTGGTGTTTTTTTTTTATAGTACAAAACGTGCAGAGAAATCAGACAGCAACCACAGAAGATGATTGTATGGTAGTTCTTAACCTACACTGACAGCACACAAAAGGGATTTTGTGCTGGACTGAGTGTGTCACTTTATCTTTGGAAAACGCTATGTAGCCATAACAAGGGCTTTTGGGTTCTTAGAGAACACTCCTGCCTAACAGTAAGTTCTTGAAGAATCACTCCTGCCTAACAGTAAGGTCTTGGTGGTCAGGGATAGCACCATAACGCTATCCCAACCAGCAGCAGCTCTCTCCGTAACGGCATCCAGGCAGAGAATGATCCAGCAGCGCGGTCAGGGACTAGTCTTCCAGGGTCACCTGATCAGGCCAGCCAACCACTGCTATCGACAGTAAGTGTACCACGTGATGCTGGGTGTTTACTGCAGAGTTCCTGCTTTGATTGGCTCTGTTTCTGGCCTCAAAAATCCAAACGCCGCGAGATGCATGCCATTTTCTCGAGCGGCCTGAAATACTCGTCTGAGCACCGAGGCAGTTGCAAGTATGCTCATGTTTAAACGATGATCGGACGAGTATGTTGCGATCATCTCTAGACTACATTTTACAATATATTGAATAATAATGGATGTTTGTTGTAGCATAAATAATTTTGATTATCTTGTCTTTACTAAATCAAAACACGCTGTATAACAGCCAATTAACACCACTTAACTGCAGGCATAATTGGTACGTATAGAATACATATATTGAATATCTTGGGTTACGATGAGCATAGGTAGTACTTGTCTATCAGATTTATGCAAGAACAGTGGAGCTCTCTACTGCTGGTTTGTAGCATTCATATTTGAATACCATGCATGGTCTGTCCTATCTGAGGCTTTATAAAATAAGGATTTAATCCAGGGTTCCCATCTAGAATAGCATTCTTTTGTGTGGTTGTTATGAAAGTCATAACTCTCTTAGATTTCATATCATGTTTAATCTCCTGGTCAATTCACTAAAAGACAGTATTTTCAGAGTTTTCCAAATGGAAGCTATGATAGTAGATGGATATATGAAATATAACATTTGCTTTCTGACAACCCTAGTCCCAGTACATCCAAAGCTGGCATATAAGATTTAAAATCTCACTTAGCAAGCTTTCAACTTGTTGCCAAAGCCCCGGTATGACGTTGTATTGCTTAAAATATGAAGCCTATCTCCATATCCCAAGTGGCATCTCCAACAGATACTTCAGCAGTTAGGGAATATTTTCAAGCTTACTAGGGGTATAATACCATCTATACAATATTTTTCTCCTGGTTTCCATATGAATTACACATCTATTGAGAGAAGAAGTTAACTGAACATTGCATTCCAAAGATGGTTTCCCTACATCATTTTGCCACTACTCCAAGCATAGTAGCATGGGAGACATTAGGTTTTCTACAATGGCCCTGTAGGCTAAATTAATACCTTTGTACATTTTTCAGGTTTCTAAAAAGCATTCTTTTCATGTTGAGGGAAGCTCTGAAATGAAATGCCTTAATCTCAAAATTTATAAAAGTGTGTTGGAAATGTTACATTTCTTTCATATGTCTACAAACACCATTAAGTGTCCCCTTTCCCAAACCTCTGCGATCCTCTGTACACCTGTTGTCACGGGTGCTATTGCAACCTATCTCCAGGGTCGCATGTGCACCCATGTTCCTCTCCACTTCTGCCCCGGTCACTCACCTCGCTGCGTTCCAACGCCGACTCCAGCAGCACGTCGCCATTAATTGGCACTGCCCATTTTCAGCTAAATTACTTAAACCTGCCTCTTCCTGCACTCCCTGCCTGTTCTTTGTGCCTCAACGCCTTATAAAAAGCTCTGTTCCTCCTTTGCTGAGTTGTCCTGTGTCCCTTGTGCCCGTGTTCCCTGTTCCATCTGCTGAACCTCCTGTTGGACTCCGGATTGGACTTAACCCTGCATCTCTCGCCGCCTGCCTGACCCTGTGCCTTGATCTGCCCACGAGTCTTCCATTAAGGTACCTCAGGCTAGTCGCACTGTGGCTTTGCGGAGGGCTCTTGTGAAGACCTGGTGCCACCTTAGACTGCGATCCCAGGTGTCGGTGTAGTACCACCTCCCTCGGTGGTCCAGTGGATCACCTGTGTACACTCTAATTTGTGATCTAAATAAACTATCACTGTGGATGCCACTTCACAGTATTCGCAGTGATGTGGGGAGGAAATTAGAAGGCTTAACTGGGGTCTCCTAGGTTAGGTAGAGTCAAGATGGTTGCTAGCAAATCTCTTTAGGAATTGAGCCGAAAACTGTATAAAAGTGAATTAACTTTGCTAAACGAGGCACTAGGAGCTTGGCATGTGCTTCATAATATTTGTTTGTTAGGCCTCGGGCCCTGGTGCCTTATTGTTTTTAATGACCTGATACCTTACTATTTTCCTCTTTGGAGATAAGCCTGGCTAACACTGATATTGTTCCTGATATAGAGTGTAAGCTAATATCATCCATAAATGTATTACCCTATAAAGTTGGTTATCATCCTATAGGAGTGATTCTACAGGAGTGATTCTACAAGACCCAACAGCCCTTCTTAGGGCTACAATAACGTTTTTTTTCCTTTTTTTGGTTTGCTTGTGGCTGGGCTTGCTGCATTAGTAGTGCAGCTAGTACCCTATTGGGGAGATTTGCAGGGAGACTTGCGACCGTTGTGTTTAGTCTTAGTGACACACATATCCACCTCAAACACGAAGTGGGACAATTATTAGGGGTTTGATTTGAATTAGGCAGAGTCTGCTGATTTTTTTTTTTACGTTATTTCTTTTATAACCAAAGTAATCTGGCAAAGCAGTGTGCTTTCAGTGTAGGCTAGAAAATAGCCATAGGAGAACCCTGACAGCTTACTTAGGCCTACAATAGCGTTATATTTAACTTTTTTTTTGTCTTGCTTGTGGCTGGGCTTGCTGGCACTAGTAGTGCAGCTAGTACCATATTGTTAGGAATTTGCAGGGAGACTTGCGACCGTTGTGTTAGCTTTAGTGACACACATATCCACCTCAAACACCAAGTGGACAATTTATTAGGGGTTTGATTAAATTAGGCAGAGTCTGCTGATTTTTTTTTTTTTACGTCTATTTCTTTTTATAACTCAAAGTAATGGCAAAGCAGTGTGCTTTCAGTGTAGGCTAGAAAAAATGCATAGGAGAACCCCAACGGCTTATTTAGGCCTAACAATAGCGTTATATTTTCCTTTTTTTGGTTTGCTTGTGGCGGTCTTGCTGCCATTAGTAGTGCATGCGTAGTACCATATTGTGAGGAATTTGCAGGGAGACTTGCGACCGTGTGTTTAGCTTTTAGTGACACACATATCCACCTCAAACACCGAAGTGGGACAATTATTAGGGGTTTGATTTGAATTAGGCACAGTCTGCTGATTTTTTTTTTACGTTTATTCTTTTATAACCAAAGTCATCAGGTACAGTACAAAATCCAGTTGTGTGTGCTGTCAGTGTAGGTTAGAAACTAGCCATAGCAATAGGAGATCATCGTTTTGTTTAAAAAAAAAAAACAAGCAAAAAAAAATGTAAGGTACACTTTAATTTGGAAAATGTTTAACCGAGGGGCTCGGTTGGTAGAGGACGAGGGCGTGGACGTGGGCGTCCAACTACTGCAGGGGTCAGAGGGCCATGGTCCTGGGCGGGGTGAGACACCACCTGCTGATGAGGGAGCAGGGGAATGCCGCAGGCTACACTCCCTAAGTTCATCATGTCTCAGTTAGGGACTCGGTAGTTTGGTAGGCAATGTTGAGGCCAGAACAGTGCGAAGAGGTGATGTGTGGATTTGGACAATGCTTCTAGCCATTTGTCCACCAGTCAGTCTTCCACACAGTCCACCCATGTCACGAAATCAGCACTCCTCCAGCTCCTCCACCTCAGCCTCCTTCCCCCGAGTTTGCCCCTTCCCAGCTAAATTGCATTTGAAGCGGCATACTCTGAGGAACTGTTTCTGGACCCTTCCCACAGTCACAAACCACTTGTCCGGTTGCTGCTGAGCTATTTTCCGACGCCCAGGTTTCCACCGGTCGCAGTCTGTGGGTGATGATGACATTTGACGTAGTGGAAGAAATGTTTAAACAGTGTCGGACAATGAGGAGACACGGTTGTCAGCAGTGGTGAAGTTGTTGTCAGGGCAGGAAGTCCGAGGGGGGAGCGACTGAGGGATCGGAGGATGATGAGGTGACAGACCCAAGCTGGGTTGATAGGCCGGGTGAACACAATGTTCTGAGACAGAGGCGAGTCTATAGCAGAACAGGTTGGAAGAGGCAGTGGTGGGGCAGACGGAGAGGCAGGGCCGAGCTGGTGCATCAGCGCAAAAAAGTTTCCCGTAGTCAAGCTCCCGTGGCGAGGGCTAGATTTTCAGAAGTCTGAGGGTTCTTTAAAGAAACACCGGATGACCGACGGACTGTGGTGTGCAACCTGTGCCAAACGAGGTCAGCGGGGGTTCCACCACTACCAGCTTAACTACCACCAGTATGTGCAGGCATATGAATGCTAAACACCCCACTCAATGGCACCAAGCCCGTTTACCTCCGGCCGGGCACACCACTGTCCTTCCCCTGTGTGATCTGCTAGTCAGCCCCCTGCCCAGGAACCCGGCCCAAACACCTCCCGTGCGAAAACCCCATTCGCCTCCACGACCTCCACAGCATTCACCAGCGTTCAGCTCTCCATACCCCAGACGCTGGAGCGCAAAAGGACTGGTGGCGGCTCTGCAACTCGGCAGACTGACAATGTGTCATGAGTGGCCCATGTGTTAATCTCATAGTTCAGCGTTTCCTCAAGACAGACCCCATCTGTCTGAATTGCACAAGAGGTGCGCCGCATCTGTGCGCATTTCAGAAAGTCCAGCACAGAGGCTGCCACTCTCAGGGCAGTGCAGCGCCGCCTCCAACTGCCCGCTCTCCAACTGTTGTGGGACGTGCCCACGAGGTGGAATTCAACATTAACCATGTTATCCAGATTTACCCAGAGGCAGAGCGATTGCCAGATGTAACTCCACCTGAATGGTAGTCAGGTCAGTCAGCTTCCTCAAGTCTACAATGAGGGGTGGACATGGATGTCTGATATCTGTCAGGTGTGAGTAACTTTGAGGAGTCAACACAGATGGTCAGTGGCAATGCCGCCATCTCAGCCTCACCATCCCGCTGCTGGTCTGTTTGAAAAACTCTCTGGTCAGCATGAAGTCGAAGCTTTGCGCTCGTCACAAGAGAAGGGGAAGAAGATTCCTTGTTGAAGGTCTGTTTCTCTGCGCATATCGGAGGAGGTGGGGAGGTGAGGAGGAGGAAGAGGAGGAGAATGTTGGCGAGACAGAAGAGGGGACCATTGTTCAGTCCTTCACTAGTCAGCGTGTATGGCAGGAGAAGAGGAGTGGAGGAGGAGGAAATGGAGAGTCAGGCAGTGAGGGGAGTGAATTCTTGCGCGTTGGTACTCTGGGCGATATGGCAGATTTCATGCTAGGCTGCCTATCCCGTGACCCTCGCGTTCAAAGAATTTTCCAGCACCGATTACTGGGTATTCACTCTCTGGACCCACGGTACAAGCAAAATCTTCCACTCTCATCCCTGAAGAGGAAAGTAGTGTGAGAAGCATGAATACCAGCAGGCCCTGGTGCACAAGCTGAAACAGTATTTCCCTTCTGACAGCGCTAGCAGCAGAGGGCGTACTTCTGCGGGACAAGTAGCGAGGGAGAGTAGGTGAGAGGCCGCTTGTCCAGCACTGCAAGGGTACGCTTTACAAGGCCTTTGCCAGTTTTATGTCACCCCAGCAGACACTGTCCCTGTCCCCAGTCTCGGCAGAGTAGGGCTGATTTTACAGAAAGATGGTGAGGGATGAACTGGCGCTGTACGCCTTGGAGGTTCTGCCTGCCCGGCCGCTAGCGTGTTTTCCGAGCGTTGTTTCAGTGCAGCTGGTGATCATCACACCGATAAGCGCACACGCCTGTCGACTGACAGCGCTGACAGGCTGACGCTTATCAAGATGAATAAATCCTGGATTCTCAGGATTTCCATTCTCCACCAGGTGAAAGAAGCTCAACGAATAATGTATGCACTCCTCCTCCTCATTGTCCTCCTTCTCCTCTCTTGTGCAAAAGCCGAGGAAACTGGCTATTTTTTGCCAGGGCCAACTGGCTATTCTATAGTACTCTATGTATTTAATTTTTCTGGAGGGCCACCTACCGGTCCGTTTTAAACTATTTTTGGGAGGCCACATACAGGCACTCAATCTATTTAATTTTTTGGAGGCCACCTACCTGTCTTCTGGTTTGAAACTTTTTTGGGAGTGCCACATACAGGCAATCAATCTATTTAATTTTTCTGGAGGGCTACCTACCCGGTCCTCTGTTTTAAACAATTTTGGAGTGCCACATACAGGCACTCATTATTTAATTTTTCTGGGGACCACCTACCTGCTCCTGGTTTGAAAACTTTTTGGACTGCCACATACAGGCACTCAATCTATTTAATTTTCTGGAGGACCACCTACTGCTCCTCTGGTTTGAAAAACTTTTTTGGACTGCCACAAACGGCACTCATTATTTAATTTTTCTGGAGGACCACCTACCTGCTCCTCTGGTTTGAAAACTTTTTTGGACTGCCACAAACAGGCACCAATCTATTTAATTTTTCTGGAGGACACCTACCTGCTCCTTGGTTTGAAAACTTTTTTGGACTGCCACATACAGGCACTATCCAAATTAAATTTTCTCCATAGCAGCCTCCACACGTCGTCTTTAGCTGCCTCCACACGTTGTCTCCATGGTACCTCCCACACGTCATCCCATAGCTGCCTCCAAAAGTCGTCCATATTGCGCCTCCATACATGGTCCCCTTATCAAACGAGCTGTGTCAGACAGAATTTTGTGTTGTTTTCATGGCTTCCACATCAAACTTGTTAACTTTGTCGCCACTCGCTGTGTAATCCACAAAATATACTGGCAAACTTTTATCATTTACCAATATTATTTCACAGCGCTTCTTGCGCATCTGTTTACATTCCCCTCACCCACCATAACCCAAACTTATAAGAACACTACTACATTTGATCTTATACAAAAGATTCTTAGAGGTGCTGTTTGTGGAGGAGCCGAGAGACAGGGGCTTGGATTGGCGAAAGCTCGCCTGGCAGCGGAGCGCCAGCTCCATCCCAAGATCCAACTAACATAGTTTTAACTGCAGCACCTTTAATCTACTACTAGTTCACTGCCTCCATACATGGTCCCCTTATCAAACGAGCTGTGTCAGGCAGAATTTTGTGTTGTTTTCATGGTTTCCACATCAAACTTGTTAATTTTGTCGCCACCCTGCTGTGTAATCCACAAAATATACTGGCAAACTTTTATCATTTACCAATATTATTTCAGCGCTTCTTGCGCATCTGTTTACATTCCCCTCACCCGCCATAACCCAAACTTATAAGAACACTACTATACTTGATCTTATACAAAAGGTTCTTAGAAGTGCTGTTTGGGGAGTAGCCGAGAGACAGGGGCTTGGATAGGCGAAAGCACCTTTAATCTACTACTACTTGACTGCCTCCATACATCGTCCCCTTATCAAACGAGCTGTGTCAGGCAGAATTTTCAGGTGTTTCACCAGATACATAGTGAAACTCGGCCCATATGTTGCCGCCATGCTGGAGACCTGAAGTTGCAATCATAGCAGCGCAATATACTGTCGCTCTTAATCATGGAACCATTTCCGAAAAAACAATTAAAAATAGAACTACTATGCTATTCCATTATTCCTAGGTGAAATATTCAAACGACCCCGTCTGCTTTGAATATTATAATTTTTTCAAAGTAAACGCTTCTGGCCCCCAGGCCCATTTTGGGTGGGGGGGGACCGAGAGACAGGGGCTTGGACAGGCGAACTATTTATTTACAAATTTTGCATTTCTGCAAACAAGGAGGACCTTCGACCAATATTGGTAATGATTTTGTTAAAATATAACTTTTATTAATCGTTCATTTAAACCATGGGGAATATTTTCCCAGTGTGTAGAGACAAACAAAAAAATTTTTTTATTAAAAATAGGAATGGTGGGAGAAGATGTTGATTTTTCCTTTTGAGCAAGGAGAGGAATGTGAGGAATTGAGATGCACTACCTTTTTGTGTATAAGTTAGGGAGTTGTGAACCAACAGGTAGGTATTGGAGAGTTCTCTGTGTTGCACACAGGTGGGTATTGAAAGGTTCACTGTGCTAATTACACCCTTTTAGGGTAGTTAGGGGCTACACAATGTTGGATTTTATAGCAAGTCTTGACCACATTTGCATTAGGGTGAGTATGGACTGTTAGGAGTGTATGTCCACACTCAAAGGCTACCCCCTCACACTTCGGGGTGTTTAGACCATATAATTCCCTAGGCTGCAGTCACTTGCTGGGTGAGCATAGTGTTAATGATATTGTCTTAGCCATGCGTAATGGTCTGCGGTGACCGCAGAATGGGTCAGCGCTAAGTACTGGCTTTCTATTTGCAAACACACATAGAGTTCGCTCCCTTGCATGTTTTTTTTTTAATTGTTCATTCACTCACAAATTCACTCACACTCCTATTGCTGCTAATCTTGCTACTATTCAATGCCTCAGTTTTCTGGCATTACTAGCTATCTAATCCTTTTCCTTGAACACCATTCAATCTAAAATTGGCACACATTCAAACAGCCTCCTCCAACATGTTTTGCCATGAGATGGCGTCTTCAGGGGGTAACGGGGCTGATCTGAGGCTGTCAGCGTGCTCCCATCAGCTTTATAACTTTGGTCGGTGATGTCATGGGACGGGGGTGTGTTAGAGGTTGGCCCATAGGTTGCAACTATGTCGAGCTGTCATCACAGGTGTTGGACCGGCTTTTTTTTTTTTTTGTGGTCTGCCTCTGCAATTGGTCCAAAGGATGTGTATGGTGCTGCATCATCATTGTGCGCCCGCTGTGGTCATGGTAACATAAACAGCTAGCGGTAAGTATTAGAGATCACTGAAAATCGGACAGTGCCTGTTCTTTTTAAGAGAGTCACCATGGTGGTTGCGAACGCGCTGCATCCTATTTAGTATTTGTTATTATTTACAGCCGATTTTTGACTCGGCAGGTGTTTACTGATCCATCGTAAACAATATTGTTTACAACATTGTTTACAATGTAGTAGTGCAATATATTAAGATGCCGGCTAGATCAATCCTGTTCATTCTAGTGATTAGGGAGTTGGATGTCACCATATCGGGGGACCTCGATAGGGGGAAAAAAGAAGTGTCTCCCATGTTATTGAATATTCTTATGAACAGTGACGTGAGGGCAGACCTGGGCGTGTGTGTACTTTTTGTGAGGGAATCTTAAAGGTCGTAGTTGCTTTCTGATTGTGGATCACCAGAGGGGTGGCCCTGTACCAAACCAACTTTCATATTTTATAGTATTCTATCATATCTGTAGTTACTATGAGAATACTTAAGTAGATCCCATATGTGTTTCCAAAGTGTATTTCTCAATGGGACAATCAATTGCTTGTTAACACATCATTGTGGAGGAATCAGTTAAAGTGTATCGGAAGTGTATTTCTCCATTGACTGTTCGAGATCTATTTTGAGATCTACTGTAATGGATTTATTGGTGGATTGCATGTCACTATATAAATGGTGTGAATGTGAAGCCCTCATTCAATCCATGCGGGCTAAGGCTTTTGAGATGGTATATCCATCTGGCTTCAAGTTGCATCAAATGGCGATCTGTGTTTCCTCTTCTGGGGCCCGTTTTGAGGGTGTCAATCCCCCCAAATTTTAGGTGTGTCATATCCCCATTGTGTTTCAGGCGTATATGTCTCGCTTAGATGTGCTGAGATCCTTCTCCTCAATTCTTGCACTGTTTTTCCCACATAAAGCTTGGGACAATTACATCTTGCTATATATATTACGTTCGTGGTTTTGCAATTAATAAACTTTCTGATATCATATGACCTGTTGTCAACTGGATTCGTAAAGGTTTTTGTTTTTTGAATGTATTCGCAGAAAATACAAGTGCCACAGGGAAAAGTGCCCTTTAATGAGCTTTGTAGCCAATTGCTGCCAATTGTCTGTTAGGTGACTGTGCACCAAAAGATCCCTTAGATTTTTCCCCCTTCGATAGGTGATACTGGGGGAGATTGGTAAGACCTCTTTAAGGTCTTTATCGTGACTAAGAATTGGCCACAGTAGTCTCAATATTTCCATCACATTTTCTGAACACGCATCGAAGATGCCTATGCATCTTACTAGATGTTGCTCGTTTTGTTTTGTTCTTGTTATTAGGAGATCCTACCTTTTTGTGTCCTTGGCTCTTTGTAATCCCTTGTGAAGAGTTTTTTTGGGGTAACCCCTTTCCCTGAGGCAATCGTATAGTCTCTGAGATTCTTTTTCAAATTCAAGTTCGGTAGAGCAATTCCGTCTTGCTCTTATGTACTGTCCAGTAGGAATTCCCTTCTTTAGGGGTTGTAGGTGCCAACTGTTCCAGCTTAACAGATTGTTAGTGGCTGTTGCTTTTCGGTAAATTGTTGTCTGTAAGCGGCCAGCTCCATCCCAAGATTAGGCAGCCTCAGAGGCATCCATGCATGCTGCCCCTGCTGTTTCCTGTCCATTTTGCCTCCACGATCCTCCACAGCATCCACCAATGTCTCCATGCGCAACTTTCAACTCTCTATACCCCAGACGCTGGAGCACGTGAGGATATGCAGCACATCATCCCCTTATCAAACGAGCTGTGTCAGGCAGAATTTTCAGGTGTTTCACCAGATACATAGTGGAACTCGGCCCATCTGTCGCCGCCATGCTGGAGACCTGAAGTTGCAATCATAAAATATGAATGCCCCATACTGTCGCTCTTAATCATGGAAGCCATCTCCTTGGCTGCCTCCACATGGAGTCCCCTTATCAAAAGAGCTGTGTCAGGCTAATTTTTCGGGTGTTTCACCAGATACGTTATGGAACTTGGTCACTATGTCGCCACCATGCTGTGTTATCGACTAAATATACCGTCAACCTTTTGTTCACATAGGAAATCATTTCAGCGCTTCTTGCTCACCTCCTTTGGTGAAGCCTGAGTCCATTTAGGGTATGTTGCCATGACATTCTCTAGCCTGCCACTGCTGCCGCTGCCTCTCCATGCTGTCCCCTATAGTGTCAGGGTCAATTATTGCTTGTTTTAGATGCTATCTAGCCTCATTCGGTCACTCTGTCATGGCCATGCTGTTGCCCATAATTTTGGCATAATGGTGCGATTAAGCAGCCTCAGAGTCATCCATGCATGTTGCCCCTGTTGTTTTCTGTCCATTTCCATGGTGTTTTCATCCTTTTCTGAGGTTCCCAGGTGTTTGGCCAAGCTTCCCTGTGCAGAGCCTTGGTCCCCTTGAAAAATGCTTGCGTCTCCCATTGACTTCAATGGGGCTCGTTATTCGAGACGAGCTCTCGAGCATCGGGAAAAGTTTGTCTCGAATAACGAGTACCCGAGCATTTTAGTGCTCGCTCATCTCTAGTTGTGACTCAATGCAAATTCTAGAAATTCCAAAAGAAATGAAACATGAACACGATTTTAATTTCTTAGCCCTCCAAGGAACTATTCCACTGCTGAAATCCCAAAGTCATGAGCGATATTGCTATACAGCAACTCAAAGCCCATCATGACCCAAACAATCCCTGGATTCACTTCAATGAGCTCCAGATGTTCAATAAGGTGCATTGAAGCTCTGACGTAGAAAAAAAATTTAGATAAATGCAGGATTTTTCTCATAGCTCTCCTATGCCTGCCACAAAGGGCCTGCCTTGTACTCAAGGTCCACAAATCTCTGAAATCGTCCAAAAATCGTAAAATGTGTGTGTAACAGGTTTATCCACTTGTGAATATTTGGCTTCCTTCCTAGAGATAATGCCATGCTCCGCTAATTTCAGATGATCTATCTTCTTTTTGAAGGTATCATGGGGATCTGCAGACAATGTGAAATTAAACTTCTTATATATATAAAGCTTTTTCTTGGCTACTTTACTATAGTCCTCCACTGGACCAAGTACCACATTTCCTTTATCTGCCTCTCCTATGATGAACACTTTACTGTTTCTGAGCGATTTCAGTGCCTGTTGTTCTTCTATTGAGATATTCTTGCATCGATCATTGTCCCGTATCTCCATTGTCACTGTATGAAAGACATTAATCCAATGATTGAGTAGATTGTGATGGAAAGCGATTCGGCAATCTTTGGATTTCAGATTCACCTGATATTTCTTCATTTTCCCGCAGAAGATCCAATAGATCATTGAAAACCTAGCAGCTATCTTTTGTCATAGCCTCAATCAAATATGGCAGTTGACAAAATATTTTGAAAGTGAACTGCCAATAAAATAAGTACAGGTCTTTTTATTATTTTAAATTTGTCTAATTTGCGCATGGCAGAAAATGACAAGCCTTTTTGCAATGCTGGCCTTTCAGCTTCTGTAAGGCTGTGTGCAGATAAATTTATGATTTGCAGAATTTGTGTATGTTTAACCTCTGACTCCCCTTGATCAACGGGTAATAGTGTCTACACTGTTTATGATGGTAACGCTTCATTTGTTTCTGTCCTTTAAAGACTAAAGACTGTTAGGGGCCTTTTTTTCTGGTATTGATTCTGTTTGGGCCTGTATCCACATCAGTCACTTCTGTAGATAAATAATCACTTAATGCTGATTTTGATTATATTGTTGCAATGCTCTGCTTATCAATATTTGAAAAATATTTATTTGTTGAATATTTTCTTACACTTTATCTACAGTCATGGCCATAAGTTTTGAGAATGATACAAATGTTAATTTTTACATAGTTTACTGCATCAGGGGGCGGAGCCTGACCGCAGAGAGAGACGGACGCCTCAGCGTGAGCTCCCGCAGCTTAGCCAACAAAGCCTCTAAATTCCACAGCTTACCTGGTGAAAATATGGGGAAATCAAACCAGGACAACCCTGGAGAACAAATGGGTACCCCAGATTGAAAAAAACACAGGGGGACCTGGATAAGTTTCTTAAAAAGAGGTTCGCTTCTCCTTCAGCGATGGCGCACAAGATGGCGCCGGACACGCAGCAGGATTTAGAAACAGCAGACGAGTGTGAAGCCGAAGGCCTCTCTACAGCAGGAGGCTTACCAAGAGATTCAGAGGTACCCATAACGCGCTCCTTTCTGAAAAAGACACTGCAACAGGCAATGTCACCAGTTATGAAGGAGCTGGCTGACATTAAATCTGAGCTCCGTAACGTGGGCCAAAGGGTAGAAGAACTTGAGACCAGTCAGGAAACAGTGATTAATTTCAGCTCAGCGCTGGAAATAGGCTACAAAGAACAGATAAGAGCACTAAACAATGCTTTAACCCTCCTAGAAGACCAGGAGAATAGAGGTAGGCGGAAAAATACCAGGTTCAAAGGAATACCAGAATCTGTCACACATGAAGAACTAGCATAAGCGGCAGGTGAAATATATAATTCCCTGTTAGGACAAGACAGAGCATGAGACATAAAAATTGAACATATCCATAGGATATGCTTATTAGAAGCAATAGTACCCCTAGAACAGAGAGGAAAGACGAAGGACTGACTAAAAGGTGCATATAACAATAAGGCTTTATTGGTCATGCCTGACACTTTATTGATAAAATACAATAAAATCACGAGTGATAAGGTACAAAAAGGAGAAGAAGCAGACCGATCTGGACAAAGCAGAGTAACAGGTAAATGAAGGAAAAAACAATGGTAAAGAGACTAGACAAATACAGGCAGAGTGCCTACTATTGGATTATGTTTGTAATGCAATCTATGGCTGGCTTACCAAGTCATTATAGTGTTGAAGTTCCGCTGTCCAGGAAAAGCCACGTCCCTGACGTACGTTTCGGCTCGGAATGAGCCTTCGTCATAGAGCTCTACGTCCACCTCCGAAGCAAGATACGTTCCCGAGGGACGTAATCTGTGGCCTGCTTTCTTATGTAGACACAGCCGCCATCTTAAAAGCAGCCAGGAATAAAGAAGAAATCAAATTCAAAGATAAGAAAATTGCCCTGTTTAAGGACATATCATCGACAACACTTAATAAAAGGAAACTACTAAAACCCTTGACAGATCATCTTAGGCGCAATAAAATTTTATTCCTCTGGCTATTCCCGTTCGGGCTATCATTCCAAAGAGGAGAAAGAAGATGTACTTTACGCTAGCCAGAAGACCTAATACCAGCCTGGGAAATCCTGGATATTGATCCTCTTGATATCTCCTCCTGGTGCGCAGTCCCCGAACAATACATGGACTTACCGGCACTACCCGCAACTGAACCATGGTCCACAGCGATGAAACTAGAAAGCTCCCGGTATCATCCACCATAATCAGAACTCTAGTAATTACAAAAATACCCATTTCCAGTTATGAGTAACCAGAGGGCCTAGGTCTCCGATAAAGAGGCTAACACCAATTTAACTGATTCTCCCCAACATTCCCAGGTTATATCTGTTCCCATTTCTCACAACACAAAGGTTATACACTCCAGTGACACAAAACCAGGAAAAAGGAGCTATATGCCTTGTATACTCCCTTAGCACCTAACTCCCCCATACCAGTAGTCACATTACCTACCCCATAGATATAGGATTTATTGGTCACAGCCACCGATCAGGACCACTCCCCCCCCCTACCAAACACTAGGAAAGTTAGCTCAAGATAGAAACATGACTTGCTTATCACAAAATTGCACTCCAACTCAACCTTTGTTATACATATCTGTACCATTGTTTATGTTTTTGTTCTTGCACAGGTTCACTTGTATTTCTCATTGGGTGATCCGCGTCTTCTTCAACGATCCCATATCGAAGAGTCAACAAGCTCTCTACTACCAAATATTCATCAGATATGGCCACAGTTTCAGTATCAACCTTTAATGTCAAGGGTTTGAATACACCACAGAAGAGGTCACAGGTAATCACGTTATTACGCAAATCACAAACTGGCATATGTTTCTTACAAGAGACACATTTCAAGCATGGAAAAATTCCCAAATTAGCAACACTGGTATCATAGCACTTACGAGAAAGCCGCGAGAGGGACAACAATCGCAATAGCGAAAAATAACACATTACCTCATATCAGGACAGTGAGGGAAGATTCCTATTCATAAAAGGCAACATATGCAATACAAAAGTTACACTTGCTAACTTGTACGCCCCAAACTCAGGTGAGGCCTTACACCCTGCCTTAAACACCTCAAAAGGTTCCTCAACCCAATCTCATAAAGCTCTAGTTAAATAACACAAAACTCTGCAGAGAATGGACTCAATAGATGCCTGGCTCACAGTACACCCTTCCACCAGAGATTACACCTTTTACTCTACGCCACACGATTGGACTATATATTTATCCCCAGCACCTCATTAACGGCAATACAGTCAGTTTCCATAGGGATTAGGTCGATCTCTGACCATGCACCTGTTACAGCACAAATAAAAATAGAAACTCTGCCACGTCCCCAGGGATTATGGAGGTTAAACGAGACCCTTTTGGACTCTGACGTCCATATTGATGGAACAAGGAAGAAATTAATGTCCTTCTTTGCATGCAATTCGCCCTCAGACACATCAATCCCGTTAACTTGGGATGCCCATAAGATGTTTATAAGAGGGGAACTCATGGCCCTTGGGGCTGCGGTAAAGAAAATGAAAACAAAGAAAATAGATGACCTAATAAACAGAATTTACCTCTTAGAGCTAAAACACAAAGAAAAAAAGCCAAGCACTATCCGCCCCAGAAAAACTAATGGCACAATTTCTCCACAGACAGAGAGCAACTTCATTTATAAAATCCATCGCCAAATCAGACCACACCAAAACAAAAGATACAAAAGAAATAGCCAGTGAATTTTATAAAGAACTATACAATATCCCGCCACACCAACCGGCAGACCGCTCTAGCCTTTTGAACAAAATAATACTTTTCTTAGAGGAGTTACAACTCCCTAGTCTTACCCCCTCCGAGATAGAGGAATTAACACGTCCAATAACAGAATTGAAAATCCAAACAATCTTAAATTCTCTACCTTTGCATAAAAGTCCTGGCCCAGACGTACTGGTCCCTCATTTGTCTTCATGGTGTGAGGCCCTCCGCCTTGGTGAGAGTCTCCCGAAACAAGCTTTAGAAGCAACGATCACAGTCATACAAAAAGAAGGTAAAGACCCAGAAAACTGTGGAAGCCATAGGCCTATCTATCTATTAAATATAGATATTAAAATCTGGGACAAGGTCCTATCACAAAGGCTGAATAAATTATTACCCAGACTTTTACACCCTGACCAAGCTGGGTTTGTCCCAGGCAGAGAAGGAAACCAACATTCCTGTAGAACCATCCACGCCATCAATTATGCCAAACAAAAGAACATACCTCTGGTTCTTCTCGGCACTGATGCCGAGAAGGCCTTCGATAGAATAAGCCGGTTATTTATATTTGAGACTCTGAAGAAGTTTGGATTCCCAGACACCTTCCAAGGAGCAGTGAGAACCTTATATACTCAACCCAGTGCCAGAATCAAAGTAAACGGCAAATATTCAGACTCCTTCAATATTCTAAATGGCACCAGACAAGGATGCCCATTGTCACCATCACTGTTTGTTCTGGTTATCGAGACCTTACTCCAAACCCTGAGAGAAGACCCCGAAATCCAGGGCATCAAATCTGGCCCCAACACTCATCTAAACGCAGCATTTGCGAACGACCTTCTAATGATGGTCACCAATCCTAACACAGCATTCCCCCACATCTTTCAGATTATGGAAACATTTGGACATGTCTCCAATTTTAAAGTAAATTTCAGCAAATCGTAAGCACTTAACATCTCAGCGCCAAAGTCACACATAACACATCTTAAAAACACATATCCAATCAAATGGCAATCAACCAAACTCAAATATCTAGGAATTAATATTCTCAATAACCCTACATCACTATATAGAGACAATTACGACCCTTTACTAAATCAAATTGACCAACAACTGAAGACAATAACAACACCTTTCATTTCCTGGCTAGGGAGGAAAAATCTTTTAAAAACTTTTATTATGCACAAACTCCTCTACCTACTACAGATGGTCCCTATACATTTACCCCAAAGTTTCTTCACATCCATAAGATCAATATTTAGGAAGTTCCTATGGAAAGGAGGCAGTCCAAGATTGGCTTACTCTAGACTAATACAACCTAGAAGAGATGGGGGAATGGGCCTTCCAGACCCCAAAAACTATTATCAAGCAATTCACCTGAGAAGGTGGGTACAACTCAATAGCAAAACAGCCAGGATACTAGGGACAGACCTAGAACTCTCGCTACTTTCATCAGCCACACTAGCATGGGCATGGGACCCCACACCAAACTGGAACCCCAAATTCTTAACTGAATTATCCAAAGAGACCCTGTTAATGGCGAGGTAGTTCGCCCCAAAACCGAATATGCTCTTCCCGGCTATGCCAGCTAACTTAATACCACACATAGGAACAAAAAACAAAAAAGAAATCTCTGGAGCATGGGACATTCACAACCAAGGAAATACTCAAACGAGCAATCGTTCTCTTTTCTAAACCAGGTTCTCTCAAATCTACATTTCATGCACAAACTAGATATCTCACTTCTTTGCAAGAAGGTAGTCACAAGGTCCAAAGTCAGTTCAGAAATATCATGGCTAGAAGAACAAATATTAAGCACAACTGTCACAAGGCATCTATTATCTAAGTTCTATCACAAACTAATAAACCTTGAACATCCAACCCCTAAACCAGCATTTATACTTGCATGGGAAAGGGACCTTGGGACAACAATCTCTGAAGAAGATACCCGGAAAATCTTAAGTAACTCGCATGGCTTCTCCAAGTGCACTAGATTCCAGGAAAACTCTTATAAAATATTAACACGATGGCATAGAACTCCTACAAACTTCAACGAATGTGCCTAATAACACACAGTAAATGTTGGAGATGTAATTCAAATGGTGCGTCGCACCTTGAAATATTTTGGACATGTCCTAAAATCAAGCCCTTTTGGGATAAGGTTTCTAGGGCCATAAACAAAATTACATCCCTAAACATCCAGCTCACGCCGGAATCGGCTTTATTATGGCCCCCTAACAAAACATGGAAACCAATTAAAAACCACCGTCCCACAATATTGATACGGGCAGCGAAATCACTGATCCCATTGAACTGGCTCAGCAGTACCCCACCTACATTAGAGCACTGGCATGACAAAATTGATCAGATATATAGATTGGAAGAAATAGGCAGCTGGATATACAGGACACATGAATCATTTCTCAAAACATGGGAAAATTGGATAAAATATAGGAGCTGACCAAGACCTCTTCTGTAGTGTAACCCATCATAACTGCTTCCACTATCGTGCATTGACTCAATGGAGACAAATAACTCAAAAACACTGAGAACGATAGTAACGACTCTTATAACTTGACCCTTGTCAGTAAACCCACCATTTCAATTCTGGCTAAAATGAAATTGACTCTTATTAAATCTGCCTCACATAGCACGAGTCTGAGATGCGGATCACTCCCAAACTTTTCTGACTCACTTGGAACACAAGGAGTAAACTATTGGTTACCTGTGTAATATCCTCTAATTGAATGTTCCTTAATCACTTAAGAAGTTATTAGGGGTCTTTACCCTAATTGTTGTCCCCTCCTTCCTCTTTCCTTCCTCCTCCTCCCCACTCCCCCACGCCCTATTTCCATCCCCCCAAATCCTCACAAGCCACTTTATACACTAAAGAATCAGGATCTACGAGGCAAGGAGACTGGGGAAACCCCCCTCCCCTCCCCTGTTCCAATTTTACACTGTACGTTAAGCGATAATTTACTGTAATGAAGTAAATTACTATGTAAAACAATTTAACATTGCATCGTAAATTGTACTCTGTTTTACTTCCCAAATAAAGCTTTTTTGAAAACTAAAAAAAAAACTGCATCAGGTTTTATAAAGGCAATTTGCATATACTCCAGAATGTTGTAAAGAGTGATCAGACTAATTGCAAAGTCAATATTTGCCTAGGAAATGAACTTTTTCCCACAAAACACATTTCAACTTCATTGCAGCTAACATCATTTCAGTGATTGCTCCATTAACACAGGTGTGGGTGTTGATGAGGACATGGATGGAGATCAATCTGTCATTACTAAGTAAGAATCAAGCCACTGGACACTTTAAAATGAGGCTGGTGCTTGGCATCATTGTTTCTCTTCTGTTAACCATGGTTATCTCTAAAGAAACACGCATGTGCATTGCATCATCATCATTGCGTCATCATTGCATTGCACAAAACTGGCCTAACGGGGAAGAGTATCACAGCTAGAAAGATTACAGCTCAGTCAACAATCTATCGCATCATCAAGGAATTCAATGAGAGAGGTTCCATTGTTGGCAAAAAGGGTGCCCAAGAAGGACCAGCAAGCGCCAGGAACATCTCTTAAAAATATTTCTGCTTCAGGATCAGGCTACCAGCAGTGCAGATTGTTTGGAACATCTGAAAAACATCTTGTTTGGAGAAGACAAGGTTAGTGATACCACCAGTCTTGTCTCATGCCAACTGTAAAGCATCCTGCAACTATTCATGTGTGGGGTTGGTTCTCAGCCAAGGGAATCGGCTTTCTCAAAGTCTTGCCTAAAAACACATCCATGAATAAAGAATGGTACCAGAATGTCCTCCAAGAGCAACTTCTAACAAATGTCCAAGAGCAGTTTGGTGATCAACAATGCCTTTTCCAGCATGATGGAGCACCTTGCCATAAAGCAAAGGTGATAACTAAATGGCTCTGGGAACAAAACATAGAGATTTTGGGTCCATGGCCTGGAAAGTCCCCAGATCTTAATCCCATAGGGAACTTGTGGTCAATAATCAAGAGATGAGTGGACAAACAAAATCAACAAATTGTGACAAAATGCAAGCATTGATTGTGCAAGAATGGACTGCTATCAGTCAGGATTTGGTCCAGAAGTTGATTGAGAGCTGCCTGGGAGAATTGCTGAGGTCCTGAAGAAGAAGGGTTAACACTGCTGTGATAAATGTGACCAGGGGAGGGGAGGCCTGCTAGTAATTCACCACCTTAAATTGCCCTAATTGAGCATTCACAGCATGTGACCGTGCTTCAAAGACCTATGAGACAAACCGACTCCAGACACAACCCACTCTATACATACAAAGGACCATAAACTCTTAAATCACCATGTTGAATAGGGACAGTTATGAGGTTATGGTCCATCTCACCAGAAGAACATATACATTTCTGGATTGATTATGTTCTGCTGATAAAGACGATGCGATCTGCAGGGTTCTAGGATACTCTGTTCCAGAGATATCAATATCTCTGGATAGGACCACAGAAAAGGGGTCAAGTTTGTGTGGACAACTTTAAATCATTTCTTGCGCCTCTCAGAACCCGTGTGTTCTTTGAGTGTCTATACAAGGATAACTGAGTGACCTTGCGTACTCTTCAGGGGTCTGGAACGTCGTGGTTTTCTTCACAACTGCAAATATTGACTTGCTACATTAACTCATTCTAACTGTCAATAAAAGCTTTTGTTACTTTTGCACTTGTATTTCTATATGTGATAAAAACATCTGACAAACACACATAAAAACCAGAGGGCAATAGATCATGTGAAAATATAATATTTGTGTCATTCTCAAAACTTATGGCCATGACTGTATTGCCTTTATGTTGCCTTTTATATTCCTTTTTCAGAAAGTAATCTTCTCTATATATATAGAATTTTATAAATAGTTTTATCTATCTTTGTATACACTAGATTTAAATAAAGATGATTGTATTTTTTCGCCTATGATAGAGAAAATGTATTTTAAATTGGGGCTATCACACAACACTTTATGTGTTGGCTTGTTTGTACTTTCTCGATGTGTGGTCCCTTGATTGATCACTAGAGATGAGCGAGTATACTTGTCCGAGCTTGATGCTCGTTCGAGTATTAGCGTACTCGAAATGGCTCGTTGCTCGCACGAGTATCTCGCCTGCTCGAGATCGAGCATGTACTTAAGGAAACACAGTGAAGAACAGAATACAATGAAAACAGTTAACACAGGATTTAACATTTAAGTGAAGAACACAGTGAAGAACACAGTGAAGAACACATTGCAGATGTACGGAACATCTGCAATGTGTTCTTCACTGTGTTCTTTCAATGTGTTCTTTCAGTGAAAACATCTGCAAACATCTGCAATGTGGGGTGTGGCCTAGCTGCCGATGAAGTAAGCCGCACGGCGCCGGAGCTCCGCATCAGTATCCTGATTCCCGCCGTTATACGGCCTGGTGGAGGGTCACAAGGCACGGGTCCCCAGCGGTATCCTCCGGTGAGCGGTGCAGGCGGGTCCGCAAGAAGAATGCCTGGGAACAAGAGGCAGAAATCAGTGGGGAGGCAGCCGGAGCGGAGCTCCCAAAATGGCGGCCGCCAGTCAGAGGAAGGGCGGGCCCTGAGAGCTGACACTGCCGCCAAGCTCAGCAGCTTTGCCCAGGCGGTGAACCCGGTAAGCAAATTTGTAAAAGGGAGCAGGACGCCCCACAGGACCCCAGGCAAGTCACCAGGGTCCAGATTTGAGGTACTGAACGAGCCCATGTCTGAGGAGGAAGACACATCAGCGGATGAGAGAGAGATGGAGGAATCTGTGACAGTAGCAGGGGAAGGAGAGGGGGAGGCTGCAGAACCCACGCTGGCTGACATTCTAAAGGCTGTGCAACATAATGCGACAACTTTGCTTAAACTCACAGGCCGGGTAGTTAGCCTAAAGGAGGATATTTTACTGATGCGTCACGATATACATAAAGTGGCAGAGAGAACCACTGCAGTGGAAGTGAGAGTGCAAGAAGTGGAAGACATCCTTCCCCCCCTGCGCCAGGAAGTGCGTGACCAGTCACAAGCAGTGTTAGCTCTACAAGCCAAGGCGGATGACTTGGAAAATAGGCTATGCCGCAATATTGTGCGAATAGTAGGCATGCCGGAAAAGGTGGAGGGACAGAATCCGGATGAGTACTTCGAAAAATGGCTTCTGGAGGGTTTTGGAAAAGATAATCTCACTTCTTTGTTTGTGGTGGAGAGGGCACATCGGGTGCCTACCAGACCGGGACCACCGGGAAGACCACCTCGACCAGTACTGGTCAAGCTATTGCACTACAAGGACCGTGATCGTATCCTGTGAATGGCTCGGGACCGTAACGATATAACGGTTAATGGGGGGAGAGTGGCATTCTTTCAGGATTTCTCGGCAGAGGTCCAGAGGAAGCGAATGCAGTTTATGGATATCAAGAGGAGGCTGAGAGCTTTGGAGGTGCCTTATTCAATGCTGTACCCGGCAAGGCTGAGAATGGCAGCTTTTGGAACCAAACAGTTCTTTGATACACCTAGAGCTGCGCTGCAGTGGGTAGATGCCAATGAAGGGCGCCTGAGAAGACCAGCGGAGAACCCGGCGAGAGAATAGACTTCTCCACATCTGGCCCATTCTGGGAACTGGTGCTCTGGTAGGGGAGCCATTGGTGCCTTGGGGCTTAAAGCCAGGTCGTATATACATATACGCTGTTGTGAATGTTTAAATCCTGTTTCTAGCGGGAGTTAATATGTAACATATCCTATTTGCGGAGGGTGAAATGTAATACTACTGTATAGTGGGATTACGTACAGTGTGGTGGGGAATGCAATGTTGGAGGGATCGGGGGATACGTTGCTTAAAAATGTTATTCCTTGTATGGTTTGCTAGGGCGCAAATTGTTCGCCCTATATTTGTTGGAAAAGGGGTTCAAGTGTTCACGGTTTCAAGGGGGAGGGTAGCGGTCCAAGGTAAAGCTGAATGCTGTGCCTCACAGGCGGGAACCTGTGGGATAATTGGGGGGAGAGGGAGAAAGCGGGTCTAAATGGCGATGATTGATAAATTTGCCTGTTTATCCTGGAATATACGGGGATTGGGATCAGCTAGAAAGAGGAAGGCTATATTTGAATGTATTAAAGAACGCTCATCAAAGGTTGTAGGATTACAGGAGACACATCTCTCAAAAGAAACGGCACACTTAGTTTGTAGGGGGGGGGGGTTCACTAAGGGATACCATGCTTTTTACACCAGTTACTCCAGGGGAGTGAGTTTGCTCATACACAAGGGACTACCCTTTACATGTTACTCTACATTTACTGATCAGGAGGGCAGATATGTGGGAGTCCATGGCCAGATATACAGATAGGAACGTGTGCTGGTGGTAATGTACGTCCCTCCTCCATATACTAGTGGACCTCTAAGGGACTTGCTGGGGGAATTAGCAAAGCTACCAGATGTACCCGTGATAGTAATGGGAGATTTTAATGTGGTACTTTGTGAGGGACAGGATAGATTGGCTTCAGGGGGGAGGGGAGGGAGTAATGACTTGACGTCATTTGGACGGCTGTGTAAGGAGGTCGGATTACATGACTTATGGCGGGAACATAATGTGAATGTGCAACAATATTCATGTGTATCTTCCACGTATGGGTCTCTGTCGAGGATTGATATGGTCTTGGGGTCTGAATCTGTAATACCTGTGGTGCTAGACATTCAATATCTGCCGAGGCAACTAACGGATCATACTCCTATACTTTTATCGGTAAAATGTGGAGGGGAGTGGAGAAGATGCAAAGGGGGCTGGAGGATGAACGCTTTCTGGCTGCGGGTGATTATCTGTATGTCAGTTAAGGATAGGGTGAAGGAGTATTTAGAATTTAACCAGGGCTCGGTACCGAGAGTAGTACTTTGGGACGCAATGAAAGTTTTCCCACAAGGGGCTTTGGCTAGGGAAATAAAACAGGTAAAGGATAGATCAAGACAACTGGGGCAGGAGCTACAGGTAAAAGTGGTGGAGTCGGAGGAGAGCCATATCCGGCACGGGACAGTGGAGACGCGGGAAGAATGGGTAACGGCTCAAAAGCGGTATACGGAACACTTATTGGATCAGGCGGATAATAAGCGGATGTTCCTGAAAGAACAGTATTACGCGGAGGGGAGCAGACTGGTAGACTGCTGGCGAGAATGGCACAAGCCCAGAAGGATCATCCTTATGTGTATAAGTTGAAAGATATGGGGGGTAATTTGGTTAGTGATACCAAAGGGGTTCTGGAGACATTTAGTGATTTTTATAGACAGTTGTATGCAACACGGGCGAACCCGTGACCAGTTAGGGGATTTTCTGAGGGAGATTGACATGCCGGTGTTGGGAAGGGTGGCATGGGAGTTATTGGAGTCCCCGATCACCCTGGAAGAGCTGGATGTAGCAGTGGGAAGTATGGCAAGAGATAAAGCCCCTGGGATGGATGGGCTCCCGACGGAGGTATATAAGGAATTTGGAGATATATTGTTACCGCAATGGTGGGAGACGCTAAAAGAATGCTTTGAAGGGGGGAGTCTCCCGACATCGTGTTATGAAGCCTTGATAGTAGTGCTTTTAAAAGAAGGCAAAGATGCACAATTACCCGACTTCTATAGGCCGGTGTCACTATTATCATCGGACATTAAAATCCTAGCCAAAGTTTTAGCCAATAGACTGGGCTTAGTGATAGGAACAGTATCAAAACCCACATCTTCATTTTGCTACATAGTGGGACCAGGCGTTAAGCCCTCCACCCTCACATTACGGAATTGCTCCCAAATACATTAAATACCACAGGAAATAAGGAGTCTCTCAATTCTCCAATAAAAGTACATAAAGTTTTTATTTCATCAATACATTAAAAATTAATTAATTACAATGGATGTTAAATGGAGGATATCCAAAAACATAGGTCTGAGCTAATTGCCCACCACACTAACAAAAGGGTATGTTCACCATAAATCTAACACAATTATTGCATGTTTCCCCAGTAGATAAGTAAAGTGCATGTGTGCCTGGAGAACACTTTCCCATGTACAATATTTTAGCCTTGGTGAGACTCTAAATATAAGAACAGTGTCTTACCCATGATGTAGTGCAAGTAGGAGCAACGCCCAGACGCCCCAACGCGCGTTTCGCCCACGCTTCTTCAGGGGGTGATAGGAACAGTAGTCCACAGGGATCATTTAGGATTTATCCCAACTAAATCCACAGCGATTAATCTGAGAAGGCTTTTCCTGAACTTACAGGTGGGAAGGGAGGAGCAGGAGGAGTCCGTAATAGTCTCTTTAGACGCTGCTAAAGCCTTCGACAGTATAGAATGGAGGTATATGTGGGCTGTCTTGGCAAAGGTGGGAATTGGACCGAACTTTATTAAATGGGTCCGCTTACTCTATCAGGCACCAGTAGCATGTGTCCAGGTGAATGGGGTCATTTCGGAACAATTCTCCTTACAACGGGGTACGCATCAGGGGTGCCCTTTATCGCCCTTGCTATTCGCTGTAGCCATGGAGCCATTAGCTTGCTGGATCCGACAGCATGACAGAATTCAAGGCTTTCGGTACAGTGGTGGGGAGGAGAGAGAAGCGTTTTTACGCGGATGACGTCTTGTTGTTCCTCTCCAGGGTTCAGCAGTCACTGCCAACGGTGATGGAAGTCATCAAGAGATTTGGGGAGTACTCCGGGCTACGCATTAACTGGTCAGAATCTGCGATATTGCCACTAGCTCAGAATCAACAATTGCAGATAGCGAAAGGGGGAAATCCCGGTAAGAGTTTAAGTACCTGGGCATCAGGATCACTAGAAGAGTTTCCGATTTTATTGATCTAAATGTGGCTCCAATGCTGTCCAATATGCGATCTAGGATAAGAGTGTGGAAAACACTACCTCTTTCTCCTCTGGGGCGGGCTAATCTTATCAAAATGACTTTAATGCCACAATTACTATACGTACTGCACAATTCCCCGGTATGGATACCAAAATATTGGTTCCAGAGAATTCACGGGCAATTCAGGGAATTGATCTGGAAACAAGGGGCTCCTTGTATCAAACTTACAAAATTGCAGTTACCTAAATTTAAGGGGGGACTGGCGGTGCCGGATGCATGGGCATACTACCTAGCAGCCCAATGTCAGTATTTTGGAGGATTGGCTCTGGAGGGGAGAGATTCAGGGTGCCCGTTGGTAGTCAGGCACTTTGGGGGGACATTGTCACCGGTGTCGCTACTGGAGACAGGGAAGTTAGGGAACAGTGCAAAGCAATATCCGACTCTGGCATTGATGAATAAGGTGTGGCGGACTTATAAACAAATAGTGGGAGTGGGGCCCTGGACTAAGTATACGCCTCTGTGGAATAATCCGTATTTGGGAGAGCTATTCATGCTAGATGACACAAGACGGTGGGAGCAGAAAGGGATTAAATACTTACACCAACTATATGTAGATTCTATATTGAAATCGTTTCAACAGCTGGAGGAGGAGTTTGAGGTTCCCAGGCAGATGTTTTACCAGTATCTACAATTAAGGCACAGCTTGCAGTCGCAATTTGAGTCAGGGGAAGTAGAGATTTCTCTACTGGGAGTGATGACTGGGGTGGTTCAGGCTAAATCCATGAGAGGGCTAATCTCTTTGCTTTATGGAGAAATACTGGACAAGGTGCTGGGGGACCAGATGAATGGGACACGGCAAAAGTGGGAAAGGGATATGGGTCAGTTGGAAGAGGAGGAGTGGGAAGAGGCACTGGAGTCCCCCTGTAAATTATCATTGAATGTGGCACAGAGGCGGTCGCAGTTATTCTTGGTTCATAGAGCTTATCGTACTCCAGTCCTGTTGAGGAAAATGGGGATCCGTAGGGAGGCTAGGTGTCTGCGATGTTTAATGGACGAGGCTGACATCATGCACATGTTCTGGTCATGTCCGGCGTTGAGAGACCTATGGGACAGGGCTAATAGACTGTTGGAAAGAGTGTTTGGTGTGACAGTAGGGTCTGACCCAAAGGTGTGTGTACTGGGTTGTGTGGGGAAACTGGAGAGTACCAGAGCACAACAACAAGCAATAGCCAAGATCTTTTACCAAGTGCGGAAGACAATAGCTACACATTGGCTAGATGCTGCGCCTCCTCGTATATCAGAGGTTAAGAAAATGGTAAATGTCACAATCCGTATGGAAATGGGGGTTTACCTCAAACGTAATGCATTGAGGAAGTTCGAGAAGCAGTGGAGTAAATGGTTGGATTGCCCAAGACTAGGGTCAGAGGAGGTGCCCAGACGGTGGAGACAGGTCTGCCCAGGGGGATTGTTAGGGGGCAGGCAGGAATTGATATAACACAGGGGCGGGTTGTGTGGTACAGCAAAAAGGGAGTTTAATCCTAGACTAGGAGGGACCGGACCGCTGGGTGGGGGGGGGGGGGGGTTTATGGTTATGGTCATGTGCTGTAATTTGTACATTGAAATCTGTACTAATACATATGTCTTTCCTTCAAAATGGATGTAATTTTATATGCTTTAATAAAGACCATCTGATTTAAAAAAAAACATCTGCAATGTGTTCTTCAGTTTTCTTTCAATGTGTTCTCTCAGTGAAAAATGCTCGAGTCTCCCATTGACTTCAATGGGGTCCATTATTCGATACGAGCACTTGAGCATCGGGAAAAGTTCGACTTGAGTAACGAGCACTCGAGCATTTTAGTGCTCGCTCATCTCTATTGATCACGTATACATTACATAGAATAGGTTCCCTTTAACAATTGCCAAATGGCTATAAACATCCTATTTGCACAAGTCTCAGAACTAAAAGTCTTTTTTATGTTGTATTCATTATTGTGGGCATTCCTTATTTTTGGTGCTGGTTATTTTGGAGCCCAATTTTAGCGGTGGTTTGTACTGTGGTATTTGGCACAGGAGAACAAATGAGTGCCAGAAATGTCAAACCACATTCAAGAAGGGGTTTAGAAGTGAAGAGATTCGTCCAAATTGAGTGACAAAAATATGCATGAATGCTGGAAAAGAACCTAACTTGTAGCGGCAACATATTATATTGCACAAAATATGGCAAGAAAGGTACAGAAACAAAAAAAAAATTACATAATAAAGTGTGACCTGAAATGCCATAAGAAATATGTCAATAAATATATGAATAAAATCAGATGTATTGTTTTTGGAAATCTAACTTATGGTGGCAGTCTATTGAGGGGCAAAAAGTAGGTTGAATGGGGAACGGGGGTCAGCAGACGTTTATCTCAGTGTATCCAACAGTGGAGGACCAGATTTTCAGTAATTTTTGGTGGTTACTGTGGATAAGAGCACAGATCTCTTCTAGACAATAAAGTTGGGATACTTTGTTTGCCCAGTGTGCAGAGGAGGGAACTTGAGTGGAGCACAAGTGAAGTGGGATCGTGGCCTTCACAACCAGCACCAATGGAAGCCACAGTTGCTTATTGTATTTGTTACATCTATGCTCGATCAAGTTTTAAAAAATCCACTTATTTTGATAGGGAGTATAGCCCTTGAATTACATCTTCCACAGTAAACCAGAAATGGCATATATCAGGGAAGTCCCACCAGATGCACAGCCTCTGCTGACATCTCCAGCATCAGTCAGGGATGCTGGGGTCATAATAATGAAGTACTAGGCGGAATTTATACCACCTACTCACAAGTTTATTGCTGCTCTCTTGTAGTGTGATACATATAGAGGGTCCTGAACAGTGGTTAAGTATTTCTGCTATTTCTTGTTTACAAAATGAAGAGCTCAATTCCTTTTCCAATGCCTATAAAAAGTTTAGTGGGGTCACTGACATTTCATTAAGGAACAATTTGTGAGGCATAGACACAAGTTTATAACCCAGGGAAGAGGAGGTAATTATTTTATCTAACAATTAAAGGAAACCTACCAGTTCAAATGGTAGGGGTAAGCTGTAAATACCGAGCACCAGCTCAGGAAGAGCTGGTGCCAGTGCTTACTTTCGTTAGTGTTATTAACCGCTGTATTTAACACTTTTTAAAGTTTATAGCTGAAGCTGCTTCGGCTATAAACTTTAAAAAGTGTTAAAACTGTGATACAGCGATTAATAACGCTAATGAAAGTAAGCACCGGCACCAGCTCCCCCTGAGCTGGTGCTCGGTATTTACAGCTTACCCCTATCATTTGAACTGGTAGGTTTCCTTTAAGGTTTCTAAGGCACCTTGCTGGAGAATACCCTTAAAGTTTGCTAATATGTGAGAGTGGGAGAGAGAATTAATAGAGTTATGTTCTAAGGTGCATGGTTGGGAGTAGAAAGGAAGGCCTTTGGGTTTTAAGGGAGCATGTGGTCGTTTTCAGGATTTGTATTGAAACACTGCTCAAGCTACTTTTTTGTTAATATGTACAAAGTGTATATGTTTTGCAAGAGAAAAACCATCTTAAAATTTGTTATGCAATTTATCCCGAGCACAGAGGTGCAGAAGGAAATAATCGCCCTGCGGCTGCCAGGATTTTAGTTTGCTCATTGGCCCCTTTTGTAGGCTATACAATTTTAGTTTTTTTGTTATTGAGGCCATGTGACAGCATTTTTTGCAAGATGAGATGCTTTTTCCAGTGTTACCATTTTGGAGTTGGTATACCATATTGTTGAAAATTTATGAACTTTTTTTGAGGGCAAGAGTAAAAAAGCATCAATTCTGTACTGGATCTTTAAAAACGTTTTTGGTGTTCACCATATAGCCCAATAATCATTTTATCTTTAGTCTATGGGTCAGTACAATTAAGGGGACACCATACTAAATTTGCCAAAAATGTGCATCGCCGTCTAAGTGGCTATGGAGGTGGTTGATGGCTTGTTTATTGTGGAACATGTTGTACTTTGCAACAGTATCATTCTAGGGTACATATGGTTTTTTTTGTTACACTGGGATGTCAACTGTTGGCTGCAGCTGACACCCAGTGCTGACACCCAGACACCAATCTCGTGCTGAGCCGGTATCAGCTCTGCGTCCAATATATCGGATGATGAGCGCTAACTTACCTCAGATCTGCAATGGCTGCTACCTCTCCATGTGCTGACAAGCCCGGTGAATCCATACTTTGTTTACGCTTTGTTTCTCTGACGGTTTCATGGAAGGGGAGGAGCTGCTGCTCCCTACTCACAGGGGAGGAGGTCATCTGACAGTGTATGAGAGCTGGATGCAGAGCTGGATTTGTCCAAGACAGTGAATGCAGATGTCTCCTGCACAGAATAGTTAGATATTGCTCTATGCGCCCCGATGGTTAGTGCCTAATACTTAAATGCACAAAATAAAGACTTCCCCTGTGTCATTTTCTATCTCCTTAGTCTCTTTACTAGGCATATTACAGTGAATACATTTTTCTCACATTTATTTTGTCCCTGACTATGGTAGGAAATAAAGTATTAATCACTATTAATAAAGCATCCTATACACAACAACCTATTATTATTTCTCATTCAATTTCTTTTATTAAAGCAATCTGTCATATTTTGTAAACAGGAAACCTCAAGATGATAATGTTAGATTTTGTCTTGTACAGAGATCATCATTTGACTAGGGTCTTTCACAAGAGAATGACCCAGGTCACTAATTTTCTCGAAGCTAGGGCAATAGTAGAAGCCTACAAAATAAAATGGTATCCTAGGTTGTATTGTTTAGCTATCAAGACAGTTCTAGGATGTGTACAGCAATGATTGCAACCTTCAGTGCTCTGCATGGGCACCTCTTCATGCATTAATAATACAATACTCAATAAAAACCTCATTTGCTTTCAGCAGATAATTGTTTAACTTTTCTTTACACAGAGGCTCATGTTCTTTTTGAGCTATGACAAAGCTTAATGGAGGTTGTTGTGAAATGCTTTAATTGAAGGACTGTTTTAATTATAGATGGCCTGAGTGACAAGTCCTTCTTTAGCATATGTTCATACACTCTAACTACACAGTTTAACTCAAGTATAAAAGTGGTTTAAAGAAATATTGTTTAACAACGTCAAAGTTTAATGGTACAAATGAAAGGGGTTTTTTTTTTGCAGTGAAATCAACACAGGAAAAAAAAGGGACAACAGAGGACGGCGCCTCGTGAAATCAACACAGGAAAAAAAAGGGACAACAGAGGACGGCGCCTCGGGTAATAACGTTTTGGAAACCGATTTCCAAAACGTTATTACCCGAGGCGCCGTCCTCTGTTGTCCCTTTTTTTCCTGTGTTGATTTCGGCAAGAGGAGAAGAGAGAAGAGAAGCATGCAGAGTTTATAGCTGAGATGTAGCAGAGTAGAGAGTGTCATTGTGTGTTATATCCATCTCTGATCTGTCTCATCTATCTTTTTCTATGTTTCAGATACTAGTAAAATGTTCAGAAACTAAATAAAAGTGTAGATAAACCCTGTACCCTGATAATCTAAGCACTTTATCGGCACAAAGCATCTCACATCACTAGGGGATATGATGTTTTTGCTTAGAGAGTCCCTGCCCACACTGGTAAGCATTAAAGAATTAACCTTAACCTATATGAATGGGATACTGTGCAGATCATAATGATAAAATATGACCTTTGACCCTATAGAAAATGACCATGCACTCCATCTTCAACCTCTGCCATCATTTTCACCTCACCAATGCTCATTTATCTCATTGTCAGGCACCTTTCTTGTTTATTGCTCTGTCTGCTAATTTTTGTACCAGAGAGCCCAGTCATCCCTTGCAATAGTGTTTTTATCTGCACCTTTCTAATTTATTGCTCTGCCTGCTTCTCTTTGCACCAGAGAGCCCAGCAATCCCTTGCAATAGTGTTTTTACCTGTACCTTTCTTGTTTAATGGTATGTTTGCTTCTTTTGGCTCCGCCCATTTGTTAACACCTGATAGTAGTCACTAATTTGTCTTAGGATATCTCGCCTAATCCATGGTCCTCTAAAGAAATCCCCACTATTACTTCTGCCTTCCGTTACAGACCCATCTGCACCAAATCTTGTAATTATCCTAATCTACTACCTATCCATCTGACCCCCTCATCATTGCCTCCTCTCTCTCTGGAGCACTATGAAATGTATTTTCTGTAAACAATAAACTCTCACATATTCATGGCCTCTTCATTTCTCTGAAAATGGTTTCTAGGAATCAAGGATAACCTCGTTCTGACACAGCCTCTCCTGTTGCAATTTCTTATAGAGGTCTTTAGTTAACTCACAATCTCCAGTAATGCAATAAACCTAGTGGAGGAGTTGGCATTCTTCTGTCAGATAACTTTTCCTTCAGTCCAATCCCACCTTTACCCTCTCTCACCATTCCGTCTATTAAATTTCATTCCATGCGCATCTATGCTCCCACTAACATCCAAGTGACTACTGACCCTAAGGCTCATCTACTGACCCTAAGGCTCTGCCACTGCATTTATTGATTACTTTAATACCTGGCTTCTTCACTTCCCCTCATCTCACATCCCCTCCATCATCGTGGATAACTTTGACATCCCCATCAATATAGCACATTCTACTGGCTATAAACTCCTCTGACTTACTTCCTCTTTTGGCCTCTCACAGTGGTCCTCCACAGCCACTTATAAAGAGGGCCATACACTTGACTTAATTTTCAACCGCCTCTGTTTCCTAACTAACCTTCCTAACCCTAACCTTCTTGTAACCGGTCTCATCTTACTCACTTGCTCTACCATTCTGATTTTAACCACCACTGCAGTCCACAAGCTATACACCAATGTAGGAATCTCAAATATCTGGACATCTGCAAACCCTCATAGACTTTCCTATCTCACACTTCTATATCTTTATTCAAGGAGGTAGAAACTGCTGCCACTTTTTACAACACAACTGTTTCTTCAGCCCTGGACTCTGCAGCCCCATTAACTGTCTCTACAACTAGACAACCCAAACAGCAACCCTGGCACACCAACCCCACAAAACATCTAAAGCAAAGTACCAGGATATCTGAACAGTGCTGGAAGCAATCCCTCTCCAAGAAAGATCTCCTGTTATACAAGTAGGCGGTCTTCACTTACAAATATGCACATTCGTCTGCTAAACAGGACTACTTCATTAATCTTATATCTTCATTATCTCACAAGAGACAATTATTTTCTACCTCTAACTCCCTTCTACACACTCAAGCACCTCCACCCAATCTCTCATTTTAGCTGAGGATTTTGCCACACACTTTAAAAACAAAATATACAGCATTGGGGAAAGATTCAACCTTCAATCCATGCAACCCATACCCATTGCCCCTCCCACTTAACCAACTATTCCTCCCTTACTGATGAGAAAGTTTCCTCTGTGATGTCAAGCTCACATCTCACTACTTGTGCACTTGACCCAATTAAATAGCTTCTAATCCCCCAGCTCAACACTATGCTTATCCAAGCATCAACTCATCTCTTTAACCTTATGTATTGATCCATTGTCCTTTAAACATGCAACTGTCACACCTATCCTAAAGAATCCATCTCTGGACCCATCCACTCCGCTGAACTATCGCCCTATCTTGCTACTCTCATTTGCTTCAGAATTCCTGGAACAACATGTCCATCTGGAACTATTTACCTTTCCTTCAATTAGCTCTTTGACAAACTACAATCTGGTTTTCAACCCAATCACTGAGACTGCCCTGACCAAAGTCTCTAATGACCTACTGTCTGCCAAGGCAAAACACCATAACTCTGCTCTCTTTCTTCTAATTCTGTCCTCTGCCCTTGTAAGGGCAGGACTTATACTTCTTGGGGATCTGGAGCCCAACAAGAAAAAGCCAGGGACAACACCATCTGGACCATCTTCACCCTATTGGAGTCCATAATATGTCAATTGAATAAAGTGAAAGGTATCTGATTGATCCTGATATTCCTTGAAACCCTCTACAACTCCAGTTAGACCATTTCACATTGTTGCAAGGGCATTGACTTGTTCCTCTGTTATACTACCTGTCAAAAAAAACATGTTTTTGGATGATAACCGGTTAAAGGTTTTTAAATTCCACTGCAGTGCTGGAGTGAGAAATGCTCCCAGTCTAATAACATAATGATGTGAACTAAGGTACTGACACTGCAGAGACTAATAAATAATAATTATATTAAATCATTAACATGGCTGTCAATACATTTTTGAGCAAATAAATCATAAAAAATGCCAAAAAAACTAATAAACAACCTCACCGTCTTAGATATACAGATGTATAATATGAACTTAATGTTGACATATGTAAGAGAAAGACTGAACAAGGAAAACACTAGTTTAAATATTATTCAAGAATTATAATAATTCCTTTATTTATACAGCGCACACAGATTACGCAGTGCTGCACAGAGATTGCCAAATCGGTCCCTGTGCCCAACGGGGCTCACAAACTAATCAGCCTACCAGTATGTTTTTGAAGTGTGGGAAGAAACCCACTCAAACACGGAGAGCGCTGCATGCTTCATGCTAACCACTAAGCCACTGTGCTGTCCTAGAATAGGCTATACTAAAGAAAATCAACTTAAAGAGGTATTCTCATGTGAAACACAGGGGGTGCATGCTATATTAGTGTTATGTTTATTTTCGTATAGTTCCATTTCAATAAAACAGAAAATAATTATGACATAAACCACTGGCCTTTCTTATTGGGGAGAACAACTTCTCACTAAGGAGCAATCCACTTGAATAAGCCCTCCACAGGATAAACTTAGGGTCATATAGGGTAAAGCTAAAGCTGAAAGCTATGGAATTCCTAATCTGAACTGTTTTTTGTGAACAAGATGTTGTCCATTAACATTTACTGATACAGTATCTTGAAAATAGGAAGGAAGAGACAAAACTAGTCCGGATATTGTGAGAAATAGGGTTGTTGTTAAGATTTTCTGAGCATTGGTTTTAATTGCTATTAATATTGTTTTCATATGGTTACAAAACTGAAGAAAAAATACCATTAAAGGAATTGTCAGTCTATTTTTGGCAGGGCCATTTTCAATGTCATTAAACCCTATTATCATTACTCTCTCTTTTAATGATTCTCCAAAAAGATACAAACCCTAATAACCCCAGAGGATGCTGTATCACAAATTCAGGATACAATATTAATAGATTGTGACTTATTAAAAAAAAAAAAAATCATATGCAGTGGTTAAGCAAGGAGGCAGTGATCTGCCTTTTTAATTTGGTGATAAAATACCCTTTCTATAATGTTTAGTAAACTGCAATTTGTTATGGTGATCCATTTGTGTTTCTAGAGTACGCCTGGGGAGCTAAAAAACTGTTGTCTCCAATGAAGATTATTTAGTTTTTTGTAGTATTCTAAAAAAAAACCCCATAAACTCATGGACTTGTACCTGACTCAGATGCCGGAGATGAAACAAGATGGCACCGAGCACCCGCGCACGAGGTCAATGAGGATGCATCATCTCACGGAGGATGCAGAAAGCCAGACTTCGCAGTCAAGCTGGAGGTCCTGCTCTGCTCCGACATCAGCGTCATTGGAATCCCGTCTTGCGATGCACGTGGCCTCGAGCGACCTGACAAACCGCGGATTGGACTCACTGAAGCTCACGAGCACCACAACATGGCCGCCATTATCATCATCTACAGGCCTAAGCCCTGAAAAACAAAGGCCTTGATTAACCTCCAACCAAGAGGCCTTCAGGGACCATACACCTCCTACAGGGAGCCCCCGTGCTACACTGCAAGATGCCTTTGACTCCTTCCCTACCTCTGAAAAGCTAATGTTTGCAGCCAGGAAAAAGGGAACTCTACCCCAACCTTTTCAGGACATATCACTTTACTCCGATTTGTCAGCAACAACTTTGAAGCTCAGAAGATTGCTGATACCTATAACAACCGCTTTCAGGGAAAGTCAGATCTCTTACAAGTGGGGATTTTCTACCAAGCTGTTAATTTCCACTAATGGAATCATCTCTGTGGTGAAATCCGCAGACGAAGGTGCCATATTGCTTCGATTTGAATGGAGGTTCCGGAATGGGAATTCCCGGGGTAAAGGCTTTAAAACATATATGTTCAGAAGGCAATTTTAGGACGTTCGAAGAAATTCGAGAGGAGTTTCAGGTGCCACATGCGTGGTTTTACCAATACTTACAGCTAAGACACGCCTTTGAGGAGCAGACAAGAGCGGAACCAATAGAAGTGGGCTCCGTTGGTGCATTGAACAGAATATTAAAAGCGAATTCTACTAAAGGCCTAATTTCCTACTCTTATACTGTATTACTTAACGATTATACAAAAGATACCCCATTAAAATGTCGGGCAAAATGGGACAGAGAGGTGGGACCTATTGAAGAGGAAGAATGGACTGAAGCCCTGGAACTAGTCCCAGTCCTATCTCCTAGTCGACCGAGCATCAAGCTCGGACGAGCATGTTCGCTCATCTCTAGTAGTGATAGGTCCTCTCAAGAAGGATGAGATCAAATACAAACGGTTACGGAGAGCTGGCTCACGGGGAAGGGAGAGGGCAAGGGGGGTGGCATAGGGTAGAGTGTAAGTTATTCTATTGTCATGACTATGTTAGTTTGCCAACTCAGAAAGTTTACATGTAATAGGTAAGGTATATAACGTAAAGTGTAAAAGCTGAAATCATTCTGTAATACATATATGGCTGCAAGACATTATTTACATATTGTATAATATTTCTGTATGTGGCAAAAATCTGTACTTGCCTCCCCTGGTATTGTAGTTGTTGGGGTTAAAATGCAAAAATGTTTACTAAAAATATTTGATTAAAAAAAAAACAAATAGAGGTGTCGGATGATGAGGAGACACGGTTGTCAGACAGTGGTGAAGTTGTTGTCAGGGCAGGAAGTCCAAGGGGGGAGCAGACTGAGGGATCGGAGGATGATGAGGGGACAGACCCAAGCTGGGTTGATAGGCCGGGTGAACACAGTGCTCATGAGACGGAGGCGAGTGCAATACGAGAACAGGTTGGAAGAGGCAGTGGTGGGGCCAGACGGAGAGATAGGGCCAGAGCTGGTGCATCAGCGCCAAATGTTTCACGTAGTGAAGCTTCCATGGGCAGGGCTAGATTTTCTGAAGTCTGGAGGTTTTTTAAAGAAACACCGGATGACTGATGGACTGTGGTTTGCAACCTGTGCCACACCAGGATCAGCAGGGGTTCCACCACTACTAGCTTAACCACCACCAGTATGCGCAGGCATATGAATGCTAAACACCCCACTAAATGGAACCAAGGCCGTTAACCTCCAGCTGGGTCCACCACTGCCACCTGTGTCATTTTCTGCCTCTGCTAGTCAGCCCCCTGCTCAGGACCCCAGAAAAAACACCTCCTGGGAAAAAACCACACCTTTGCCTCCACGATCCTTCACAGCATCCACCAATGTCTCCATGCGCAGCGTCCAGCTCTCTATACCCCAGACAAGGTCAACCTAACCACGGACATGTCGACGAGTGCTGCCGGGCAGGGCCACTATATATATCGCTGATGGCACATTGGGTTAACTTGGTGGAGGCTGGGACTGAGTCTGACCCTGGGGCCACTTATATACTGCTGACACCGAGGATTGCAGGGCCTACCTCGGTCCAGGTCTCTCAGGCCTCCTCCTCCTCCCACCCCTCCTCCACCTTCTCCTCTGAATTACCATCAGTAGGCATGGCGCTATCAGTTGGTAGCTCTAGGCACAGCAGCAGTGCCGTCGCTAAGCGACCGCAGGTGCTTCTCAAACTGCTGAGCCTAGGCGATAAAAGGCACATCCCCAAGAGCTATTACAGGGCATCACGGCGCAGACCGATCTGTGGCTGGCACCGCTGAACCTGAAGCCAGGCATGGTTGTGTGTGACAACTCGGCAGACTGACATATGTGCCATGCCTGGCCCATGTGTTAAATCTCATGGTTCAGCGGTTCCTCAAGACATACCCCAATCTGTCTGAGTTGCTCACGAAGGTGCGCCGCATCTGTGTGCATTTCAGAAAGTCCAGCACAGATGCTGCCACTCTCAGGGCAGCGCTGCCTCCAACTGCGCGCTCACCGACTCTTGTGCAACATGCCCACGAGGTGGAATTTAACATTAACCATGCTATCCAGAGTTTACCAGCAGCGCAGCGCGATTATAGACTGCCAGATGTCAACTTCCACCAGAACTGCTAGTCAGGTCAGTCAGCTTCCTCAAGTCTACAATTAGGAGTGGACGTGGATGTCTGATATCTGTCAGGTGCTGAGTACCTTTGAGAGTCAACACAGTTGGTCAGTGGCGCAATCATCAGCCTCACCATCCCGCTGCTTGGCCTGTTGAAAAACTCTCTGGTCAGCATGAAGTCATAAGCTTTGTGCTCGTCACAAGAGACGGGGGAAGAAGATTCCCTTGTTGATAGCCAAGGGACCCTCCAGTCTGTTTCTCAACGCGCATCGGAGGAGGTGGAGGAGGATGAGCAGGAAGAGGAGGAGAATATTGGCGAGACAGAAGAGGGGAGCATTGCTCAGTCCTTAACTGTTCAGCGTGTATGGGCAGAAGAAGAGGAGTTGGAGGAGGAGGAAATGGAGAGTCAGGCCAGTGAGGGGAGTGAATTCTTGCACGTTGGGACTATGGAGCATATGGCAGATTTCATGCTAGGCTGCCTATCCCGTGACCCTCGCGTTCAAAGAATTTATTCCAGCACCGATTACTGGGTATTCACTCTCCTGGACCCATGGTACAAGCAAAATCTTTCCACTCCCATCCCTGTAGAGGAAAGGAGTGTGAGAATGCATGAATACCAGCAGGTCCTGGTTCACAAGCTGAAACAGTATTTCCCTTCTGACAGCGCTAGCGGCAGAAGGGGTACTTCTGCGGGACAAGTAGTGAGGGAGAGTAGGTGAGCAGGCAGCTTGTCCAGCACTGGTAGGGGTACGCTTTACAAGGCCTTTGCCAGTTTTTTGGGAGTGCCACATACAGGTACTCTATGTATTTAGTTATTCTGGAGGGCCACCTACCCGCTCCTCTGTTTTGAAAACTTTTTTGGACTGCCACATACAGGCACTCAATCTATTTAATTTTTCTGGAGGGCCACCTACCCGCTCCTCTGTTTTAAAAACTTTTTTGGACTGCCACATACAGGCACTATCAAAATTTAATTGTCTCCATAGCAGCCTCCACACGTCGTCTTTACAGCAGCCTCCACACGTCTTCTTTATAGCTGCCTCCACACGTTGTCTCCATTGCTACCTCCACTTGTCATCTCCATAGCTGTCTCCAAAAGTCGTCCACATAGCTGCCTCCATACATCGTCCCCTTAGCAAACGAGCTGTGTCAGGCAGAATTTTGGGTTGTTTTAACGGCTTCCAGATCAAACTTGTTAACTTTGTTGCCACCCTGCTGTGTTATCCACAAAATATACCACCAAACTTTTATCACTTACCGATATTATTTCAGCGCTACTTGCGCATCTGTTTACGTTCCCCTCCCCCGCCATGACCAGGCCAAATACTTATAAGAACAGTACTACACTTGATCTTATAGAAAAGGTTCTTAGAAGTGCTGTTTGTAGTCCCCGCCTCCTTTGAAATCATAATCTTTGCAAAGTAAATGCTTCTGGCCCCCAGGCCCATTTTGGGTGGAGAGGAGCCGAGAGACAGGGGCTTGGACAGGCGAAAGCTCGCCTGGCAGTGGACCGCCAGCTCCATCCCAAGATCCAACTAACATAGTTTTAACTGCAGCACCTTTAATCTATTACTACCTTACTGTCTCCATACATCGTCCCAAGCTGTGTCAGGCAGAATTTTCGGGTGTTTCACTAGATACATAATAGAACTCGGCCCATCTGTCGCCGCCATGCTGGAGACCGGAAGTTTCAATCATATGGATGCCCCATACTGTCGCTCTTAATCATGGAACCATTTCCGAAAAAAAAATTAAAAATAGAACCGCTATGCTATTCCATTATTCCTAGATGAAATATTCAAATGAACCCGCCTGCTTTGAAAATTATAATTTTTTCAAAATAAACGCTTCTGGCCCCCAGGCCCATTTTGGGTGGGGATGAGCCGAGAGGCAGGGGCTTGGACAGGCGAAAGCTCGCCTGGCAGCGGACCACCAGCTCCATCCCAAGATTTGGCAGCCTCAGAGGCATCCATGCATGCTGCCCCTGCTGTTTCCTGTCCATTTCGCCTCCACGATCCTCCACATGCTGTGTTAGCGACTAAATATACCATCAACCTTTTGTTCACATAGGAAATCATTTCAGCGCTTCTTGCTCACCTCCTTTGGTTCCTCTCTGCTGCCATAACCAGGCCAAATACTGATACGTACAGTGCTACATGTTATCCTCGCCAAAAGGAATTTTTTAAATTGATTTGAAGTCTCAGTCCATTTGGGGTATGTCGCCATGCCACTCTCTAGCCTGCCTCTGCTGCCGCTGCCTCTGCATGCTGTCCCCTATTGTGTCAGGGTCAATTATTGGGTGTTTTAGATGCTATCTCGCCTCATTCGGTCACTCTGTCATCGCCATGCTGTTGCTCATAATTTTGGCATAATGGTGTGCTTAAGCAGCCTTAGAGGCATCCATGCACGCTGCCCCTGCTGTTTCCTGTCCATTTCCATGGTGTTTGCTCATCTCTATTGCTTACCCAAACACCTACTACTGCTACTGCCATTCCCTACTTCCCAATCCCTCTAGTAGTATAGTATGGAATGTGATAAAACAGCAGAAGATACCCATGTGCTAGAAAGAAGTATTAAAACATGAGGAAGCATAAGTACAGTATAGAACACATTTTAACAAGATTTTGAAAACATTTTATATATTGTATGCAATGAATATAAAAAAAAAATACTTTTAAAATGAAAAGCAGTACACTGAGAAAGATGATAGCTAGAGCAGGAGATGTTTGTGTCTAGCTGTGTATGGAAAGTAGTACCTGTAGTAACCAACTGGTTTGTGAGGAGCCAGTCTCTTTATGTATTTTGCCTTTTTGTTTGCCAACTCGGAAAGTTTACATGTAAAATGTAAGGTGTATAATGTAAAGTGTAAAAGCTGAAATCATTCTGTAATACATATATGGTTGCAAGACATTATTTACATATTGTATAATATTTCTGTATGTGGCAAAAATCTGTACTTACCTCCCCTGGTGTTGTACTTGTTGGGGTTAAAATGCAAAAACGTTTAATAAAAATATTTGATTTAAAAAAAAAAAAAGAAATCATAGGGGACATATACAAATTTAATATTACATTGCAGAGTACAAACAGTCATATGGAACAATAGGAGTAAGGGCCCTGCTCACAATAGCTTACAGTCTAAGAGGTATAAGCGATTGTATAATGGTCCAGCCATTCTTTATAAGGGAACAGTATAAAATAATTTAATAACTAAATATTCTTCTGTCTGGACAAGCCATCAGCCACCATCTAATATACAAAGTCCAAAATGAAAGTGACTGCAGAGAATTCTGTTGCCTACTATATTTCTGGTGTTTGCCGGATAACCAACGGGAGAAGGAGAAGGATGGATTAGTAAAGAGAGAGTTTACAAAAGATGCAGTTAGCGACTATGATAGGCTTGCCTAAAAAGATGGTTTTGAAGTATACGTCTGAAACTTTGGAAGTCCTGGAAACATGAATGAGAATTAAGGTAGAGATTAATTGAAATCACTGGCAAATTGAAGAGCACGGGTATGGGATAGACTGAGATGAGAGTAGAGAGACAGGTAGGTGTTGGTAGGGAGGGGATGTCACGCGAGTGGCCTGAATTCACGCCTCTTGCGTAACATCACCTTCTTCTTCCCAGCATGAGAGAAGGAGGTGTGGGGGCATGCATGATTAGCAGCCCGGAGCAGCAGATTTCTTGTCCCCAAGTTCCCTGCTGCTAATTATAACTTTCTTTTGTAGGAGATCCTCGAGTGTGAAGAATAGCGACAGACAGTGCCAGGATCAAGATGAAGAGGAGCAAAAGAGAGTATATCTAGATATTTTAATGTTCTTTAAGTGTTTGATTTCCTTTAAACCAGTGGTGGCTAACCTATGGCACTAGTGCCAGAGGTGGCACTCAGAGCCCTTTGTGTGGGCACCCAGGCCATCACCAGAGATGACTCCATTCATCTTCCTGCAGTCCCAGATAGCCCAGGACTTGCTGTGCACAGAGTTATTTTAAAGTGACAGCACTACCTGGGACTACTGGAGGAGTGGGAAAGAGTGGAGGGATCTGGATTATCATTGTAGCTTTTGCCCCGGCCTTAACAATTCTTCCCGTTTATGGGACCCTGGAGGGAAGCTACAATGATCATCCAAATTTCTTCTATTTTCTGCTTTATTGGTGTCCTCAGGGTGCTGGTATTAATGAAAGCTGTGAAGGAGCAGGGAGTATAAATCACAAATTAAATTTCTGTGTTGGTACTTTGCGATAGATGAGTGGGTCTTGGTTGTAGTTTGGGCACTCGGTCTCTAAAAGGTTCGTCATCACTGCTTTAAACTGTATTCGGAAGGAGACGGGAAACCAGTGCAGTGATTGGTACAAACTGGAGCACCCATGTAGCATTTGGTCTGAAAGACGAGCCTGGCTGCTGCATTAAGAATAGATTGTAGAGGAGAGAATTTAGTGAGTGGAAGACCAATTAGTATGGAGTTACAGAAGTCTAGTCGAGCGTGAATCAGAGCAACAATTAGCATTTTAGAGGTTTCAATTGTAAGAAATGGGCAGATTCCGGAGATGTTTCTGAGATACATTTGGCAAGAGCAAACAACAGATCGAATATGCTTTGCAAAGGAAAGGTCGCAGTCTAGCACAACCCCAAGACAGCGGGCCTACTGCCTTGATGTGATAGGGATCCCACAGACCTAGATGGAGAGGTCATGGTTGATTTGAAGTTCAGTCTCAAAAAGATTACATTTCAAGAAGAGAGAGAACATGATGTTAGAGACAGCACAGAGACAGCCACTAGTGTTCTGGAGTAAGGCAGCGTGAGGTTATGTGCAGAAAGATACAGCATAAAGATGATATTGGAAACTAAATCTGCTGATGGTTTGTCCGATGGGGGGAGTATAGAGGGAAAAGATAAGAGGACCTAGGGCTGAGCCCTGAAGAACCCAGACAGTGAGAGGAAGATGAGAAGAGAAAGATCCAGAAAAGGAGACACTGAAATTGCCCTCAGAGATAGGAAGAAAACCGATTATATAGTGTTCTTCAGGCCAATGGAGCGAAGCATCTTGAGGAGGAGCTGGTGGTACACAGTATCAAACACTGCAGAGAGATCCAGAAGAATGAGGTGAGAAAAGTCACCTTTGGATTTAGCAGTGAGGAGATCATTGAAGACTTTAGTAAGAGCAGATTGTAGGGGGTCAAGGTGGGAGTTAGCTGAGATATAGCAGGTTAGTCAAGAATAGACCAGGCGTTCCAGGAGTTTGGAGATGAAAGGGAGATGAGAGACTGGTCAGTAGTTAGTAGCACCAGAAGAGAGAGAGAAGTTGAACATTTTAGTGAGGTGAGAAGTGACTGCTGGGGAGAGGGACTATATGAGATTTGAGGGGATGAGGTAACTGATGCAGGTAGTGGGTTCGAGCAGATGAAGGGAGCCTGGACACTTTTTCCTCTGTAACTGGCTTAAAGGAAGAGAGCGAACAGGGTAAGGTGTCAGAGGGAAGGGATTAGGGTAGTGAGTGGATTAAGAAATGATTTCATGGAGAATATCTTGTGAAATACACATTAGATTGAAAAAATAGGGTTTAAACATTTTCCCAAAATGGAGATATCTCTAGAAATACAAAAAAAAATATGTGACAAATAAAGTTGACCAATTTCAACCCCCAGAGGTGAAGTAGGGGACTCTATTTTTTATGTCGAAACTACATTCAGCATAATCCATGAAAAACAACAAGGATATTGTAGTTTTCTATTCTATTCAAGCTGCTGGTTGAATGTGAGTCCTCTTGCCTCTCACTGTTTTCCAGTATCAAATGCTCTACATTAAGTGCCCTAATTTCATAACATTTGATAGCTTTTAGAAAAATATTGTGTACATCTATTTTCAGATTTTGATTTGATGTGTATTTATCAAAATATCCCCTATTGCAATGTTTTTGCACACATTTAGATTTTTGGGGATTACGCCACCTGTAACCAAAATGGAAATGGAAATTTTCCTGGGAAATCTGAATCTGTAATAAAGAATAGGTGTCCCCATTTAAGATTTTAAAGTTGCCTCTGGCCCAAGGTGGTGGGAGTAGGGTTCTGAGTTTGGGATCATTGGATAGATTTTTGAATATTTGACACATATATTTTTTACTTTTTGATCCAATGTGTGTTTTGTAAGGTATTTTATTATCCCCACCTTTTTGTTATACCCCGCATATATACAAACAGTAAATGTTGTGTTTTCATGCTCTTAGTGTGTGTATATATATAGTGGGGCAGATTTACTTACCCGGTCCATTCGAGATCCAGCGGCGCGCTCTCTGCGCTGGATTCGGGTCCGGCCGGGATTTATTAAGGCAGTTCCTCCAACGTCCACCAAGTGGTGCTGTTGCGCTGGAATACACTGAGCCGCGACACATTTTTTTTTTAAAATGCCACGGTTTTTCCGAATCCGTCAGTTTTTGTTCGGCCACGCCCCCCGTGCAAATTGGAAATATTTGGGTAACACGTCGGGAAAACATGAATCGGGCCCTTAATAAATGACCCCCAGTATATGTAGTTGTCTAGTTGTCCATGGAAACCATGTCTAATTTTATAAACAGCCATGGGAAAATGAAATCTAGGGGCAGCTAGAACAGTTCTGCTCTAAGAAACTTTGACACAATGCATGTTCCAAAGGTTTTCTACTGGGCTTAGATCAGGACTCTGTGGGCTGGCCATTTCATTGTTTCAAGGAACTGCTTTACCCATTTTGCTTTGTGACAGGTGGCATAGTCCAGCATAAAAATAGCTGGTTTACTAAGTGAAGAACATAAGGTAGGAACCACGCTTTGTTGGTTGTTGAATAAGGTTCTTCTACAAACTTGCATTCACTCTGCTGTGCAGCTGTATGAGAGGTCTAACTCCAACTGCAGAAAACATTTCCCAAACCATGACACCGCCTTTTAATGACTTCTTTACACACATTAGGCACAGTCTTTCCCCAGTTTGTCAATGGGCATAATGTTTCCCATCGGATACAAATAAATTAAACTTGCCTTCTTCACTAAAATTAACTATGGACCATTTCTCCTTTATCCACACAACATGTTCCTCAGCAAAGGTGAGTCAAGCCTTTTGATACTTTCTGCTATTGAGTTTTATCACTGAACAGTGGGCTTTCAGTCCAAATATCCTGTTCCATGCTGAAATAGCCATAGCTAGTTGGTCAGGTATGTCAATTTGGTGAATTGGCAGTTTGGCTTCTAATCCGGCAATATGTTCGTGCCCCATGGGACGCACACAAACATAGGACCAGAACTTAAAGTTGGGTGTACTCATGTCTACTCATAGGATCACCTGCTGCAGGAAAACTGGAAAGTTAGACTGCCAGTTCAATAGGGTTTGTCAGATAATTAAGAAAATGCATATTGTAGGTGTGTCAGCGTAAGTGTCTGTATATCCTGTAAGTATATATGTGAACATGTACATGTCTGTGTATTTATATAGTTCCAGAATTTGTATCAGGGCAATGTCATCAGATTTCTATTTTACACCTGCAGCAGTAGTATAACTAATTTCACTCATGTTTTTAAATAATGTCTACACATGCCCATGTGACTCGGTTAAGCCTTCTTTTTAAAACTTTTTTAGGCCAATATCATACATATTTTATACAAAAATGATTTGAAACTTTTTAAATGGATTGTTCACAAATGAAAACATTTTTATTGCTGGGAGGGGGGGCTGTCAGGAATGCATCAGGAATGTGTCCTTGTTAACCTTCAAATGCAGGGCAAAAATGCAATTTCAATGCAATAATTATGTAGCATCATTATTGCTTTTCCGACATTCACCTGTTATTAAATTGGCCTAGAAACTTTCCTGATCCAGACAATTTATACCAACAGAGTAGAAGTGGAAGTGGTAGAAGACATGAGACAGACAGGAGTGGTGGAATTCTATTAAGTCAGCCATGAAAGGACAAAATTTAGATCTGTTACACTCTCAAATTGTGTTCAGCTCGAGCAGAGGGAACATCCCTGCATTATATTTCTATATAATATGTGTGCAGCCCGTGGTATCTTGACCCCATACGGCACATATACACAGGCTGAACACTTTTGTGTGTAACCGGCCTTAACCTGAGAAGACAATCACACTCATCGGTACATCCTCAGCTGTACTTTACAGACAGATGATGGTACTGAAGTCACAATGGGCACATAAGTTACAACTTTTTTGTCAATTGTTGTTTCTTAACACTAAAAGTATTTATGTATGTATTTTTATGTATTATTAGATGATTACCCTTTTTCATTTTTAGGTTGCTCTGATTCAGAAGGTGTCAATTAGAGATGAGCGAACACTAAAATGCTCGGGTACTCGTTATTCGAGACTGCAAATGAGCCTGAGGGGCTCCAGGCTCAATGGGGGACATGTATCTTTATTCTGGCATGCCGAATTGTCTCATTTTTGCAACTTTTTGCATTTTTGCGACATTTCCCTGCAACTTTTGTTGGCTCTTTTCAAGTATGCCTTGGTCTGCACCTTGTGTAGTGTTCCATATGTATCATTACTTCCTAGATGTTCTGTGCGACTTTTCACCTATGTATCACTTATTTTTGTGACTTTTTAGGCGCAAATCTGCACCTTGTCCAGGGCAGGTGCAGCGGGAGGATTTTTTTCATGGACGCTTTTTTAACATGTAAATTGGAACTACTTCACATTCTCTAAATGTTTTAAATTTTGCACAGTAACCTTTTTTCTGAAAAGTCAAAAATTTTTGCTTTTACATTTTTTAAAATTTATTGTTTACTTCTAAGGGTGAGGTCACACGTAGCATTTTAATTGCACCTTAATTGCATTTTGAAAGCAATTACAGCTGGGGAGAGGGGATTTGCCTAATTACATTACTGTTAACATTTGCATTTACAAAACACAATATAAATGCGACGTTACCACATGTGTTCACATCATGTTTACTATGCATTTAGTAAATGCAAATGTTAACATTAATGTAATTAGGCAAATTGTAAACCTTTGTAAATGCATTGGTACAGATTCCCCTAGCTGACATACATATACACACACACATACATCCAGCTTTACATATTAGATATTATTATGTTGAAAGTTGTAACTATACTGTGTTATTGTGTCTTAAACCAGCATGTATGTGATATTATACATATACTGTGATACTAATTTAAAAATAAAAATGTAAATTAATTTAAAAAAATGAGGAGAAACTGATACCTCTGTAAGCTCTTGCGATCAGGGCCCTCAATCATGTTGTCTCATTTGACTGTTGTTACTCTGTAATGTCTTATTCTGTAACCTGTTAAGCGCTACGGAACCTGATGGTGCTATATAAATAAAGATTATTATTATTATTATTATTATACAGACACCAGGCATATGACATGTAGCATAGTATTGCTGATTTTACCACTGGATAGAACAGCCATATAGAAAGCATCTATAGGTTGTCAATTAGAGATGAGCGAACACTAAAATGCTCGGGTACTCGTTATTCGAGACGAACTTTTCCCGATGCTCGAGTGCTCGTCTCGAATAACGAACCCCATTGAAGTCAATGGGAGACTCGAGCTGCCGAGACTGGGGACAGGTGACAGTGTCTTGCTGGGGTGACATAAAGCTGGCAAAAGCCTTGTAAAGCGTACCCTTGCCAGTGCTGGACAAGCTGCCTGCTCGCCTACTCTCCCTCGCTACTTGTCCCGCAGAACTACGCACTCTGCCGCTAGCGCTGTCAGAAGGGAAATACTGTTTCAGCTTGTGCACCAGGGCCTGCTGGTATTCATGCATTCTCACACTCCTTTCCTCTGCATGGATGAGAGTGGAAAGATTTTGCTTGTACCGTGGGTCCAGGAGAGTGAACACCCAGTAATCGGTGCTGGAATAAATTCTTTGAACGCGAGGGTCACGGGATAGGCAGCCTAGCATGAAATCTGCCATATGCGCCAGAGTACCAACGCGTAAGAATTCACTCCCCTCACTGGCCTGACTGTCCATTTCCTCCTCCTCCAACTCCTCCAACTCCTCTTCTTCTGCCCATACACGCTGAACAGTGAAGGACTCAACAATGGTCCCCTCTTGTGTCTCGCCAACATTCTCCTCCTCTTCCTCCTCATCCTCCTCCACCTCCACCTCCTCCGATATGCGCTGAGAAACAGACCTGAGGGTGCTTTGGCTATCAACAAGGGAATATTCTTCCCCTGTCTCTTGTGACGAGCGCAAAGCTTCCGACTTCATGCTGACCAGAGAGTTTTTCAACAGGCCAAGCAGCGGGATGGTGAGGCTGATGATGGCGGCATCGCCACTGACCATCTGTGTTGACTCCTCAAAGTTACTCAGCACCTGACAGATATCAGACATCCACGTCCACTCCTCATTGTAGACTTGAGGAAGCTGACTGACCTGACTACCAGTTCTGGTGGAAGTTGACATCTGGCAGTCTACAATCGCTCTATTGTCTGCTGGCATTCTTACTCCATCACCAGCAGGTGGGCAATGTGTATTTTCATTGGCTTGTTATACTATTTAATCCCAGTCCTGCCAGGATGACACCACCCCCAGAGGAAGGCAGTGTGTCCAAATGTTCATTGGGATGATTGTCATCTTGGTAAGACACATGGCTCTCCATGGGTAAACATTTCATTCTTTTTAATTTTTTACATGTCACGGGCTTTGCTTAAAATTCATGCTGGTTTATGTTAGCACTGTATGTACTTTATATGATACATCAAATTAATAGCAACATATTTTCATAACCAGTTGTATCCTAACTCTTTGTGGTTCATTTTTTGTATTACACTCAATACCCCATTATTTGGTGTAGACCGTGCCCCCTCGATATTAATGTGTCCCAATGAAGAGTCCTCACTTTCCCCTTAAAGAGAACCCGTCATGCAAAATAACCCCCCTAAACTAAATATATTTTCATAAACTGCCTCTATCCCTTCATTGTCCCTCTACATGCCTGTAAACCTAAGCAATGGGGTCCTAAAGCTGTATGCAAATGACCTGTGAAATGTCCAATGAAGCATTAGCATATTCAAGCTGTCCACTCTATTCATGAGTGGGAGGCACAGCCACACCCCCAGTGCTTGACTGACAGCCTGTATAATGGAGTGAGGCTGTATAATGATGTGCTTCCTGGTGCTGGTGGCCACGCCCCCTGCAGCCTGTGTGTGTGTAGGAGAGATACAGCAGCTCCAGGCAGCCATGTTACAGCAGAACATGTCAGATTCATGTGTAGCTGATGTCTGTGTCTCTCACCTGTATATTAGGAGGATGCAGCATGTCAGCAGATGCAGCACACACTAGCCATGCTTTACTATACATTACACACAGACATGAGCAGGGGGAGGAGAGGGGAGGGGTAACAGGGGTGACATCACTGCCTCTGACCATGTGACCAGCCTCATTTACATGATAAAGAATAGATGATTTTACAATGAATAATGTATGAAATAACTAGATAAAGGCTGGGATGGGATCCTTGTGAGCTGCTCCAACAGGTAGAGGTGACAGGACTAGTGGCAGAGACCTGATGACAGGTGTCCTTTAACACTAAAAGTATTTATGTATGTATTTTTATGTTTTATTAGATGATTACCCTTTTTTCATTTTTAGGTTGCTCTGATTCAGAAGGTGTCAATGTATAACAATGTATAACTAATTGCAGGTTCAATGCCCTCTATATTCTTAACCTCACATGCCATATTAGATGGGATATAAGATGTGCCACCACACACTACATACTGGCCCTGAACAGCATCTGGAAAGAGGAGCGTTGGAGTAAATATTATGGAGGTAGACATTACCTCTGTAATAAATCTAATAGCTAGTGGGTTCTTGAAAGGAAATCAAAATCAAGTATAATAATTCAGTGACACTTCCTCATAGACACAGACACTGTGACTGTGGTAATCTTATATTTGTTATCCATGGCTTCTTTCCTTCTAAAATAAATATTAAAATTATGCTTAATTTTTTTGTTGTTGCAAAATTTAGCTCGAGTCATGATGTACCAGGCCTTAGTTTCCTTAAAAGGGTTGTGTCTCAGCTAATAAGTAGAAAGTCAATTCAACAAAATGGCTGGCAACATTTTTCATTTGAAACATTTGTTCAGTAAAATAAATTAAATATATTCCTGACATTTGTACATTTTACATTGCCTGATAGCTTCCTGGTTAAATTTGTATTTAAGCCATGTTGCTTCATTGTACTATTATACAAACATTTAAGAGAAATGAAAGAACAGCTTGCTGGGTTTAAACCACTTGCTTTTGTGAGCAGAAATAATTCAATTTAAGAGCTAACAGCGTGCTAGCAATTAGTACTGCCTTTTAGTCATTATTTAATAAGTCATAATTGCAAATTTACATTCATTTTCCAAAAATGAAAAAGCATAACTATGCTATACTTCTACTTCATAGGAAAGATGGGCTAATCATTATACTGTATCTTCAAAGTAGCCGACAAAAGACATTTCTGTATGCACCAAATCCTGCAGACTAAATAGCCTACAGATATGTAATTAAAGCTGGAACAGAGTCTACAGTTACTGTGAATTAAAGAGGGTCAGCTGTGACGTCTCATAAGAGATGGCTTGAGCCATAATTGTTCAAGAAGGTCAAATTGTTTTTTCATCGTTTTTTTGAAGTTGTTTTTTAAACACAGTTTGAAACTGAAAAACGATTACACTATTGAAGTTAAAGGCTGCAGAAAAAGCTCTTGGGTCAATTAAAGTAGCTCGTCTGACATCAATATGTACATTGTGGTGAACCCAGGAAGAAGGCTCAAAAACAACACATTCAGGGGGTTATTCAAGTTAATGGGAGGCTCTGTACCACAATGTCAGCCAGATTATTGAACTTCATTCAGTGTTCCCCACATAGATGATGTTTTACTTAGAAACCACTGCTCAACACATGCCTCTCAAGTTTGGCTTTATAAGTAGACGCTTATATAAGTCAAACCCAATACCTAAAAACTCCACCATGTGTTATGTTTTAGCCTTAAAGGGGTAGTTCAAAGTATCTAAGTTATCTCTATCAAAAGGAAAGCTAATAAGTAGCTAATCAGTGAGGGTTCGACTGGTGGGACCCCACTGATCACAAGAATGGGGCCCCCTGCTCTCCAGAGAATGGGGATCCTGTTCTCACTAATGGATGGAGCAGAGAAATGTGCCCTGCTCTATTCACCATCAATGGGAGCGGTCGGAGATAGCTGAGCACTCTGCGTTTTGATCACTGAGGTCCATAGAATTGAATGGAGCATTCGTGCCCATGCTTGTCCTGACACTCTTCTCATTATTCTTTGGAGATTTGAGGGTTCCCTATCCAAGGGATTTAAATTGCAGGGACAATTTCTTTACATATTTTATAATTGCCCTAATTATAACACACAAAGTCACAAACATGTTATTATCATATCAATTCATATCAAGAGGCAAATTAGTTAACTGCTACATGGTCCATTGTATTTAATATGTATAGGAGTTTTAATTCACTTCAGAATGATATGCAATTGGTTATGCAAAGAAGGAAGTGCAAGATATATTCTACTATATAATATAAGAATAAATCAATGTATTGTTTATACATGTTCTTTTTTCACATTGTCCACCATAGAGTAACTAGTAGATGGAAACAATGCAGGCCGTTTATCATGCCTTGTAAAACAGTTATCTGATGTACAGTATAAGAAATGAAAAAGTGACATGAAAAAGTTCCTTATGAACGGGCAGAAAATTTTCACTTTTTTTGGAAATTGGGGGTGGCAGGTCAGGGCTAAATTTACTTTAATGAGCACTAGGATAACTGCCAAGCAGAACCTGTCTTAGATTTCATTTGGTGCTGGAACTTCTTAGTAACTCCAGCATTTAAAGCTCTTCTTGGCTTATGTAAGCACATAATGGGGAACTAGGGTGTAAAAATGGTCAATCCAACAATGTAACATTTAGCTCTAAGATAACTTTATTATAGGATGTGATTAATTTAATTTAGCATTTTTTTGGCAATTGAGAGAGAATAGAACAATAAGCAGACTAGTCCATCCAGAGTAGTGGCTAAACTCAACTCACAATCATTACTTATAACAAATGAAACACATGTTTCCTTTAGCAAAACATATAATATTCATTCCTATTGGCCAGTGATGGTAAAACCTTTTAGAAACTAATTACCCAAACTCCAGCCAAAACCCCACTTATTTATGACAATTTTTGAGATTTTAATCAAAAAGATGTCTTAGGACACTAATACTGTGAAAAGGAGGGGAAATTGGAATTATTACTGAATAATCTCTCCTTAAACAGGAAGGATGATGGGCCAGTATCTCTTATGATAATCCAGCCCTATCCACATCTCCATGCTCCTTGCAGGAGGAGGCCTTTAGTCACTCAAGCTGTCTGGCAAACACTGTGCAGGGGTGACAGACTGGATGCCCACAGAAATGGCTCTGAGTGCCACCCCTGGGCATCCGTGCCATAGGTTTGCCACCACTGCTTTAGGCCAATTGAATTGTGTTTCCACTAATCATTTTTTATCTGATTTGACCTTGTACAGTGTATGCATTGATGTATACAAAAAACACATTGATGAAGAAAATGCTACTCCAGTATGTCCCAATATCTATAAAGAAACTATTTTCACAGTTCAATTCAATTACCATGGTTATAAACAGTAAAGACATACATCTTTGGATGTATTGTGAATCAGTCTTCAGACTGAGTTGTGAGAAGTCAAAAGTGCCTGGTAGCCGTTCACTGACCGGACTCTGAATAGAGCTTTTTGTAAAAGTTATGTAATCTCTAGTACAGTATAAGTTTATCTTGACAATAATTGATGATTCTATTTCAACCACTCCTCAAATAGTAAGAGCTGGAGTAAAAATAGGATACTGAGAATTGCAGTATTTAGTCTAATTCTGAACTCTTGGATGTCTTTTTTTAAAGGGATCATAATGGAAACACATTTTATTAGAGTGAACAAAAGTCTGCACTAAAAATCTGAGACGTAAGAGCTAAAAATAGTAAACAAATCAAGCTAATAAAAATGGCATATTATTTTATTCATACTCAGTATTTGATTATGAGTGTTATAGATTGTATTGCATTTTCCTCACATTATTAACCCCTTATCCAAAAACCAGTATCGGGAAAGGGAGTAGTTTCCAAAATACTTACTGGAAAATCCTTTTCTGGTTTACAAATATATCACAGCTTATGCTATTGCAAAAAAAATGTTTCTTCTCAAAATCTCAGTGGTTCTCCATCCCATCTGCACCTTGCCATTTGCCCAATAGAAAATAAACTGGGTAAACAATGTAGTCAAACAGTACTTCACAATAAGGGTTGTGAAAAAAACATCACGGTGCCTGAAAACTATTTGTGAAATATCTGCCCTACGAATGTGTTGAAGTCCTTCTGCTCCTTGCCAAGTGCCCAAACAGCAGTTAATGTCCACTTGGCAGGTATTTCTGTATTTGGGAGAAATCAGTGGGGTACCCTCTCTCCTTTAAAAACATATTACTTTATGAAATTGTACCTACATTTTGTATACATTTCTGTGAACATCTTTTCTAACATACAGGTCTTTAAAAGTCTCTTGAGAGCTGAATTGACCAGTTTTCTGAGCATTTGAGAAATGCATCCCTACGTCACCACAAGCAATTTGTTGGGTTAACTTCGGTTAGATTTGTATGATCTTAGAAATTCTAAAAATTAATAAAAGGACTTTTAAAAAAATATATATATACTAACGTGAATCATAAATATGGAAATGATAGTAACCCATTAAAAATGTATCATGTTTTCTCATTTGCCAAATATTCCATTTTACTTTTCCACTAACATCAAATACTTAGTGAAAATAAGAAAATGTTAAATAATAAAGTGCCGATTATTGTTCAGTTCTCTTTCTAACCATAGGAAAGATTGTATTATAGAGGTGTTGCCTAATATTTATTTTATTAATCTCAAACCCACTAGGGCAGTGGTTCTCAACCTGTGGGTCGCGACCCCAGCGGGGGTCGAACAACCAAAACCGGGGGTCGCCTAAAGCCATCGGAGCCGCAATTTTATTGCGTTTTTACTGCAAATCACATGGTTTGGGGTCACCGCAACATGAGGAACTGTATTGCGGCGTCACAGCATTAGAAAGGTTGATAACCACGGATGGCTTCAGTAGTGTTCCTAGTTGATTCAGTAGTGCTCCAAATCCTGATTCCTTCCTGCCTCAACATGTTTTGCCTGTTTTCAATATTACTACGGGTTTTTCAGGAGGATATACAGGAAAGTTGTACAGGATTAATACAAATTAACCTTAGTCTAGATGGTGTCCTAATTTGTGAAAACCTTTAGAACTTCTTAGAATCCCCTTTTCATCTGGGGCTGATGGACCCCATCCAAAGAATATACTTTGCAAATGGTTGTCCCTCTCAACGGTTGTCCCACCATATTGGCATCATACATTTTCAGTAACTGGTATCTTCTCTTTCGCTTTTCTATTGCTAAAAGTGCTGATCAACACGATTTTGCATTTCCGTTCCCTTTTTTGTCATCAGGTAAAGTAAACCCATCTATTTAAGGAGTAGAATGTTCTCTTGCCTGATTAATTATGTTCGATTTCTGCTATCTACATTCTTCTGAGATCTACATTGTAGCTTTTCAGCTTTCCTCATGTATTTAGATCACATCCAAAAAGCTTTTTTTTACATTATGACTTAAGATAACAATCTCTTCCACATTGTTTGACCACAATCAACTGGCCCCTTACAAGTGACAGAAGTGAGTTGATATGCTTCTTCAGATTACCAGGTCTGATTAAAAATTTCCGGCAACTGTGTGAGATCATTAATCATCATTACCTGAAAGATATCAATATGTTCCAACTTGAACATTTCTATGAGTCGTCTGCCAAAGTACTTTATATAGCTGTAATCATATTAATCAATGCCATAATCTCTTTGGAGGACCCACTGGTTGCCAGCTACGAACGGGGCTTTGTTTATCTGCACCCCCGCAGCACCTCAGCACCTAACCATTTCTCCCGAAGATTAACTCCTTTCCTTACCAAAGGAAATCTTCATAATCCCTGCACCATTCAGTAGTGCAAGGGTTTTCTAAAAGGCGAACCTATCTATCCCCTGATGAGCCCTAAAGGGTGAAACAGGCCCTGTCGGGATTTGGTTGCGCAAAAGCCCTTTGACATATTCCGCACTATATCTATAAAACTATCTATTACAACTGTTGCACTTACTTGCACCTTGACTGGGACTACACCTTTAGACTAGGTCCGATAACAGGGCCAGTTATCTAGGGTAAGGTTCCAGTCGGGGCTGAGGCCATTTAGGGCCACAACCCCGAGGTTAGGTCAATCAGGGTGTTCTAGACCTTGGACATAGGGCAATAACAGGGAGAGTGGAAGCCATTCTGACCCTTGCCTCTAACACCAATAGTCACGTCACCCTCATTCTTTCCTTCATTTCTGCACTCTATATGGACATAAGGTGCCCGTAACCATCTCACTGATACTTTATTGGCATCATAACGGATGAGCATCCGGAGACCAGAGTGTAGATTTTGATCATCGACATTACAAGATGTGTAGCCCACTAAGATGGGTACCATGCGTTCACACAATTCACCTTGAAGCCACATTACTGTTTGTTCATTTTTAACCATTTCAGTAAAAGCTAAGTTTTAAATCACGATTTGTATTTTCCCAATGCCATAATCTCTGAATTATCTTTTATCTATGGTCAACATCCTTCTCCCGGTTAAAGGGATCAAACATAGCAGTGGGTCAAAAATAAAGAGCCTTTTCTAGTGATTCTCAATCCCACTGGGAAAGAGCTCGGTTGGAAAGATTTAGAAACTGAAGGTCACCTTGTGTATCTTGTTAGGTGTCTGATGTATTGTGGATGATTGATTGTGTGACACTTGCTAGTGATATATGACTGTACGAGAATTAGTTATATTTTTTCACATTTTTTTATTTCTTTAGCTTTCCATTCCCAAAGAAAATATGGGGAGATGGTATGACCTGTGGATCAATAAACTTTATGTACATTATATGCAGATGTTTTTGCTGTATAATGTGATCCCTGATTCCTAGTCCTGTTTCCAGGTCTACTTCTCCTCCATCTCATATTCCTACCATCCCATCTCTGAAAGCCTTTGTTAGGTCTCTCAGTGTTGACTTTTTGCCTGCATGTTGAAAAAATCGAGCAAGTGCTAGGAGACTTTTATATGGTGTAATACTTATGCTCCTTCATTATGGACATCATACTAGAACCTCCTGTGCTTCATAAGAACAACCTGGTTCTAATGATAAACATATATGAATAGGGATTAAAAACAAATGTTGCAAATGTATTGGAGTTTTTTTTACAACTGAGAAAACATAACAAATTATTAATATTAAAATACACATAGTTCGTGGGTTTGTGGCATCAAGAAAGTGGGATGAGAGCCACTGTTTCATTGATGAATTGTCTGAAGTCATTGAGATAATGATGTAAGGAAGAGAGGAAGGAAATACACTGATTTCTTCATGCAGCCTCAGACAAAGAAGTTGCAGGGTACTAGATCTGGTGAACATAAAGACCAGTGCAATGATAACAGTTGATTTAACATTCTGAAACCTCTACTCTGGAAACAATATGAGATGCAGTTGGACATGTGGGCATAGGATTTACTTATGGTATCTTGCAGCACATTTGCCCACATGTTTTGCAGCTAGGCCTGTATGTTCAGCACACTTGTATGTTACCGAAATAGCATGTGAGCTGGTACCACAGATGTTCAAGAAACTAAAAATCTGATGAAGTGTCAGGGATATGTTGCAAAGTAGCATAAATATTCCAAGGAAACCCTTGTTGCTTGTTGGGGATCTTATCCTGCTGAAAATGCCCGTTAGATGCCCTACTGACAAATCACGTGGTCACCACAGGGTGACTGAGTGACTGTAGATGGAGCTGGCTATTGCTCTACCAGGAATTATTTTCTGCGATAACTGCAAACTTCAACTTTATGTTGCAAAATACAGTATAATATTTATGTTAAATTTTTGCCGGAAATCTAAAGATTGATACAATGGCGACATGCAATAATATATAAAAGCTTAAAGGGAACATACATTTATCCCAGTAAGCTACTACCGTTCAGATAGAGTATGAAAAGTCCTTTCTAGAATTCCCTCTTTTATGTGAAATCTCACCATATACCTATAATAAAATCTCCTCCAAAGTCAATTGAAAATAAACAGGAAACCTATACAAAATATTGGTTCTATAGTACTTTGAATCATTGTTCTGGTGTCAGATTAAAGAATGGATTTTTTTATCTACAGAAGTGGATATATGGGCACGTAAATACATTGGGGATTATTTACTAAGGCTCCACGATGCATTTTCGTTGTTTTTTTCATCGTTTTCGCGATTTGCGGCACTGTGACAGGTATTTAACTGGGGATTGTGTCACATGTGAATGGATTGTGACGCAGCTGCGCTGGCTTTCACGCAACAGAAATCGGTGGGTGGGCCGTCAGATGATAGGACAGATTCGGACTGAGTGCGGGATTAAAGATTCGAATTGTGTCGCAAGCCCAAGCCGTTACATACACCGGGAAGAAGATGGTGAACTCTGGCGGACCTGGAAGCGACACATGCAGGGCGCACAATCTTAGTGAATCGCGGCTCAGTGCATTGGAGTCGGACAATGCACTTTTGGGGAACTCCAGCGGCCGGGTTAGTAAATGTGCCCCATTGTTGGAAATGTGAGCTGCAGATAAAGATCCAATTCCTATATTTTTGTTTAACTGTCTTTATCTCCTGTTCTGTAGCTTACCACTTGCCTGATTATATTTGAAATTCTCATCTTTAATCTAATACCAGAACTATGATTCTAGCTACAATAGCACCAAAGATAAAGGTGTCCAAAATGAAGTTCATATCCAGCCTCTCAGTCTAACACATCTTCGCAGGAGATGAGGAAGACAGTGTCTGGAGGGGTGGCATCATTTCATTTGCCTATGTTTTGGGCATTAAAGGGCTTTGCAGACAAGAAACAGAGCAATCAATGCAAGGGAAATAGTTTTTGTGAGAGTCATTTTACTTTCTTGAATCTCACAGCCTGCAAAAGTTAATGGTGCTCATTTACTAAGGGTCCAAATCACACGATTCCGTCAGGTATCCCGACGATTTCCGTTTTGCGCCGAATTCCGCTGAGATCTTGGCGCACGTGATCGGATTTCAGCGCAATAGCGCCGGTCTGCATGCGACGCAAATCGGGGGCATGGCCGTCGGAAAACCCGATGGATTCAGAAAAACTGCGGTATTTAAAAAAAAAGTGTTGCTTTACATGCACTTACCTGCATCAAGAAATAGAAGGTGAACTCGGTGAACTCCAGCGGACCTCGGCGCAGCAGCGACACCTAGTGGATATCAGCACACGGACCTTAGTGAATCCCGGCTGGACCCAAATCAGCGTCAGAGAATCCGCCGCTGGATCGCGACTGGACCGGGCAAGTAATTGTGCTCCATTGTTTCCTATGCGCAACTTTCCATACAATACAAAGAACAGGCTATAGCAAATATTCCATCTTTTATAGAATAATTGTTTTCAGTATAATGCTAAGAAATCAGTAGTATATTGTCCTTTCAAATGTCCTATCACTTTTTACAACCTAGCTAGGAGGGGAGCCTCTGTGATATGCATAAACTCTCATGCCCAGGCCCCATTGCAATGTCTCAGGAATCTCTACGCCTTATGTGCAAGTTCTTTTTAGTACATGTCAAGACACAACATAGTTTCCATGAATTCATTGGTTGCATATTAATAAGTGTATACTTTGCATGTTATCTTTATATATCTTATGTTATCTTAATTATTATGTCCCAACATAACATATTGGGCTGCATTTACTAAAAACTACTCAAACTGAACTAGGTGCAGTTTGCCTGTGAAGTATACAGGGTGCGCCAGATTCAGGATTTGTGGTGTCATTATAAATTAATCTAGTGCTCCCCGCATTGCTCCGACAAAGGGCACCAACTTTTTTTGGTTCATCTTTAACATAGGGTGTGCAACACACTTCTGTCGAACACTGCATGATAAATGTGGCGCACGATCTGACTGTGCACCGGTACTCCCCATTAGTACATAAATTTGTGTCACATCAGGAATAGTGCAACCACAGCGCAAATGTGGTGTGGACACTTTTAAATACATGTGCAAGCTATTCTCACATAAAAGAACGTGCATAGTATTCCTGGCACAGGGGCTTTAGTAAATGTGTCCCATTGTGTGAACATGAACAGTTTAATGCAATGGGTATTGCTTTCCCATAGACTGGACATTCCTTAAACCTTGGTATTGGGACACAATGCAGGGAGCTGAAGCAATATACACAAATAGCACCTTGCACAGCACTAGGCTAGGTTTACATATAGTACAAAGATACGGAACTGGATTGCAGTAACTAAATAGTTAAATTAAAAAGTAATGCACACATCTCCAACCTTTCCTAAACTTGGGAGTATTATTAACTTCTAATTGTATTGATTCGTGATCATGACAGGACTAATAAGTAACATATTATTTCCTAATAAATAACCAATGCATTTTTAATGCACTTAATCCATCCAAAAAAAATCATTGTTCAGGGCTGCTTAAAACTTAAAAGTATGTAAAATATTTTAACACATTTTGTTTTTATTCCCACATTCTACCTTAACATATACGTAACTTTATGAATTTGTTGATCCCTATCGGTTCATGTTCCCATCTATGCTTCACGTGCATGACTAACCAGATTTGTCTGTATGACATTCCAGCACAATACATCTTCAGTATTCTAAAATAGACATCCAGTGAATATTCACTTAACTAATTATACACACGGAATAAGGAAATTAGTTTGAGAAGTTCTTATTTTGAAGGAAATGTTCCTGCATGCTTTATTTTCTGTTAATCTAATCTAATGATCAGTCTATGGAACTGCAGAGGAATGTTACAGCCGTCCTGCATGTGTAGGGTGTGAATCGCTGTGAATATATATTCATACATATATCAAAAGCTTCAGCAAACTAAATCCCTTATGGGACTTTAGTAACAGTATTATAAATTGAATAACGCTATTAACTGATGTACAAGTAGTATTTACTGAAACAAACATTTTTGACTTGAAAATAATGAATTTGGGATACATTATACATATACATGATTGAAGTTCTAAATATCTTATACATTGAATATTACAATTTCACACATTATATCTTATCACGCATAAATGATTTAATATTTTTGGTCGAATAGAAGCGCATGAGCAGATTTTTTTTAATTAATCACCTGTAATTTCCCTTTCAGTGTATAATAAAAAGTCTTCTGCACTGTCATTTTGTATTACTCACTGTATACAAAATATAGACCTATCTGTAATAAACAAAGTTTAGAAATCCTTATCAGCCTTAACGAATCTTTGAATTCAAGAATTTGAGGATGGGCCTGGGAATCCACACCCTTCACTCTGTTTTAAAGAGCCAAGAAAGGGTTAACAAGTGACCACCTTTCAAGTTAGCACCAAGCACGTGTGGCAAGAGGCCACAGCTTCTAGACCTACTATACTGCTAATAAAATATACCTTTGTTCATTACATCCTAGGATGATGGATCACAGAAAATCAGATCATGCATTACAATGTATAACTAAAGCAAAACACTTAGACGTACCTGTCCATACCAGCTGTATTCCAGCATTGTAATGGTGAGCTCCTTTGACAAGTTAAACTTTTACAGGTATATTATGCTGATGTATGAGATGCGCCTTACACTTTGCTTATTACCTTCCCTTTTAAGGGAGTATGAAATGGTCTCAAACTCTTTCCCTTAGCCACCCGTCCAGTTACAATCATAGCTTTGTTGAAGTGTTTTACTCTTACAGCTTAAACCTGTTGATAATGAACCTGAACCTATTATTTTGAGTCAATGAATTGAAAGAAATAGGACAAAGAATGAAAGCCACAGGGCCAATTACCAACATTCTTTGATGTATTACTTGCTAGCACCCACCAAATCACTTTGTGTCTTTGTCTTGATCCCCTCTGTTATTCATTAATTATTCTAGAAGGGTTAGAGTTCAGATAGCTAATTGCACAGACCGTCTTACTTGGTGGGGATTCTCCCTACACTGACACTTTCCCCAACTGTGCCCAGCCACCTTGTATTAGGCCAATTAATACAATTCTTGGCATATTTGTACAGTATCCAAAACTCATTTTACAACCTTGTCTGTAATGTTTCCACAAGGACATCCAAAGAAGAAAGGCAGATCAAAGCCTAGTGAGTGGAATATTTTCTGTTCATAATATTCGTTTACATACATGCCCCATGATTTTGCCCTTCATCACTCACTTATAAAAGGACATCAGATCAGTTGTGGACTGCCAGGCAGTGCTGTACACTTTTAATTGACGATTTTTAAAATTTCCATTGAGCTTAACCCATTACTATCGTGGATAGCTCAATGCTAAACTTGACATTTCAATGAATTTAACTTCAGAACTGCTTAATATAAAAAAAATTAACAAAAGAGAATAAGTCACATGTGTTACGGTATTTCCCTCTAAACAATACAAACTTTATTTATACAATAATGGTGCATATTTATCAATATAAACTTTAAAAAAAAAAACAGAAAAAGGTGGCACTCCAGGGTTGTGGAACAAAATCGAGTGGTTTTTATCCCCAAGCTGCCACTTTTCAACTTCATCCGGAGCCTTTCTCAAGCAAATGATCAAGTGAACATCAAATATATTTATAGGAAGTGGACCAATGAGTTAGTAGATGGAGATAAGTGTTACATTATATGAAAATGCAATTACAATGGCAATAAACAAACAGTGATATATAAAGTGATACATATTCATAAGTGAAGTATTCATATTCATATTCAATAAGTCAAGTATTACAAAGGGATCCTGGTCAGAACATGTAATGCACAGCTTATCTCAATATGATCTGCGCAACACATGCAGGACTGTGTTATCAAATTACAGCCATCATAGCATTTCTATGCCTCTTATTCCCAACACGCCCATGTTCGGCTGTAGCCACGCCTGCAATTATGTTCTCCAGTAGTCTGGCTTCCACAGTGTATGGGGCCGGTCGGCCGTCCGTGTCACTTCTGGTCAGGCACACTATCATCCCAGATATGAGTGACGTCGCTCTGGTCACGTGATAACCTTTGGACATGCGCAGTACACATCCAAGTGTACGGAAGCCATACTGTTTAAGGGCAAATTGAGCAAAATATACAAAACCCTAATAGGTAAGTCTACCAGGCTCAGTACACTGCACAACTCAAGATAAATATCCAGAGTATGGTCCATTTCCATTTTAAAGCCATTGGGATAAACCTAAAAAGATATATTACGAGGTAAAGTACAATAGGCGATTATGGCTGTCAGTAAACACCTGGAATCCCCCAGCAAAGGCAAAAAGAGGTAGTACTTGTGATTAATGATAAAAATAATAAAGAATAAAAAAAATTAAGGACACAGCCAAAAATGGCCTTCAGGACACAAACCTTTTTTAGGTTTTTTTTCCTGCTCAAATTCCAAAGATTTGTATTTTCTAATGGGTTTATTTTTATGGTAAATATAGCACAATGATTCAAATCTATTAACTCTTTCCTGCAACCGTACAGAATAAAACAGCTGTTTTGTCGCTTGGTTTTTAATTTAAACATTTACTCAGTTCACGTACAGTTGAATAAACATGATACAATTATTCTATAGGTTAGTATGGTTAAAGAAGATACCAAACATGTACAGGCTTTCTTATATTTTACTACTTCAGCAAATAAAAGCTCCTTTTTATGCAAACCACATTTGCCTAAGGGTCACCATATTCTGAGAGCTATAATTTTTTTATTCCTTAATCAAAAGAGGGTTATTAGGGCTTGTTTATTCCGGGAAGCACTAAAATTTTTAGTTGTTTTTTTTTTTATACACCTGACAATATGGGTATAATAATGTAATAGATGCTTGGCCAATGTCTCTACAATACCAATTTTGTGATTAGGGGTCATTTTAATTATTTTATTTTATATATAAGTGTATTTAGGGAAATTAGGTGTTTTTTAAAACTATTTTATTTATTTATTTACAATTTTTTTTAACTTTATTTAACTTTTTTTACTGTCCCACTAGGGGATTTACACTGGGGATACCTTGATCTCTTATACAATACATTGCAGTCCTTCTGTACTGCAATGTATTGTGCCTGTCAGTGCTTACTGAGACCCAATCTTGCACTGGATCTCATAGACGCCCGTATATGTCTGCCATGGAGGTCTTTATCAGACCTCCGGTTGCCATGACAACCCCTGGCACACCGCGATTGTGCTGCGGGGGGCAGGGGGAGTGATATACTCATACTCGATCGTGGCATCCTGCTGTGGATTGCGCTGGCACACTGACAGTGCTAGTGCGATCCTGAAGATGATATAAATTGTCAATGGCCCTCTAATGAGGACAATCTAAATCATCTTGCGTCCTTAAGCAGTTAATTCTAGTCTTGAAGTGCCATGTAATTTCCCCTACATACAGTAGTTTACATGGGTAAGTTAAGATTACTTATGTACTGTCACATTGGCACACTTTGGCAGCACATAGTAAAAATCTTTTACTCTGTGTAACATCGTGTGGCATTTTTTAATGTCCTCCTTAGAATACTTTAGGGTGGGGAGGAGAATAAGCATGAATTTGGTTTACCGGCATATACTTTTTTTCTGAAATTGAAATTGAGTTTACACAGTGTAACACCTTTTACATACAAAAGGGCATGGAAGGGCAGTTTACTTCTTGTGTTTCCTTACATGTGGTTTCATATATTACTGTTGGAAAAAACAATATTTGATAAACTAAAATTATGATTACTATGCCATAGTTTAAAACATGTGATCCTTCCTAGAAGAGTGGGTCCTTTTCATGTAGATTCTTCACTGCACAATAGTAAACGCTATGTAAATATTTTGAGGAGGTTTGGTAATAATAATAATTATAATTTGTATAATGTATAATTATACAAATATCCTTATTGATGAGGTTGCGCTCACTGTTATTAGATGAGAGCACTTTATAAAGGAAACTTACCTACCAGGGATCAGTATGGGGACAAATCAATATGTTGGATTGTCTGTTTCTTCTTTCTATTTACACAGAGATTAAAGGGGTTTTACCACTATAAATATTTTTCTCCTACCTGAAGGACAGAGGATAAGGGTCTGGAAGCTGCGGGTCACAAAAAAGTCCCATAAAAGTGAACTGTGCTTTTGTTCCTGAGCTTCTGCTACTGTAAGATGATGAGAACAGATCCATAGTTCTTTAAATCCCATGGGAATGGCATTCAATCAGCCTTCATCATGTAAATAAATAATACTGTAGCACAATATAACTAGGCCTTGCATGCCCAAATCAGGTTATACTGAACGTGCTCCTTCCAAGACGAAAGGTTAAACTGCATTAATGATCTTAGTATTCCAAAAGTTGACTCAAATCATAATTTAATATAGAGCTATATGCAAAAAAGCTGGTGGTCCCAGAGAGCTTGGGTGCTTCATATATAAAATGGCGTACTATTTCTCACCAGCACGTCATTCCCTTATATTGGACTAATGGAACAGTGATCTCTGTAGTCACATTAAAGTTAATGGAGGATTTCAGACAAAACAGATGTATCTTGTAACCTCCCCAGCTTAGCTTATCGCTACTCCCAAGGGTCATGAAAGAAACGGGCAATTAAGAAGAAACATAATCAAGAAACAGGCAATTGGTTCATGGCATATAGTACTTCCAGAAATCGTTTCCTCTGGACCCCACTTTTTTTGTCATGAGAAAATAGAGTCCCTGCTTCCCTGCAAAATTTTTTTTGTTTGGCACTGCTGAAAGCATAGACTCGTTGTAACACAAATCACAATGATGTCTCCCATTATGGACACAGGGATTGATTGGTCAGGGAAACATGGTAAGTCACACTTCATGACTCGCTGACCTAACACAACAGTGTGAAACAGTCCTAAAACACATAATAATAATGTGATCCACAGTATCTTTGTCAGGTTTTACTTTAGGCAAGTTATGGCCTAATGCAAATGACCATGAGCAGAAATGGACCACGAATAGGGTAACGTTTGCAGTCAGTTTTGTATGGTGAGGCATGGGGGGCTCACCGTTCAATAGCCATTCATAATAGACCTCTATGGTGGTCATGAGCTAACCACAATTTGTGTGGAAAGCACACTGTCCCATATATGTGCATACGCCCTAAATAGGCCTTCTGGCACATTTAGCCAGTTTTTTGTTTTATTCTATATCTTCAGCTAGTGTAAAATGATGACATCCTTCCATAGGTCTTTAGATCCTATAAAAATCCTTGGAGTTAGCCTTTATTAACAATGCACTGAATTAATAAATTCTCAGCACTGATTTTAATCCTAATGTAATATAGATATATGGCCTGACAACAATCATTGTTAAAGGAATGACATAAATGAATACTTATAATAACATAGTCTGATAATTCAAAATAATTTATTTTATACAAAGTCCATTTGAAAGTGCAGCACTAAAGGGTCTATAACCATAAACAATCCTTCATCTTTTTTTAGGAGTTAAGAACCCCAAAATGTGATAATGATATAATCCAGATGATAGCAATGTAGCAGCCAAATACCATTATCCAGTTAATCCATTATAGGATCCTAATAAAAGAGTAATGGAAAGTGGGAGGATTACATTTGGTAAACAGAATGTAACAGGTACAAATGATGTATTAACAAAGGGTAGTTACTAATGTTTTGGTACAAAAGCAAGAATCTGGATATGAAGGACTAAGGGAGAATAGGACACTATCACACTCCTTCCTTAAAAAGGACCTGTCACCCTCAAAAACGTCACTAGGAGCTGCTTACTAAAGTGCTAAAGCAGACGCAGCAGTGTTATACTGCTAGAGTTATCTGAAACCTCCGATAACGCTAATAAACACTGCTGCACCGTATACTACAAGCTTTGAGAGCGGTCCGGCGTATTCATAAGGGGGCAGTCCGAGGCAATGCCTCTTCTCCGGACTGCCCCTCTCGCACCATAGGCCAGCGGTGACTTCTCGGGGTGTCTTCCCCTAAACCCGCCCCCTCATGAATACGCCGGACCACTTTCAGAGTGTTCTGGCGTTTGTAGTGTACAGCGCAGCAGTGCTTGTTAGCATTATCAGAGGTTTCCGATAAGACTAGCAGTGTATCACTGCTACATCTGTTTTAGCACTAGGAGCTGCTTACTATAGTAAGCAGCTCCTAGTGCCGTTTTGAGGGTGAGGGGGAGGTCCTCTTTAAATTCACTGCTACTAAGGAAGAGCTTGATGTAATATTCAATGTACTACTGAATATACTATAATTATTTTGCCAAAAAGTAAATATTTAAATAACCAGAAACTGGACACGTGTTCAAATCCATCCCATATATCACTGAAGTCCCTGTCAGTTTTACATAGGAAATATGACTCATTACTGTATCCAGATTGTAAATAGTTAATATAATACTGATATTTGTATCATTCATTCATTTTATTTATCTATTACATTGAAAATGCCTTCCACTCCCAGCATGTCTGAAATGAAACAACAGATTGTTATAAACTGCTATCTATACATCCTCCCTTGTTTGAACTCGCATCAAAGCTCTCTAGATGTTACTGACCTTGAAACATTTTAATAGGGCACAGTATGTATGACATTGTTGCTTATAGCAGCACAATACTTCAAGGTTGATTTTCATCAAACCCCAAACAAAAACTAAATGATCTATTATCATCTGACAGAGCGACAGAAGAAAAATGTTAAGACCTTTTCATGCCGCTGATTATCTGGGGTGTTTTGTAAATTTTGGGGTGAATGTCAGTCTGTGTAAAGCTTAAAAGTGGTTTAGCTCACAGGAAAAATGCATTCCTGTATTAATCCGTAGCCTAGCCATTATAGTATTAGAAAATGCAATGCAAGCATCCAGACACTGCCTCACTTATGACCCGAACTTTGCCCTCCAGTATCAACCTCTCTATGGGAGCCAGTTAAATCTCCACTGTGAATAAATAGTTGCCATTTGAAACGGACACTTTTTTGTAAAGTCACTAGACAGTCAATCCCCCAGACCTTAGCCTTAGCCTTTTGATCAAAAGTGAAACATGCAAAATTGCACCTATTGATCTGAAATTTTAGTCATTTAGACATTAGTGCACTCCCTCTTTTTAGAAAATCTGGCAAAAATATCTGTAGTTTTATTGATAGTATTAGAAACAGGATACTAGACTCCCAAATTCCTATTACTTAAATTATTTTAAACCATAACACCATGTATTTTCTGACCCAAAGGCACCTCCTAACCTACAATACATTAACCAAGTGCTACTTCGCCTGGTTGCTTTATATATATATATATATATATATATATATATATATA